>WOXC01004669.1:0-457500 GCA_011680675.1 Gymnobelideus leadbeateri | reverse complement strand
TCTTTCTTCTTCTCCCCTTCTCCTCTCTTTATCTCTGTCTTTCTCACTCTGTGTCTCTGTTATGAGACAATAAGGAGGAGCAATGCATAGAGTATTAGGCCTACAGTCAGGAAATCAAGTTCAAATTCAGCCTCAGACATTTACTAGTCACGTGCAAACAACTTTGCCTCTGTTTGCTTCAGTTTCCTAAACTGTAAAATGGGGATAACGATATTTACCTACCTTGCAGAATTTTAGATATTTATAAAACATTTAGTACTATACTATACAAATACTTGGTCCTCCCCCATACTCAGCTGCTTCTATCTTGCCCAGGTTGGAAGTTCAGCAGCCATTCATAGGCTGATCCTACTAAAGAGCATGGAAGCTTTGCCATGTTCTATTCTGGCTCACCCCTCCCTAGGCCACCTGGTGACCTGGAGTGTTGGAATTAGGAAAGACACCCATTTTGCTTTAGCCATACTGCAGCATAGAACTCCAGAGCTCAAGTAATCCACCAACCCCCAGTCTCTCAGTACCAAAACTGGCATATTATTGTTCCTTCATGACACTGTTTGAGGCTTTCTTGGCAAAGATACTGGAGTGATTTGCCATTTTCTTCTCCAGCTCATTTTATAGATAAGGTAAACTGAGGCAAACATGGTTATGTGATTTGCCCAGGGTCAGACAGCTAGTAAGTGTCTGAGGCCAGTTTTGAACTCAGGGAGATGAATCTTCCTGATTCCAGACCCAGCACTCTATCCACTGCTCCATCTAGCTGCCCTCAATTGGCATGATCTCTATTCAAAATAATTTTTAATTCCCATCATCTGTCTTCCTTGAGTATTAAAACTGGAAACAAATGTCATTCCTCAAACAAAGTTTTGTCAAGCTAGAAAGCTCATAGACTGCACTAATGAAATATTCTTCCTTTTCTTGAATATATGCTCCATCATGCACTTTTCAAAGATCTTAGAGCAGAAAGAGGATGAATTTGTAGGTGAGATTTCAATATCTTCTGATATTTATATTATTTAACTGGTGTTTATTTGACACATTTTCCAGTTCTGACTTTGTGGAAGGAAAAAAAGACACTTTCATTTTATTCTCTTAACATAAATTAGTATTGGAAACACTTAAGTCTTCTGTTCATTGCACTTGATAAAATTTTTATCATGACCATAGTAGAAACATCCTCTTTCTTTGTTCGGGCACAATATAAATCCCTGAAAGCACTTGACTGGCTGTAGTTTGTGGCTCCCAGTCTGAGTCTGGCATATCTGGTGGTCCAGAGGACTGGTGGCTTTTTATCATGTAACCCAAAGCCAACTTTTATTTTCTGTCATTATGACTTCTCCTTTAAAATTCCATGCATCTAAATGGTGACTACATATTTAAGAAACTGGATACTTAAGTGTGTTTTTCTTTAAAAGAATGATTCATTTGGAAAACAAAACCAAACAATTATTTCTACACTGAGTACCTTTTTCTTCTGAGGAGCCTCACTTATTGGTATCATGCCATTAATCTTTATTATGTCTTTGAGATGGTCATGGATGGGGGTGTTTGTTTTCATTTTCAAGTCAAGAGAAATTGATGCATACTAAAGGATCAACTTTGCTCTGAGGGGCAGGACACTTGGATCTAGTCCTCCTCTGGTCACTTTTTATCCCCATGAATATAGCCAGTATGAGGAAAATGTGGACATGCACAGCTTGAATTAGTCAATATTGTTGCTTGTTAGCCTGTCCTCCACTAAAAAGTAAATAAAATAAAATTCCACTGACTTTGCAAACTCTAATTTCTCTTGAATGTCAGTCATTCATGTTGGGTACAAATCCAAATAGGTCAATATCACTGTGATGTAAATTGTTGGCCTTTGTTTGTTTCTGTTTCTATTTTTAAATTTTTTGTTTTACTTTTAATTTATGGAATAAAAAAAGAATTTCCATAATATAATAAAAAGATGATTGCACATGAGACTGCAAATCTATTACATGCAACTTATTATTCTTTTAAAATATATAATAGAGTTATCATCTAAATTTCTTTTTTCTTTTCACCCAGCCCTAGAGATAGCTACCACTAAATACAAATGTGTATGTATTATACACACATGTATATATGTATGTATGCGTATATATGTAATTATTCTATGCATACTTCTATTTATTAGTTGTATGCAGATAGTATCTTTCTTCATATATTCTTTTTTTTTTTTTTTGGAGGGCAATTGGGGTTAAGTAACTTGCCCAAGGTCACACGGCTAGGTTTTTTTTTGTTTGTGTGCATTAAGTGTCTGAGGCCGGAACCGAACTCAGGTCCTTCTGACTCCAGGGCCGACGCTCTACTCACTGCGCCACCTAGCCGCCCCCATATATTCTTTATAGTTAACTTGGGTATTTATAATAGTCAAAATTATTTATTTGCTCTAAATATTGTTCTTAAAACAATATTGCTATTTTATTTTTTTTTTAAGAAGAATTTTTTTTTGTTTTTTATTTTTTAATTTTTTTTAATTAAACAAATGCTTTATTAACTTCTGGTTTACATCATTCATTTCCATCAGGTTATGAGTTACATTTCCCCCCATTTTTTCCCTACTCACCACCCCAGAATAGCAGTCCCACCAGATATCCCCTCATCCAATCTGCTCTCTCCCATATCTTCTCCCATACTCCCTTTGACTTTGCCATTAGGGCAAGGTGAATCTCTGAGCCTCACTGCCTGGACATCTTATGAAACATTTAATTTTAAAACTTCAATTTCAGATACATTCCCTTTCTCCCCTGTCACCCACTCCCTCTGAGAAGATAAGCAATTCAGTATGTGTTGTACATGTATATCTACGCAAAACATTACCATAGTAGATATATTGTAAAAGACTGCTTAAATTTCCCTCCCACCTGTCTCACCTCCCATCTGGTCCAATCCCTACTTTGATCCTGTCCCTCTTTGATAGTGGGTACTTCTAACCTCCCCTCTCCCCAGAATGTCCTCCCCTCCATCATCCCCCCTCTCATCCCCCTTTCCCCTACTCAGGAGAATGAGTGAGGGTAAGATATTCCATTTAGTATGTATGTGATACTCTCCTTGAGCCAACTTCAATGAGAATATGCTTTTGCCTTTTTGCCTTCCTGTTCTTCCCCTCCCCTGCAACTACTTCCCCTTGCCTCTTCTACATGAGATAGTTTGCCCTACCCTGTCTCTCTCCATCTCCTCTTGTCACTTTCCTCTCTCACCTCTTGACTTCACCCCTTAAGAATCATCCCTTCTTTGGGGCGGCTAGGTGGCGCAGCAAGCAGAGAGCCAGCCCCGGAGCCAGAAGGACCCGAGCTCAGATCCAGCCCCAGACACCCAACACACAAACAATAACCCAGCCACGTGAACCTGGGCAAGTCACCCAACCCCAATTGCCCTCCAAAAAAAAATAACCATCCCTTCCCATCAAATTCAACCTGTGCCCTCTATCCATGTATACCTGTGAACATATGCCATGTACCCTTCTTCAATTATTTTCATAATGAGAAAGGTTTCATCAAACACAGTTATTGTTTTTCCATGTAGGAATGTAAATAGTCCAACTTTGATAAGTTCCTTTTGATTTCTTTTCCTTGATTGCCTTCTCAAGAATCTCTTGCTTCTTGTGTCTGAATGTCAAATTTTCTATTCAACTCTGGTTTTTTCATCAAGAATGCTTGAAAGTCCTCTATTCCACTGAATGACCATATTTTCCCCTGAAACAAGATACTCAGTTTTGCTGGGTAGGTGACCCTTGGGTTCATTCCCAGTTCTTTTGCCCTCTGGAATATCATATTCCATGCCCTTCTATCCCTCAATGTGGAAGCTACCAGGTCCTGTGCCATTCTGATTGTTTCCACAATATTGAAATTGTTTCTTCCTGGCTGCTTGTAGTATTTTCTCTTTGATCTGGGGATTCTGGAACCTGGATATAATATTCCTGGGAGTTTTCTTTTTGGGATCTTTTTCAGGAGGTGATCTGTGGATTCTTTCAACCTCTATTTTGCTCTCTGGGTCTAAAACATCAGGGCAGTTTTCCTTGAGAATTTCTTTAAGGATGATTTCTAGGTTCTTTCTTTGATCATGGCTTTCAGGTAGTCCAATAATTTTTAAATTCTTTCTCCTGGATCTATTTTCCAGGTCAGTGGTTTTTCCCATGCGATATTTCACTTTGCCTTCTATTCTTTCATTTGTTTGGATCTGTTTAATAGTATCTTGATTTCTCATAAAGTCACTAGCTTCCATTTGCTCCAGTCTAACTCTGAAGGAATGAATCTCCTCAGTGAGCTTTTGAGATTCTTTTTCCATCTGGCAAATTTGACTTTTTAAGGCATTCTTCTCCTCATTGCCTTTCTGAGCCTCTTTTGCCATTTGAGTTAGTCTATTTTTTAAGGTGTTATTTTCCTGAGTCAGGCTGTTGACTGTCATTTCATACTTTTCTTGCATCTTTTTCATTTCTCTTCCCAAATTTTCCCCCACTTCTCTTATCTGCTTCGTAAGGTCCTCTATGGCCTGTAGCCAGCTTGTATTTTCATTTGGGGCTTTTGGTGCAGGAGTTCTGACCTCACAGTCCTCCTCCATGCTTTGAGCCTCTTTGCCTCTAAAATAGGAGTCCAATGTTGAAGTTTTCTGTTTATTTTGTTTTGTTTGCCTAGGCATATTGCCACTTAATTACTTGATTTTTGGGCTTGTTGCCACAGTAGGACTCTGCCACCAGACAGGGGAGCTTCTGCCCAAACGTGGGGTCTTCACAACTTCCGCCAGTTGGGTGGCCTCTGTAAAGCCTCCACCCACTCTGGCAAGTCAAAATGATTTATTTGCTCTAAATATTGTTCTTAAAACAATATTGCTATTTTCTTCAAATATTATTGCTGTTACTGTATACAATATTCTCTTGGTTCTGCTCATTTGATTCTTAGTTATTTCATGAAAGTCTATCTGTGTTTTTCTAAGAACATTGAGCTCATTGTTTCTTAAAGCACAGTAGTATCCCATCACAATCATATACCACAACATATATATTCTTTATGTTCTTTTTAACCAGATCTGTAAAGTATTTTGTAATTATGCAATGAGAGGCAGCCTGGTGTATAGAGTAAAGCTAGGTGCTAGAATAAAAAATAAAATTACTTATCAAATGTTTACTATACACCAGAAACTGTGCTTGATCCTGGGGATAGAAAGATAAGAGTTCCAGTCTTCAAGGAACTTAAAATCTTGGAATAGGGGTGGGGAGTGGTGGAGAGAAGAAACAGAGTGCATATGTAGTCTCTTATTGGCAAAGGGACTAATGTGAGGTGTAGTTTTTCCAGCTGAAGGAAAGGACTGAAAGATGATGGGAGGCAGAAGCCCCTTTGGACAGGAGAAAATAGAATTTTGGAGCTTCAGGATGTGGATATTTGCCAGCTGATTGGAAAAGGATGGTGTTGTTGCATTGGACTGTGTATAATGATCATTATTTGGAGCCTTTTTTGGCTTGCTTACCCACTTAAGCAGTGACCAGACTGGTCAGAATTTATTGCCATACTAGAACTTGTATCACAGAGTATGGTGGTGGTGCTGGGGAAGTAAGGTATAAGAACAGTGAAAAGGTAGGAGGAGATCAGGTTGCAAAGGCATTGAGTGATGGAGAATTTTATATTTGATCTTATAGTGATAGGGAGTCGTTAGAGTTTGTTGTTGCTTGCTGTTTGTCCTTCATTTCTGAAGAGGACCAGTGACATCCAGAAGTTAATGTTTTGACTTGCAAGAGAATTGGATTTAGGGGTGGCTAGGTGGTGCAGTGAATAGGCCATGGACCCTGGAGTCAGGAGGACCTGAGTTCAAATCCGACCTCAGACATGTAACACTTACTAGCCATGTCACCTTGGACAAGTCACTTAAACCTAATTGCCCTGTCTTCCCCCCTAAAAAATGAAAAAAAAAAGAGAGAGAGAGAGAATTGGATTTAAGTGAGGTAGGGCCATGCAAAGTCACCACCCTCATTTTTTCTTCTGGAGCAATCTGGTTCCACTAGTAAGATATAGATCAGGACAGCTAGAGATGGCCCTGATGCAGTGGGAGACCTTGGCCTTTTTAAGGTAAGGTCTTTCCCAGATCTCAGTTTATCTGAGGCAACACAGATGCAGTAATTAAGTTGAGGTAAGAAATGAAGCAAAAAAAAAATGACCTCTTTTACCTGTCAAAGAAAATCAATCTGGGCAGGGAACACCCTCTGGGTTCTCCCTCTGAGCCATCAAAACCCAAACAATGACCAAGTGAAGAGAGGATAGGGCTGGGATCCTATTGTTGGTCAATTACTGAAAGACCAAGAAATTTCGGCCAATTAACTCCAAAGACATCAAGAAGGTGATGTCTAGACTTGTAAATGAATTGGATTTAAATGAGGCAGGGCTGTGCAAGTCATCAGCCTCATTCTTTCCTTCAGAGCCATCTTGGTCTGATGGTTAGATCAGGATGACTAGAGATGGCCCTCTGCCCACCCCCACCCCCCCGCCCACTTCTCGTTGGAGTTAATTGGGTAGGGAACTGACATGATCAGACCTGGACATTAGGAAGATCAATATCATGAGTGAATAGAGGATGGGCTGAAGTGAGGAGATAGTTGAAGTGGGGAGACCAACCAGAAGATATTTTAATACTCCAAGAGCAAAGCAATGAAGGTCTGCACTAGAGTGTTGGCAAAGTCAGAAGAGAAAAGGAGAACATGAGAGAGATATGAAGAAAGTAAAATCAATGGGAGGATTGATACTCCCTTGACACAAATAGGAAAGATCACCTGTGCAAAGGTGTGGGTTGGGAGGGGGAATGTCATGTTTGAGAACATCAGGAAGACCAATTTGGCAAGATCAAGGAGCATGCGGAGGGGAGTAATATAGAACAAACCTTAACAAGCTGCTTGAAATCAGGCCATGAAGCATTTTAACTGCCAAGTACAGTACCATTAGAATGCCATTATCAGATTCAATCATTCTTGCTTTTCAGTTGGGTCGAGGATGTATGGGAGAAGACAGAAACTTGAGGCAAGATGTGTAATACTCCACACAAAAGCCACAAGGACTGGACAAGGGCATCAGACATGTGAATGGAAAGAAGGGGAGACAGATGTAAAAGATGTGGAGGTATAACCGACAAGGATTAGTGAATGATTTGATAGGTTAGGTAAGGGACATAGATGTTTTGTGAAAATGAGTTGAAGATGAGATACCCTTATCAGAAATAGAAGTACTTGAAATGCAAGTGGGTTTAGAGAGATTTTGGGTCTACATCTTGAATATAAGCATGGCAAGTCATTCACCTTCTTGATGGTCCTGCTAAAGCCTTAAGACTAATTTACAGACTAATTAAAGATCTAAGTCAATCAGTGGGGGGTGGGGAGTAGTTTTCCCCCATGAGTTTTCTATATGAACAAAGAGAAAAGAAACAAAAAAAATCACAATCAGTTAATAAAGCTGCCATTAGGATTTATTAAGCTCAATATGGTTGAGCCATTATTATGTACTATTTCTATGATAATAATTTGACTTTTATATGCTGCTTTAAATTTTATAAAGCTCTCCATACATTATTTCATTTGAATCCCACAGAAATTCTATTGGAATAGGCACTTCAAATATTATCATGCCCATTCTTACAGGTGGAGAGAATGATGCTTAGAAAAAGTCCTGTGTTCCTGACTTTAACGGAAGCCATCTCTCAATCAGTCCATTGATCAAAAAGGGGTTAAGTGCTTATCAGATGACAGACATGCCTTTTCTTTCTGCCACACTCTAATGAATATATATATCTAGGATAGGCATATAAGAAAGCTTTGTTGAGTTAAATTGAACTGAATTAAATAGCAGCCCTTTCATGACATAGAGATGGATTGGAGTTTCAAAGTTTGTAGATGGTAGAAGTTTGAAATTAATAGCTAAGTAAGTAGATAATTCAGGTCTTCATTTCTTGAGGCTCTCCAGCAGAACCAAAGAGAAGCTTAGTTGTTGTGGCTGCTGTTGTTTAGGAAAAAGATAAAAACAAACACTAACAGCAGAGTCTGCTGATAAATATCAAAGCCTTATTGCTTTGGCAAAGGTTCTTTACCCCAAACTGTTGTACTATGTGGCATTGTGACATGGCTTTATTCATGCTCATAGTATTTTTATTCTATCATCCACCCCCTCCACCCCAAATGGCTTGCAGGACTTATTGCCTTTGGCCAAATCTAGAGTGGAATGGGTCTTGACCAAAAAGGAGTTGGAAAGAACAAGAACCACAGTTATGAGCATAAGTCAAATCAGAAGACTGACCTATATCTTTGGTCCCTCTTGGCTATGGTGATAGTCTAGGGGTAAAAATTCTCCTAAGAAAGATTATAAGAGTTGATTGTTGGCAATTACTTCACAAGGTTTGAATGCTATGTGCGGTTGGCCTCATCTCTCTGTTATCAAACCTGTCCTGCCTCTTTGGCCCCTTCTGCCTTCCTGCCATTGCCATGTTGGCTCTGTTCACCTTTGTGACCACCTGTTTAAGCTCAGCTGTTCTTTATGAGTAGCTGTTTCCACTGCTAGAAAATTCCAGACATTTGATTGCCATGGGAGATGGAAACTTTTTTTTTTTTGCTAGCTCAAAGGAATAAATTCTTAATGAGTGAGTCTCCATTAAATACCATTTAATGAATATGCATTTACATCTCATCTTCTGCCAAATTTGACAGTACTTTTGTTCACCTAATATATTGTTAATACAGCTATCAGTCCCTATATGTATGACTTATTTAACCTCATTTACTCAATTGGATCCTCATAAACAATAGATTTGACAGGTTCTAAAGAAAAAAAAGAAGCCACAAAGTGCATTGATCTAAGTTTCACAGAACCTTCATTTAAGAAAGGATTCATTTCTTGCCTAATTTTACTCCTCATTTCTTCATCATACCCCAGGAACCTCTCCATCCTGCAAGGTTACTTCAGCTTTGAAATCACATTCTTCAGTACCCTCTGCCTCTGGGGCTTGCTTCTCCCTCCCTCTGAACTGATGACCTAGACCTCTCCTTCAAGAACCTCTGTTTGAAGAGGAAAAGTAGGTCAGCTGTCTTTTCATTTTCCACCTGGCTATATTTCTGGACCTCTCCATGATGCTTCTGCCCTGGTTACCATCTTCTGTCAATCATTTTATGCTTCATTTTGTACATTGTCTTTCCCCATTATATTGTAAATTCTTTGAGAGCGGGGAACTGTCTTTTGCTTTTCTTTGTATCCCCAGGCATAATACAATGTTTGGCATATAGTAGTAGCTTAATAAATGTTTATTAACTGTCTGAGGTGACCTGTTGTTTGAATGAGTAATCAATTCAGTGAGAACAGATGGATTTGTTGGAGATGTGGATGTATTGAAACACTATCTCTTTGAAAAATGAAATATTTGGGGCGTCTAGGTGGCACAATAAATAGAGCACATGTCCTGGTGTCAGAAGAACCTGAGTTAAAATCTGTCCTCAGACACTTAACACTTACTAGCCATGTGACTTTGGGCAAGTCACTTAACACCAATTGCCAGGCCTTCCCCCATCCAAAAAGCAAAAATAAATAAATAAAGTGAAATATATTCACACCTACATCTAAATTTGTCTTGACCTGAAACTTCATTGGTGTAGGGAATTCCCAGGGTGAAAATTTCCAGTAATGCATGCCTGCAATTCATTAGTTTTAGAGAGTTATTGTGGGGTTTGAGAGGTTAAAGTGCTTTCCTAAGGTCACATAGTCAGGAAGTACCTGAGGTATGACTTAAATCAAAGTTTTCCTGATTCCAATGTCAACCCTATGCTAAAAATCTGGGTGGCATCACACATAGAAAGAAGTTCTTAACATCTATATATTCCTCCAGTTCTTTGATTTTATCAACATAGGGGACTGCTGATATGGAAGCTTCTTTCATCAATGAAGATTAATGACTCATCTATTAATTATTATTAGAGTATATTCTTATAGTATATTCTTACAGTATAACCTGGGGTACTGAGAGGTTAAGTGAATTTCACAGTTACAGAGCTAGTATGCATCTGAATGAATCAATATATATCTACAGATTCATACTTAAATTCAAATAAATATTATTTCATGGATATGGGCATTCCCTCCAAAAATGTAGATGCCAACTATCCTTCCTTGCCTACCCCATGTATCCTGCTGGTACCATTCTATAGGGTAACAATGGGAACTCTATCTAATGTGCTTGGCACTTTTTCTTCTTCCACTTGATTTCACACTTTTTCTTCTTCCATTTGATTTCACAAAGATTCCAGTGGAGTACAAAGGTCACTCTTTCCTCTTGGCATTAGGCATTTTCTTTTCATTCTTTTTTTTTTTTTGATCATATATTTCTGTAGTGATAAACTTTACTTTAGTTCTTAATAGTTTTAATCTCTTGTGTATTTCAGCCTGCTCAGAATCATACGGCACCTATCCATTGTCCACTCAACGATACTCAATTATAAAGTGAGAGGGAGAGACAGTCAGAGGAAGAGACAGACACAGAGACAGAAGCAGAGAGAGACAGAGACAAAAAACAAAGAGTTATACACACAATTATCATGTAAAATACATCAAAAAATCTGCTTTTGCTAATATGTTCTAAACCTTTGGGGATTATTTTGAATTTTCTATAAACTGATGATTTTAGGTGAATGAATGATCTATATAAAATGTTTGTTCTTAATTTAAGCTGCTTAAAGGATGAAAATGACCCATGGAGGACTTTGTGTTAGCTCAATGACTCAGTAGACTACTTTAAAAGTTAATTGGTTTTTTTCTTTAAACTGGCAAAAAATATTTCCAATATAAGTCTACAATTGCTTTGCCATATTGTCAAAATAGTTTTCTGTAATTAAAACAAATAAGTAGGATCAGTATCATGTATTTTAAGAAGTTTCAATCTATCATTTTCAATGACAAGCAGTCTTTAATAAAATGAAATTTAGGTGATTGTGGTAGTTAATTTAGAAAATCTACATGTATTTTATTTAATCCTAATCTCAGAACTGAATCATGGACTGGCCTGAGTCAGGCCTGGCTTGTGACAGTGGAGAAAAGCCAAAAGTACTAGGTTTGGAAGCAAAGGACTCTAGTTCAAATCCCAACTCTGCCCTTGACTACTTGTTAGGTTATTTCATCTCTATTGATGTTTCCTCGTGTGTTTGATAAGGAGTTTCAACTATGTGACCCCTAAGAACTTCCAACTCAGTCTATAACTCTACGATCCTATATCATCATAAGAGGAAAAAATTATTAAATGGTAATAGAGTTTGCAATAGCGTTCTGTGCTTTCTAGAAATATTAATACGTAATCAATCTGTCCTCCGTCAACAAGCATTGTATCACCTACTCTGTCCTGTACATTGTGCTAGGTGCTGGGGATAAAAAGATGTTGATGGACAATGATATAATTTTTTCTTTTTTTTGTCTTTATTAATTTGTTTGTTTACTTTTAGTTTACAAGATTCAGTTCCATAATTCCTGGAGTTTCACATTTTATTTCCCTCCCTCCCCTCTGCCCCCACCCCCATCACAGCATACAATCCAGTATAGGATCTGCAAATACTTTTCATATTAGACATTAATTAGTCAGGTTACAAAGGCGGATTGTACTAGATGGAATGAAAAATGGTAAAGAGGAAATAAAGCCAAACAATAAAAAGAAAGAGATCAAGTAGTTGGCTTCAATCAGGATTCAAACTCAGTTCTTTCTAGTTCTTTCTCTGGATGTAGACATCTCTCTCTATCATGAGTCTTTTGGGATTGACTTATATCACTGCATTGCTGATAAGAGTCTTGTCTGTCATAGTTGGTCATCACACATATGTTGTGCTTGTGATTATATACAAAAATTTCCTGGTTCTACTATTCTCACTCGGCATCAGTTTGTATAAGCCTTTTCAGGTAAATATGAAGTCCATCTGCTCCTCATTTCTTATAGCATAATAGTATTCCATTACACGCTTATACCACAACTTGTTCAGCCATTCCCCAATTGATGGGCAACCCCTTAATTTCCAGTTCTTTGCAACCACAAAAAGAGTTTCTATAAACATTTTTGTGCATATGGGTCTTCCTCCCACTTCTATGATCTCTTTGGGATATAACCCTAGAAGTGGTATTGCTGTGTCAACGGGTATGAAATTATTTATAGCCCTTTGGGAATAATTCCAGACTGCTCTCTAGAATGGTCAGATCAGCTCAGAACTCCACCAGCAATGCATTGGTTTTTCAATTTGCCCATATCCTCTCCAGCATTTGTCATTTTCCTGTTTTGTCATCTTAGCCGAAATGATATAATTTATTAATGCCATAAAACAGCAATTATAGGCAGGGGAATCCTGGTAAATGTCCACCAATCAACTCTCTAGAGAAAAAGTGTACTTATAAAATTCCCTTAATTTTAATTTCTGTTATTAACAGTCTTTATCACTTTTTAAAATCTGGATAACCAACAAGATAATAAATCAACACTTTATTCATAGTATCTGCTAATTTCTGATTTGTAAATGCTTATGCTGTGAATTTATCAAGCAGCTCTTGTGACCTGTATGAGCAATTTTGGTCATAGGACATTTTTGTTGCTGTTTTTGACCAGTTGTTCAGTAGTGTGTGACCCTCAGTGACCCCAGTGGACTACAGTATGTCAGGCCCTTCTATCTTCCACTATCACTCAAAGTCTGTCAAGTTCATTGCTTCCATGACACTCTCTATCCATCTTATCTGCTACTGTCCCCTTCTTTTGCCTCCAATCTTTTCCAATATCAAGATCTTTCTTTTTTTTTTCTTTTTTGTATTCAAGTAGTGTCTTTTGCCCTTGGAGAAAGAAAAAGACAACAGAAGAAAGGTTTACAGTATTATAGTAGGTCAAAGACTAATAAATTAAGGGAAATAATAAAAAAATTTTTCTTTGACTTTATTTATGGATGTAAAATTCCTTCTTGAACCCACTGCTTCAGAACAGAAGTGAAAAGGCAGCTGAAGGCCTCTTTCAATAGGATTAAATATCTCAGACTATTTACTCTTATTTTACAAAAGCTACTTTAGAAAATGTACATAATAATCATCAGAAACAGGAGCTTTGGAAGAGAACATTCCCTGCAGATTCTTCCTGCATTGGCCATTTGGCCTGACATTTGAAGCTGTCTGTGAAGTTCAAGGATTTTATATAAGGTATCCCTGTCATGTTTTCCTTACATGCTGTTTTCCACACACACTTAGGCTTCAGCTGTCAGTTCTTTTTTAATGTAGCCCAAGTGTAATAAACTTAAATTTCCTAGATTTCATTGAAAGGTTGGTGTTGAGAGAATGTGGATCTAGAACAGACCAGGACTTCAGAGAATGACAAATTATCATTAACACTTAACAAAAATGCAATGTGAGGCAGTATGTGTTAGCATCCATAGGCAGAATGAAGCTTTGAAATCTTTCTGCTAAAATTGTATTTTTTTCCCTTACAAAGAGAGTACTGGGCTTGGAATAGGGTAACCTGGGTTAAAATCTCAGCAATTCCATTTCCTTTGGAAATGATTTTGATCAAATCATTTTCCTCTCTTGGGCCTCAGTTTCTTAATTTGTAAAATGAGGAAATTAAACTAAAAGACCTCAAAAATACCTTCCTCCACTAAATCTATGTCATCATCAACTGCATATTGTTGTTCTTGTTGAATCATTTTAATCATGTCTGACTCTTTGTGACCCTATTTGGGGTTTTCTTGGCAAAGATACAGGAGTGGTTCACCATTTCCTTTGCTAGCTCATTTTACATAAAAGGAGACTAAGGCAAACAGGGTTAGATGACTTGCCCAGGGTCACACACCTAGTAAGCATCTGAGGCCAGATTTGAACTCACCAAGATGAATCTTTCTGATTTCAGGTCCAGCATTCTCTGTTAGCTGTGTGTCACCCTTTGATTGGCAAAAAACTTAAAAAGGGCAAAATAAATAAAAAGGAAATGTGATTTTAGAAGAAAGAGGAAGAAAGAACAAATTGAAGGTGGTAGATTGTATAAGAAGGACATTTAAGTGAGCTGTTGCTTCCAGAAGAAGATTCCAAAGGCCCACACCAGCATGACATTTTAGTTCACCTCCACCACCTCATCATCATCATCTTCATCATCATAATAATTTTCTTCTTCTTAATTGTCATCAACTTCATCTTCATCACCTACTTAAGGCTTCCAAAGCCTTCACATTGTCATCTTAACCCTCACAACAATCCTGTGAAGTAGGTGCTATTATTATCCCCACATTCCAGTCAAAGAAACTGTGGCTGAGAAAGCTTAATTTACTTGCCATTGTCACATAGTCATTAAGTGTCTGAGGTAGGATGTCTTATGATTAAATTTTATTTTAAATTCATGGAATAAAACAAAAATTTTCATAAATAGTACAATAAAAAGTTGTGTACATGAAACTGCAAATCTACTATGCACATCCTTTCAAAATATACAACAAAATTATGATATGAATTTCTTTTTTTTTCTTCCCTCTATTCCCACCCTAGAAATGGCTACCGTTTGACATAATGGGTATATGTTATACCTATATGTAAATTATTCTATACCTATTTCTGTTTATCAGTTCTTTCTCTGGACACAGATGGCATCTCTCTTCATATGTACTTTGTAGTTAATTTGGGTATTTATAATAGTCAAAATGACTTAGTCACTCAAAGTTGTTCTTAAAACTATTGCTTTTGGTGTGGCTGGGTGGAGCAGTGAATAGAGCACCAGCCCTGGAGTCAGGAGGACCTGAGTTTAAATCTGGCCTCAGATACTTGATATGCTTACTAGCCACGTGACTTTGGGCAAGTCACTTAACCCCAATTGCCCTTCAAAAAGCAAAAAAAAGCAAAAGCAAAAACAAAACAAAACCCCAAAACTTATTACTTTTACTGTATAAAATATTCTCTTTATTCTGCCCATTTTGTTTTTCATTTTTTTGTGCAAGCCTCTCCATGTTTTTCTAAAACCATTAAGCTCATCATTTCTTATAACACAATAGTATTCTATTACATCATATACTACAACTTGTTCAGCCATTTTTCAATTGATGGGTCTCTACAATTTTCAGTTCTTTACCACCACAAAGAGAGCTGCTATAAACATTTTAGAACATACAGATTCTTTTCCTTTCTCTCTAATTATCTTTGGAAATAGACCAAGTATTGCTGGATCAACGTAATTTAACAACTGGGACATGATTCTAGATTGCTCTCCAAAATGGTTAGATCAGTTCAAAATTTCACCAACAATAAATGGGTTCCAATTTTTCCATAGTCCCTCCAACATTTGTCTCTTTTTCCTTCAATCATTTTAGCCAATTTGGCAGGTGTAAAATGATGTTTCAGGATTGTTTTAATTTGCATTTTCTAATTTTAAAGTTTTTGTACAAATAAAGCAAATGTAACCAAATCAGCAGGGAAGTAGAGAATTAGGGGGAAAATGATTTAAAAATTTTTATATGATTACAAATTGTTTTGATTTTATCATCTGATAACTGCCTGTTTATATACTATGACTATCAATTGGAGAATGACTCATATTTTTATAGACTTGACAAAGTTCTTTATATATTTTAGATATAAGACCTTTATCTGATAAACTGTCTATAAATTTCCCCCCTAATTCTCTGCTTCCCTGCTGATTTGGTTACATTTGCTTTATTTGTACAAAAACTTTAAAATTCAGTGTAATCAAACTTACCCATTTTACATTTACCTTTGCTCTCTTTCTCGTTTATTCATAAATTGTTAACCTGTCCATAAGTTTGATAAGTAATATGCTCCATATTCTTCTAATTTTCTTGTAAAATCTCTCCTTATATCTAGGTTATGCATCCATTTTGACCTTATCTTGGTAAATGGTGTAAGATATTGGTCAATGCCCAGTTTCTGCCAGACTGCTTTAAAGTTTTCCCGATAATTTTTATTAAATAGTGAATTCTTATCCCCAAATCTTAAGTCTCTACAGTTGTCAGATATAAGGTCATTGTGTTTATTTGTTGCTGAAAATTGCATGTCTGCTCTGTTCTATTGATCTACCATTCTATTTCTTAGACAATACCAGATAGTTTTGATATTTATTCCCTTATAATATAGTTTAATATCTGTTACTACGAAACCTCCTTCCTTTACATTTTTTCAGTTATTTACTTTGATGTTTTTGTTAATATTCCATTCCACCTAAACTGTTTGTTACGTCCCGACCACCCCCTATTTACCTGGAGCCTCTACTTACCCATCCTGGGTCTTCGGTCGTCACCGGCCTCAGAGAGGAAATCACCAGACAGAACACCGGCTGAGGTTGCAAGCGTGTGTGTGTTTATTTCCGCAATGCTTCCGCATATATACCCTTCAAGCTTCCCCACCCGCCAATCATGACCCTGCATTACATATATCACCTTTTATGGCTATTAAAGCTCACTACACCTCTCTCTCGGCCTAAGCCGGGACCTTAAAGTCACAAAACACCCAACAACTCACCCCTTTTTATTTAAAAATTCAACAAAGCAACCAATTCTAGCATAGCAAACAAAAGGCCACATGGCCTACCCAAATTCAAATAAAATATGCTTGATGGAGCAGAAAATGCGCTCGATGGAGCAGGACCTTAGGGCTAAATCTGATGAAATTAAGACCAATTGTGGCATAGGGAGCGGGGGTCTCTGTCTTAGGTCATCTCCATAACCACGAACCTTACCCGTCATAGAAACCCAACACCCTTAGGCCCTGTCTTAGGCGGTCGGGCTATGGAGAAGTTGCCCGTCCTGGAGACAGCCCGTCTTACCCCGGGTGTTACAGGCGCTCATCCAAGGCCTGAAGCCACAGGTCAGGACTCTCCTGATGAGCCAAAGAATCAACAGCCCGTCGGGTTAGCAATGTATAGTCCCGATATCTCCGTCTTGAGCGGCAAATCCAAATCACCAAAACCAACAACAAAACACCCAACATGGACGTGGCACCAAGGGCCCCCCAAGACTGAAACCAAACCCCAATTCGCTGCCAAAAGTTCAATATCGGCTGCACTGGGGTCCAATCAAAATTAACTTTTGTCCCATTTATTTGATAAATCGACCGGTGTAGGCCTCGCCAGTTGCTCTTCAAAGGTATGATCCCAGGTCCCATTCAAATAAACTGAAATGTTCCAGCCCAAAGCCGCAGCTAAGGAATCATTGTAATAGTGGACCCCAGTAATACATATACCTGAAAGGGAAGAAACACACCTCCCGGGGCCGACCTCAAGCATCAAATCTAATTGTTCCTGCATTAAATCCATGCGCTGATTCATCAGGAGGAGTCCTCCTTTTAGATGGGTAAGAAGATCCCCTGTCTGAGACAGGGCTTCAGCTGTACCAGTAGACAAATTATTTAAAGCTGTTGCAGTCACAGTTCCGCCTTGGAGCGCCACCGATGCCAACGCAACCGATGTCGCGGAGGCCACAAGAGATATAAGGAAGGAACGAAGGTATCTCTCGGTGACAGTTGTATTAATCAGCGGACGCCAAGCTTGAAGGCCCTTCAATATAGGCGACCGTACCCTCTGAAACATTGATGGCTTGCCCCTGCGGCGACCGGTGGCGGGGGGGAGGAGTCTCCCATTTCGGGAACCCGAAGTGCGGACCGGATCGCTGATGATGCAGGACCACACACGGATCGTGGTCCCATGAAGACACACGACAAGCATTCCTCAGTTGAAAAGTCAGGACAAAACACAGAGCACCCTCCAATTGCCAAGATGTAGTAGCATTGAAGGGCTCCTCCTTCTGGTCCACCGTTGCTGTAGGCAATCCCAAGGAAGCATTGCACACCAGAAGAATCGGATAGATCAATGAAGAATGGGTCACAGGAAGCGGTTTGGGCAAAGCTTTCAAAAAGGCCCAAAGCAGGCTTGGAGGAATCTCCCCCAAAACAACAAAAGGTCCAAAAAGGGAAAACAAGAAAAAAAAAAAGGATATTTGTACCAAAAATAAAAAAATTAACAAAACATAATATCTCTTACTTTATGCAGGGGCACCCAAATTAAGGAGGAATCATCATCATTCTCCGGACAAACAGCCAGGGCACCCCTGACTCTCTTCCTCACTACTGCTGGCCCTTTCCAATCGCCCCTTTCATCTCGCCACAAAACCCTCTTGGGCTCTATTAGGTGACGAGAGCTGTCGCAGGGCGGAGGCTGGTAGAGCACAAATGCCAGCAAAATAATGCATGGCAGCAGTCGTGCCATCTTGCCTAAACTGTAAAAAATTCATAATATAGAGGGCCTGAAATAACTGACAAGATAAAAGGGTACGGGGAACCCTGCCCAGCAACTTGGCTAGCACCTCTTTTAGAGTGCGATTAGCCCTCTCAACAACACTTTGACCAGTAGGATTATAGGCAATACCAGTCAAGTGAAAAATACCAAACTCCTCACAAAAAAGGGCAAAAGATCTAGAAGTATAAGCAGGACCTTTATCAGTCTTAATAGATAAGGGCACTCCCATGGTGGAAAAAACAAAATACAAATGAGATCTAACTGCACGAAAACTCTCACCAGTCTGTAGGGAGGCCATAACAAAACCTGAAAATGTATCAACCACTACATGGACGCACTTGTGACCAAAATGGGTCACGTCCATCTGCCACAACTCATTGGAAAAGGTCCCTTTAGGATTAAAAGCTGATTCCCGAATCCGGGGTTGAAAAGGGGCACAGGAAACGCACGCCTTGACAATACTGCGTGCCTGTTCACGGCTGATACCATATAAACATCGAAGGGAACGCGCAGATAAATGATACCTGCGGTGCGCCAAGACGGGTGGTTCTTCAAGCTCACTCAATTGATTAAACCCCATGGCCTCCACGGAGAACAATCCAAGTGCAGCATCAGCAATTGCATTACCCTCAAAAATGGGGCCTGCTTCCACCAAATGGGAACGAACATGCAAAAAATAAACTGGAAAACAACGTAACTGCAAACAAGAAGCAACCTCACGAAAAAGGGGAAACAAAGGTACAGCGCTATTCAAAAAAGAAGATTGCACCCGCTGTAGCAAATTTACAGCATACTGACTATCTGAAATAATATTTACAGGAATATCAAAAAAAAGGCGGAGAGCTTGCCAAATGGCAAATAGCTCATTCTGTTGGGCTGACTGAAAAGGTGTCTTAAAGGCCCAACAACACTGCCGGACAGGATCATATACCACGGCTCGGTGGCATTTGGTAGCATCTGTAAAGACATTGGGGCCTTTCACTGGAGTTTGGGAGACCACTGTATGATGTGGGCTCAAAGGAAGCAAATCAAAAGCACGAACCACTCGGGGTCGGGCCCCTGCAGCAACTGAAACAGAAGTTAGTAAAATGGCCCAATGCCATGAAGTCAGGGCCAATTCTCGACCTATAAGGTCAAAATCAGAAAAATCAAAAACAAAATCACACCCAAAAGCAGCCCTGCATCTATTAAGGGCCTTTAAAGCAAAATGGGCAACCCATTCCCGACAATCATCTAGGGAACGGGAAGAAGTGCGAGTATACAGCCACTCTAAACAGCCATGGCGCTGATACAGCGCGCCCCAAGGAGCCAAAGCATCCTTTAAAACAACAAAATATATAGGCTCTTTGGGATCTCTCTGGACCAAGGTTGAACGAGCTTGAGCCAATATGGCATCAAGTGCCTTCAAGGCTTCCATAGTCCACGTGCGGGGCGATGTTAACTCCGCCGGCCCTTTCAAAATCTCATAAAGAGGACTCATCAGCTGAGGAGGGGGGGGTAATCACCGGGCGCATCCACTGCAGAGCGCCAATTAACTTTTGAAAATCATTCAATGTGCGGCATGCCTCAGCACACACCCTCGGGAATTCCCGGGAAATCACCCCTCCGTCAAGAGTGGACCCCAGATAACTCAAGGGGGCTCTCAACTGAACTTTATCCAGGTCCAAAAGCAATCCTGCAGCTAACAATGTCTCCTGTGCTCTACTCAAGCCCCGAAGCATATCCTGACGATCCGGGGCTGCAATCAAAATATCATCCATGTAATGCAAAAACATCATTTCAGGTTCCATGGATCTGACAGGGGCCAAAACCTTATCTACAAAAAACTGACATAATGTTGGACTATTAGCCATCCCCTGAGGTAAGACCACGAATTGAAAACGAACTGATGGTTGGGCATAATTTATAGAAGGCACTGAAAAGGCAAATTTAATTCTATCCTCCTCAGCCAGAGGAATGGAGAAAAAGCAATCTTTAATATCAATAACACAAACATGCCAATCTTTAGGCACGGCTGCAGGGGTGGGCATGCCTGGTTGTAATTTGCCCATGGGGACCATTATAGCATTAATGGCTCGCAAATCCACCAACATCCTCCATTTACCTGATTTTTTCTTCACTACAAAAACAGGGGAATTATAGGGACTAAAAGAGGGCTCAATTTTGCCTGTATTCAACAATTCATCAACTATAGACCAAAGGGCCCTTAGTTTATCTGATGTAAGGGGCCACTGGTCCACCCATACCGGAGTATCACTCACCCAAGTAATAGGCGGTAACGGGGGGGGGGGGGGCTTCGAACCAGCAGCCCTCATCAGTTTAACTCCCCAGGAGCAGTAACACATGCACCCATCTGTTTTAAGATATCTCTGCCCCACAGGCAATAAGGCAAGCCAGACATACAAAGTGGTAGAAATGCACCCTCAACCCCTCCCGCCTGCCAGGACAAGAGTCGAGCAGCCCGAGGGGCCACTCCTGCTCCTCCCACCCCCCTACTAATATTGCCAGCCGTTGTCAAAGGCCAAGAAGGGTCCCAGCAATGCCTAGCTATCACCGAGCAATCTGCTCCTGTATCTATTATGCCTTGAAGGGGCCTTTTCTCAACTATCAGGGTCATCATAGGCCTCTCTTCTGTTATATCTTGCACCCAGTAGGCATCCTCTACAGCCTTAAAAGGCAAAACAAACCCAATTAAAAGGCCAGGTGATAGCAAAAAGGGGGCGCTATGAGGATTAAAAACAGAAATCTTTTTGGAGGGGGAAAGAACTTGGGTTGGGACAACAAGCATCAACTGATTGGAGTCACCTACCACCAACCCCTCAGTTGTTGGAGACCAAACTCCAATCATCACTGATTCTACTGGGGGGATGGTGACTTGGGCATCTGCGTAAATGGGATAGCGGCCTTGGGGCCAGTGCGTTCCGTGGGACGTGGGAGTGATCCCGGGAAGCTCGGGCCCGCGACCTTGAGCTTCCCGCTGTGGTTTCCCGACACCCGCTCAGACTTGGCACGGCAAAATTTGGCAATATGTCCCGGCTTTCCACATTTAAAACAGACCAGGATCGCTGTTACTTGCAAATTCTTTGGGCACTGGGCTTTAAAATGCCCTGGCACGCCACATTTAAAGCAAGCCCTATTTTTAGACTGGACTGGTGGAGTGACTGACAATTTTTCCAACTCAGCCACAAGCAGGCGCTGTGTGACATCCTGCTGCTCTGTTCTTTCCTCCTCCCTCTGTAGGAGGGCCTGGGCAAGGTTCGTAACAGGGTCCTCTCTAGGGACATCCATCAACCTATCCACTATCTGATCTATAGTAGCTGTAGGAGGAAGCGTCGACATTGCTGCCAAGGCAGATGTCCGCAGCCCTTCCCTAAGCAACTGCTTTACAATTAGAGCATTAGCTGCTTCCCCTTCTCCAAAGGCCCTATCCACATGTTGCCGGACCCTTGTAATAAATTCTATGGGAGTTTCATCCTGACGTTGTTTCAAACCTGAGAATTTAGTAGTATTGGCATCATTCATATTAGCTACTTTATCCCATGCTTGTAAATGGCTGTTTTCACATCCTGCTCTTCAGTGGGGCCATAGGTGGCCTGGACAGCAGGGGTTGAATAGCGTCCCTGACCACATATAAGATCTTCAGCATCCTGGGTCGGCGCAAGGCCACGGGCCACCACAATGTTAGCGGCCTCTCTTTTACGATAGGCCACAAAGGCGGTATACATAGTTGGAGTAAAGACTGCGGAAGCCAAATCATCAAAATCTTTTGGGATCCAATGGCTAGATGAAACTACACTATGCAATAACCTCCTGACATATGGGGACGCAGCACCGTACTTGCTGACAGCCTCCTTCAATTCCTTAAGCACCTTAAATGGTATAGGTGTATATTCCCTTTGGCCGCTAATCGGGTCAACAAAAACCGGAAAGGCCCCACCCCACTCTTGCCAATCTATGTCTTCCCCTTTTTCAGCTGCCGCTGGCAAGGAGCGAGGAATGACGCCCAAAGGTGTGTAGGGGGCAGTCTCTACATCCCTTAGGGGTTCATAGCAATGTTCGGCAGGAAGAGGACAACGCCCAGGGGGGGGGAAGGGGAGGCGGAGCTCTCTGGGGCATAGGGGGCCACTCCTCTCCCCACCCTCGAGGGGGGTAGAACATCCTGTTTTCCCCTCTGGTGCAGGTGTTGCTGGGCGGTCCTGGTTCCGCGCCCTGAACATTGGGTCCCATATGGGGGGGCTCATTTCCAGTAACCTGGGCGGCAGGCCTCTGCCCCTGCCGTCCTCCATTTCCTGTCCTTCCTCTCTGTTCTGTGGGTTTATAAATGGAAGTATGTCCAGTATAATGATTAGCAAAAACCACTCTACGTGTTTCTGTCAGATCATCTAAAGCCCTAGTGGCTACCCTGGATTTAGGTCCCCCACCAAGCTGTCGATTCTGAGACACATCTGCCGTGAAGGCAGCAGTTTCTGTACCCCTGTCTTTCCCTTCAGCTTCTGCAGTTTTCAGCTCTCCCCAAGGATAGATCGGGGGACATTCTTTTCCCATACCCTCAGACTCCATCTCTATAGTTACCGAGGAAGATTCCGTTTGAGTGGCGGCCGGGAGGGAAAGGGGAATTGAGGAGGGTACCACCACTGCCTCCAAGACTTTAAATAAAGAAGAATCTCCTGGCGTAAGCAAACCAGGGTTGGTATGATTATAAGTAGACATCTGATGTCTCATAGTGCTCACTCGGTCAGGGCTAATCCCCGCATGTCGGACCCATGGGCAGACTGTTAAAAGTCTATCAATAAAACTGTTTGCCCAGTCTTTGGACACTGTTACACCCTGTGAGGCACAAATTTGTCTAAATTGAGACACAAGGACATCTTCCTCGGCCGGCAACAAAATAGGGAAACTTCTCCCCGCCCCCATACTGGGCTTCTTCACCTTATCTAGGCGAAGGCTGTCTGGACAACTCCTAGGCTACAGCCCAGAGTTAGCTCCACACTCTATGTGGGGGTGGTCCCTGTCTAGGTCCCTGTTCTGGCGCCAATATGTTACGTCCCGACTACCCCTATTTACCTGGAGCCTCTACTTACCCATCCCGGGTCTTCGGTCGTCACCGGCCTCGGAGAGGAAATCACCAGACAGAACACCGGCTGAGGTTGCAAGCGTGTGTGTGTTTATTTCCGCAATGCTTCCGCATATATACCCTTCAAGCTCCCCAACCCGCCAATCATGACCCTGCATTACATATATCACCTTTTATGGCTATTAAAGCTCACTACACCTCTCTCTCGGCCTAAGCCGGGACCTTAAAGTCACAAAACACCCAACACTGTTAAAGTTATTGGCATATAATTTGGCAAAATAACTTTTTATAATTGCTTTAATTTCATCTTTGTTAGTGACATTTTCACCTTTTTCATTTTTGAGACTAGTGATTTGGTTTTCTCTCTTTTTAAAAATCAAATTAATCAATTATTTATTTTATTTGTTTTTCCATAAAACCAACTCCTAGTTTTATTTTTTCAATTTTCAATTTTTTTTCCCTTTTTGGAGGGGGGATATAGCTCTGAAGTGTATTGATTGGTATTGGGAAATAAGATTGTAGAATCAGAGTTGGAGCTAGAAGGAAGCTTGGAAGTCATCTAGACCAACCTATTCATTTTCTTTCCTTTTTAATGCTTTTTGGAGGGGGAAGGCAGGGCAGTTGGGGTTAAGGGACTTTCCCAAGGTCACATGGCTAGTACGTTTTAAGTGTCTGAGTTTGGATTTGAACTCAGGTCCTCCTTACTCCAACGCTGGTATTCTATTCACTGCACCACTCAGTTGCTCCTAGTTTTATTTATTAATTCAATTTTTTACTCCCAGTTTTATTAATCACCCCTTTATTTTTTAGGATTTCTATCTCAGTGCTTAATTGGGGATGTTTAATTTGTTTTTTTTCTAGTTTTTTTTTTATATTGCATTTCCAATTCATTAGCCTGCTCTTTCTCTATTTTAAATATGTAAGCATTTTGAGATATTTTTTCTCTAATTACTGCTTTTGCTGTGTCCCATAGATGAGACAGGATTTGAATTTAAGTCTTGTTGATTCCAAATGGTTGGGTGGTTGTCATTCTTGAAGAGGATCAAAATGATATCACTATGTTGGGGTCAAGGTACAGTATATCCAACAGTGGCTAATCAGACCAACTTGAGCTCTGAAGTCTATACTATAGGTTGGGCCCAAATAGTCAGTGTGAACATTTGTAGTGGAGATGTCTCTAATCTCATCTCATCTCATCTTTCTTTTGAGCTACTGCAAATATTCTTTGCTCATAAAACACATTACCTTCTTTGATGAGGGCATGCCATGCTGGGTGGTCCTGTGACAGTGTCTCCCATGTCTCACAATCAATTCCAAAGTTTTCTGAGAGACCTTAAGAGTGTACTTGTATTGCTTCTTCTAACCTCTGTGAGAGCACCTCCTTTGTGTGAGTTCCCCATAAAACAGATTTTTAAGCAAACATACTTTTGGCATTCCAACAAGATGAACGGCTATAGGAGTTGTGATATCTGCAGTAGAGTTTGAATGCTTGGCTTTAGCTACAGAGATGACCTAAGTGTCTGGTACCTTATCTTGCCAGGTGATCTTCAGAATCTTCCCAAGACAATTCAAATGGAAGCAATTCAGTTTCCTGACATGTTGCTGGTAAACTGTCCAGGTTTCACAAGCATGCAACAATGAGGTCGATACAATAGCTCTAAAGACATTCAGTTTGTTAGGCAGTCTAATACTTCTTTCTCATGCTTTACTTTGGAGGCTCCCAAATACTGAGCTAGCTCTTGCTACGTATGCTTCTTTTTTTTTTTTTTGCAGAGGAGAGGGCAGGGCAATTGGGATTAAGTGACTTGCTCTAGGTTGCATGGCTAGTAAGTGATAAGTGTATTAGGTCGAATTTGAACTCCGGTACTCCTGACTCTAGGGCTGGTACTCCATTCACTGCACCACCTAGCCACCCCGGCAATGTATGTTTCTACCTTATCATCTGTGTGTATATGCCTGGAAAGTATGGCAAGTATACTGACCAGGTTAGTGAACTTGTCCACAGCTGATATTTCTCCGTTTGCTTTAATCAATGGTTCCACAAATGGATGGTGTTGTGCTGGCTGCTAGAGAATGGGTATTTTCTTGGTGATAACTTTTAGCTTAAAATTCACATGAGTAGCAGAGAATCTACCCAGACTATTTGTTCTATCTCAGCCTCATAGGCTACATTGATTGCATGATCATTTGAAAACAAAAATATCATGTAGCAACTCTCCCTTCACTTTATTCTTGGCTTGTAGCCTTTTCAAATTAAATAATTTATGGTCAGTATGGTAGCTGATCTGGATGCTGTTTTTAGCCTTGTTGAAGCCATCTGTAAGAATTGCTCATTACATCATGCTAAAAAGTGTGGGAGCAAGCATCCAATCTTGCTTCACTCCATTGGTGAGTGGGCAAGTACAAGAACATCATCCATTATCCAGAACTCTTGAAAACATGTTGTCATGAAACTGATGTATAATACTGATGAACTTCTATGGGCAACCAAATTTACCCTAATTTTCCACACACCCTCTTGACTGACAGTATCAAAGACCTTGGTCAGATCAGCAAACTTTGTACATAGACCTCTGTTCTGCTGCTGACCTTTCTCCAGGTGTTATTGGGCAGTAAACGCCATATTGCTCATTCCTCAGCCTTTCCTGAAGAATTTGCCTGTTAAGGAGGACTCTGGCAAGAATCTTGCAAGTGATGACTAAGAGAGAGACCCCATCCCTATGGTTGTCATGGGACAATCTATTTCTTTTACCTTTACAGAAATGAACAAAGAAGGAAGTTGACTAAATGGTGACATTAAATAAAGAAGTAGACTTTGAAACATTTTGGAATGTAAGGCAAGAGAGATATATGCTGATATGTTGAGGGGATAGGGAATACAACAAATGGGAAGAGCATGGGAAGAAAGGTTTTGAGTTATGGTAGATTCAATGGTAAGTTACCCTCTAACTTAGAAATCTTAGAAAATGACTGGCATCTATAAGACATGATGAGCAGGATGCTTTGAGAAAAAAATAATAACCTGGGAAGAGTTATACAAACTGATGTGACGTGAAATGAGTAGAACCAGGAGGACATTGTATACAATAACAGCAGTAATGTATGATGATCAGCTGTGAATACTTAGTTATTCTCAGCAATACAGTGATTGAAGACAATTCTGGATGACATGATAAAAAATGCAATCCACTTTCAGGGAAAGAATTGAGGGAGTCTGGATGTATATTGAAACATTTTTTTGGTAAACTTTATTCCTTTTTAATTTTTTTGGTCTGCATTTTCTTTTACAACATGGGTTATATAGAAATATTTTGCATGACTGCATATATATAATCCATGTTAGGTTATTTGCCTTCTCAGGGAATAAGGTGGGAGAGAATATAGAACTCAAAATAAAAAAAAATGTTAAAACATTTTTTGTTTACATGTAATTGAGAAAAATAAAAATTAAATGTAAAAAAGAGAAAATTACTGGAAACTTTGGAAATGAGAGTGGAAATTGTCTAATTCTCCAGATGAAGGGTTGTCAGGTATACTGTTTTGTAATGAGAACAACCAGGAGGGGAAAAAGAAGAAAGGATAGCTTCCCTCATTCCATGCCCAATGTGGCAGATCCTTTGATTTAATCGACCAAATCATAGAGATCCTGGGTTAATTTCCTTTAATTTCCCATTGAGCAAGTCTCCAGAGGCAGAATATTGTGATGATTAGAGGGCTAATTTCAGAGTAAGGAAGAGTACAAATCCTGCCTCTGACATCCTGGCTATGTGATCCTGGGCAAGACACTTCACCTTTTAGTGCTACAACAAACTCTCAAAGACTGGACAGTTGTTGATCTACATGTATTGAGGTCCCTATGGAATCATAGGTCTG
This sequence comes from Gymnobelideus leadbeateri, assembly GCA_011680675.1. Lineage (NCBI taxonomy): Eukaryota > Metazoa > Chordata > Mammalia > Diprotodontia > Petauridae > Gymnobelideus > Gymnobelideus leadbeateri. The sequence continues at coordinate 430,286 of WOXC01004669.1, read as the reverse complement.
GTAAAAAGTAAACCAAAAGACACTTATCTTTTTCAATGTGTGTCTTTTCTCAGATGGAAACATAGTTTTAGAGAATAATAATATCTAGAATTCATGTAGCACCTTGAAATTTACAAAGCCCTTTACAATAGCATCTGATTCTATCTTCTCAACAACCTCATAAAGTAACTGTTATATTATTTCATTTTACAGATGAAGAAACTAATGCTAAGGGAGGATAAATGAATTGCCTGCAGTCCCAGTTATTTGTGCCTGAGGCAAGATTTGAATTCAAGTCATCCTATCTCCAATCCTGGCATTCCATCCATTGTGTCTCTTTAAGAACATCTGTCTGTTCCTATAGGATAGTAGATGGAACAGTGTACGTGTATATGTGTGTATGTGTGTGTGTTTTCTCTGGGACATGGGCTCAGAAACATGACTTGTCTTGAATTTCAAGCTCCTCAAGTTGCTTATACAAATCCAAGTTACTGGTACCCAAAAAAGATGCTATTTATTTTCTAGGATGGATAACTCAGCATAGATTCACAGCATCCCACTGGTCATAATGTGCATGAGCCCCTCTACAACCTTACCAAGAAATGGCCATTCATATGAAGACCTCTAGGGAAGAGGACTCTGCCTTCTCTGGAGCCAGCTCTTTTTACTTTTAAACCACTGATCCAATCTTTATGATTCTGACTTCCACTGAACTTAAACTTGCTTCTCTATGATATCCTACCATTGTTCCCAGGTCTTTCTCTTAGGACTAAGCACAAAATGTCTACTCCCTCTTTCATATGACAACCTTTTAAACTCTTGAAGTCATCAAATGTCCCTAAACCTTTTCTTCATTAGGCTAGGCAGTCTTAGTTTATGTAACTGAGCTCCACATAGCATGCTCTCCAATAATTTTATCATCCTGGCCATTTTAAACATGCTACTGAATTCAACTCACCTATGCTGGAATTTGTATGCCAGTAAGAGTAAATCTTTAAAGAAAACAATTAAAATGAGGTGTGCTATGTTGAATTAGACAAGAAACACAGGTCCCTGTTAAAACAATCCAATGAGGAGGCATTTGCTGAAGTAGGACACTAGCCTACCACTCGTTAACCTCTTAACCCTTCAAAGTTTCATCCTCTGATGAACTAGGCATCAGGCTAGACGGATCACCTACTTAGATAACCTTGGGATTGATGTGATTTATAAACTTTTCCATTTACTAAATTGTGCTCATTCAAAATATCTTTTTTTCCCCACCACTAACATGGCTCTTTAAGCCTACCTCTCAATCATGACTATGACTCTCATCATGCAAATTCATTACCCTATATCTTCTTTCATATTCTCATTCCAACCTAGCTTAGCCTTTTTATTCCCAAACCAGCCTCTCTAGTATGCCCTTTCACAATGTCTCTTGTATTTTGAATGAACTTGCCTATATCCTTTCACTATTCCTCAAGCCCTTCTATCTCCTCTAATGAACTAGAATCTGTTTTTCTCTGGCAAATATCAAATGTCTCTAAGCTATACATTGTAGAGGTCATTGTTCCCTTCATTCCTCTTAATACATGTGGCCAGGAAGTCAGCGTGCTCTTCAATCACTTTTTAGACTTCTAGATCACTATTTAGCAATCTCTTTTGAACATCATGCCATTTAATTATACCTACCCTGTCCTCTTTCTTTCTTTCTTTTTTTTTTTTAAAGCAATTGGGGTTAAGTAACTTGCTCAAGGTTACACGGCTAGTCATTATTTATGCATGGGTGCTCATTTTCTGAGGCCGGATCTGATCTCGGGTCATCCCAACTCCGAGGCTGACGCTCTTACTCACTGCGCCACCTAGCCGCCCCTTTAGGGCAATTGGGGTTAAGTAACTTGCCCAAGGTTACACGGCTAGGTTTTTGTTTGTGCGGATTAAGTGTCGGAGGCCGGCTCCGAACTCAGGTCCTTCTGATTCCAGGGCCGACGCTCTATTCACTGCACCACCTAGCCGCCCCACCCCTGTCCTCTTTCTATGTAACAAATGACAATAATTCGTAGGCATGCCCTACTTTCTTTAGTAGATTGGACATTTTATAAGGGCAGCAATTCTTCCTTATTCATCATTATAGTCTTGATTCTATCTCTGTGTCTGGTTCATAGTAAGTGCTCAGTAAATGAGATAACACATATAAAACCCTTTGCAACCTTAAATCACTAGCTAATTGTCAAGCATTTACAGAATCAAAAGTATTTAAAGGTTCTATATTTAAGTCATAAGCTATTTATAAATATTGCTTTGCCTTTGCTACATCCAATAAGAGATGATAGTGAGGATTAGAATTCACTTCCAGAGTTAGACAAGGTGGATGCCCTTATATAATAAGTATATGTTATATAATATGCTGGTTGTATCATTTATGTAACTATATTTTATAATATAGAAACAGAACATTTTATCATATTGATTATATAACCAACATGACATAATACACGATGTATAGATGTATAATTGATATATAACATATATTTTATATAATAGTCAATAAGCATATAGTGCTTAGTACAGTCCCTGATACATAGTAGGCACTTAACAAATGTTTATTGACTTGATATGGGGTCAATAAATATACACATGCATATATGTATTTTTACATATACACATACATATATGTACATATATAAACACACACAGACGTATATGCATATATACACAGATACACATACATACATACACACATATATTTTGTTCAGTTGTTTAGTCATGTTTAACCCTCTGTGACTCCATTTGGGATTTTCTTGGCAAAGATACTACAGTGGTTTGCCATTTCCTTCTCCAGAAGACATACACACACATACACACAAACACACAATTAAATGAAAAACAATTTTAATGGTTAGACTTCTACTCACTGTTAGCTCTGGCTTTCATGTCCTCTGGCTTCACTCCTGATTGTTTACTGATTCCTCCCAAAGGTTGTCCGATTTTATACAGAGGTTGCAAGGAGGTTTGCTTAGGACTGGAGAGAGAGATAGGGGAATTGGCCTTTGAGAGCCCATGTTTTATGATTTTGATAATCACTCTTATCCATTGAAATGATCAAGGATGACAGAGCTTCCCTTCTCTACCCCACAAAACATGATTCTTTCCTCTTCACCTCTAATGGACACCATGACTCCCTCAGCTATTATTTTATTTACATGTTTCCCTTGGGTTCCTCTCCTTCTTTTTCTTTTATAGCAGACAGTGGTGATTGTTTAATAGGAAACTGAATGCAATAGTCCTGACAGTTCCACATTTCTGAGCTCTTAAAGGCATGGCTTATGAAGCATAATGCTTGTAACTCTTCTCCTTTGAGTGGATAGCTTATTGTTTCATTGTCAGCAATAATGTATTTTGCAAAGACTTTGATGCTGCACATTGCTAAGTTCTCATAATGTTGTCTAGACACTGGTCGGGTTTAATGTGTCACTTTGGGCATGCAAAGAGGGCTTTGGCAGAACTGAAGGTAGTCTTCCAGGAATGTTGCTGTTGTACTCCAATTGTCCCTTGAGAGAAAAACAGGCAAGGTGGCAAATAGGACCCTAGTTAGAACAGCTGTTTTACTGGTGGCTAAAGTGTACCTATGAAGGACAGAGGGTTTGACACCTTTTTCTCTTTTTCTTTTCTTTTAAAGCTCTGCAAGGAACTATACCATAGGAGAAGCTAATTGAAGTGATGGGTTAGACAAAGAATATGACTCATGCTTACCAAGAATAAAGCTGCTGAGTTGTTGATGAGGTTCAGAATTAATTAGTAACACATTGAAATTTTCTGTCAGTTGTTAACCATTTTTAGCTGGTTCTTTGGTGTGCATGGTAGAAAAGTTGATAATGAAAATTCATTTCATATTAAATAAGAAAGGGTCCGGAATGTGGTTTTTGTCTGGTTTGATCTCATCTCCTTTGTTTCACATCCCTCCTAGTAATAAAAGTAAGATGCAGGGGAAGAAAAGGAGATACATCATGATGCTTCCCTCTTTCCATAATGGTTCCACTCTCAGAACAGTCATGAAAGTAACAAGCTTTTATCAAGCCCTTATTATGTGCCAGACACTGGGGATACAAACCTAAGAAGAAAAGAAAAACAGCCCCTCCCCTCAAGTAGCTTACATTCTAATGGGTGAAGACAACACACAAGATGGACCTGAAAGAAGGGGTGGGTGGTCAAGAAAGCACCCAAATAGGGCACAAGAAGCTCTAGAAATGTGTCTATAAGAACTGTAGGAGGGACAGCTAGGTGGCGCAGTGAATAGAGCCCTGGCCCTGAACCTCAGACACTTAACACAAAAACTAGCCGGATGATCTTGTGCAAGTCACTTAACCCCAACTACCCTCCAAAAAAAAGCAAAAGAAAAAAAAAACTGTAGGAACAGTCTCGGTTAGAAAAATAACTAGAGGCAAATATAACCATGGTTTGAAGATAAAGTTCATTTAATAAGGGTCACCTTTTAAAACTTGTATGAGTCACATCTGGGACAAATAAAAATAGATACTAATCCATAACACAGATGCTATGGTTCTTTCATATACAGAGTAATCTAACAAGCATTTATTGAATAGACTGGATTTGATGGAAACCTTTGCCAAAAGGCGGTTCTAGTTAGAAATATAAAAGGATTAATAAAAGGATGTAGATAGACAAAATAATGAGTGGCAAAATAAAAAATCTTTTTGGGGAAGCAATGCCTAACCTTTCTTACCTTACAAATGCCTAACCTTTGAGGTCGATGTCAGGGACAGTGTAAGCAACAGAATAGTTTTGTTCTAACAGAATGAAAGATCTCGTGTTTCTCTGGGGATAATAGAAAATTCACACATTACCTATAATAGCATATCATTCATTCTTAAGACTCTCATTTAAAATGCAGTTACAGATTATACAATGTACAGGAATCAATGTGCCTAGAACAGTTTAATACATTAGTCACATGGCACTCTAAGAAACAGAGATGCAAAGTCAAGGACTACTCTTTGTGTTAAGTTAAACTCCCAATGTTCTAAGTAGACACTGACAAAATTTTTTGGGTTTGGCTTCTGTATTTTTTAAAAATAGCCAATTTAAAATTAAAAAAATAAATCTCTTTTATAGATTAACCATAGCCTAAAGATTCATTTTCTAGGGATCAACTTTATCCTCTCTCTTAGTCCTCAAATCTTTGCAATCTGGCTTCTAACCTTATCGTAACTTAACTGAAACTTCTCTCTCCAAAATTACCAATGATATCTTTTAACTATTGAATTAATCAATTAATTAATTTTACCTTGATCTCTTAATTTATAAATCCATTGGTCTTTTTTTCAGTTCCCACCCTTCTTTACTTCTCAGTATTTGACACACTAATGTCCAAATTTTTTCCCCCTGGACATTATTTTCTTGATTTGTGTAACTGCTTACTCTCCTCCTAGCAGGGTGGGGAACCTGTGGCCTCAAGGCTGAATCCAATTCAGTCAAAGGGCCCCACTTGAGGACCTAGAGGTCACATGTGACTAAAAGTCACAGATTCCCCACCCCTGCTAGAGCCTACCTAGATCACCATTCCTGTCCACCAACTAATTGGGTAGCTATAACCCAAGACTTTGCTTTGGGCCATTTTTTTCTCTCTTCTTCCAGGATTTCAAACCTTTTTATGTTTGTGTCTTGGACCTGTTTGGTAGTATGGTGAAAATTATAAATCTCTTTACAGAATAATGTTTAAATATAACACAGCATAATACACAACATTGCAAAGAAAACTAAATAAAGATGTAATCGTCTTTTCCCATCCACGTTCATGGATCCCCCCCAATCTATTATGGATATTAAGAACCCCTGGCTTCCCTCCTTCTTCCCTGTCCTCCTATATCCAAGCAGTTGTTAATTCTTATATATTTTCTGTTCACAATATTCCCTACATCTATTATTTTTCTCCTTAGTCACCATCCTACTTTAGACCCTTATTACCTTTTCCTTGGTCTGTTGCAATTGGTTTATAAATGGTCTCCCTGATTCTAGTCTCTTCTTTCTTCATCCCATCCTCAGTAGACAGTTAAATTAATATTGCTAAAGCACAGCTCTTACCTTGTCACTCCCAAGATCAAAGAAGCTTTTATGGCTGCCTATTGTCCCTAGAAAAGCAAAACAACGACAACAAACAACAACACGACAAATTCCTCTGTTTGGCATTTACAATCTTTCAAAAATTGACTCTGTTCTACTTTAAAAAATTGTATTTTATTTTGTGAACTTAAAATAACTAACAAAAAACTTTCAAAATACAAATAAGAACAGGGAAGAAATTATGAGAAATTATAAACTCCTATGAGAAATTATAAACTCCTATTACGTTAAATGTTTTTAAAAAGAAATATACATGTAATACATTTAAGAATGTAGTAACACAATTGTTGGATTATCCTCTTCATAATTTGCTTTTTTCCTTCTCTGTACTTCTGAAATATTTTGTTAATACTTCTTCATGTTTATTACTCCCCTCTGATTACCCTCCTTCCTGCACCCCCAAGTCAAGGTCTTCCAAAGACCTTGTGTGTGTGTGTGTGTGTGTGTGTGTTTGTGTACACTTTGATCATGTTTGAAAAGGAAAATCTGATTTTATACCCAATTACATTATTTCACTGCCAATAGGTAGAATTATGTTTTGTCATTAGTTTTTTCAAGTCATGATGGGTTGCCTCCTTGTCTGGGGTTCTGAAACATTTCATTTTGTTCCACTTGAATTATTATTATGTTCATTTCATAAATTGTTCACCTGGCTGTCTTTAATTTTTCCCCAAATTTCTTTGAATCAATTATGTTTCTTGTTTCTAATGACATAAAATTCTTGCCTCAGTTCTTATTAGGCCTTAATTAATAAATGGGTATTGCCCCAGTCAAACTGAGACCTGTTAAAGACCTTAGCTTGAAAAGGCCAAGGTCCACCACCATATCATGGGCCCTCTCCAGTTGTCCTGATTCATATCTGGCTACTGGACCGAGATGGAGGAGAAAGTGAGACTGGTGACTTTGCACATCCCTCCTTCACTTAAATCCAATTCACTTGCATGGCATGGCATGATCTATCTGATGTCATGGTCCTCTTTGAAAATGAAGGACAAATGATAACAACAACAAAATTCCATTACACTCGTATACAGTGTATTCCAAGAGACTTTTGAGACATTCCATGCCACATTTTCTTCAGTGATTCCTCCAACTGATGGGCACCTCTTTTTCTCATTTTTTTTTTGCCACAATAAAAAGTTAAGCTACTCATGTATGGATGGGTCCTTCTTGGGGTAAGCAGTAGTATTGCTCATACAGTTTAGTAACTTTTGGGAACATGGTTACAAATGTTCTTTATTTAAATTCAATTTTATTTTACTTTCAGCTATGAGTTCTCTCCATCCCTCCTTCTCTGCCCCTCATTGAGAATGAAAAAAAAAAAAAACTAAACCATTAAAAACATGTACTGCCAAACAAAGCAAGTTCCCACATTAGTCATGTCAAAAAAAATGTGCCTCCATCTTCATTCAGAGTTTATCACCTGTATATCTGGAGATAGGTAGCATGTTTCCTCATGAGTCTTCTGAAACTATGGTTGGTTCTATTGTGTTGACCAGAGTTCTGTAGTCTAAGTTTTTTGTTTTTACAATATTGCTGTTATTATACAAAGTATTCTACTGATTCTGCTCACTTCCCTTTTCATAAATTCTTATAAGTCCTCCCAGGTCTCTCTGAGACCATCTCCTTCATCATTTTGTTTAAATAATATAATAGTATTCTGTAACATTTATATACCATAACTTGGTCAGCCATTTTCTAATTGATGGGCACCCCCTCAGTTTCCAGTTCTATGCTGCCATGAAAAGAGTTGCTATAAATATTTTTGTACATATAAATCTTTTTCCTTTGTGACTTCAGTTTAGTAACTTTTTGAGCACAGTTCCAAATTGCTTTCCAGAATGGTTCAAAGTACCAACAGTACATGAACGTGACTGTTTTCCTACAACCTCACCAACATTCGTCACTTTCATTTGCCTCCCAGGGTTCTTGTGAGGATCAAATTAGATAATATTTGTTAAATGCTTAGCCTAGTGCATGGCACACAGTAGGCACTTAATACATGCTTGTTTCCTTCCTCCCAGTTTGGGTCTGGTTTATACACCTGTAGACTTGCATCTGGGCAAAGTTACAGTAGATTGTTGTAGGCTCTAGGCCTTGGAAGATTGGGAGTCTCAATAGGTTCAGAGAGAAATAACTTCAGGCTCACATTTGGTCTGAGCTCCCAGTCCTTATTACTCAACTGTAGGCCCTGCCACTGCTCTATATCATGAATCTGAAAACCTGATCTAGAGTTAGAGTCATGTGTGTACCAGTGATTTCTGTGCCTGTTCTTTGATGGTAATAGCCTCAGACCTGGTCCTACCCTTGGAGTGTAGCCTCAGATCCTTTGCAGACCCAGTTATGAGGATTAGAATAACACAGGGGCTCTTGTTCATGATCCTTGCAGGTGACACAGTTTTAGGTCCTATCTATCCTAGACCCATGACTCTACTTCTTATCCTAAATTATAACCCTAAAGGCTCCAGACCAGTTCCTGAACTGTAAGACTGTGCTGGACCCATTCCCTAGAACCCCACAGTTGAACTTGACAGATAGGAAAGGATTGACTACTGATGGCCAAGAATTGGCTACATAATGATTATAAATCATTTCAGAATTATCTGCCTGTACATTGTTAAGTCATTGCCTAGTTGGAGTGAAGGTCAAAATTAAAAAACAAATTAGAAAAAGAATAAAAGGAAGAGACACTGTGAAATTAAAGCAATTTTATCCTGGCCTAGTAAATCAAGCTTTTGACTCATAGAATGAGAGATAGATGAACAAAGGAGTAAGATTCTCATTATTAGTTGCTCTTAGAGAAGTTTAACTTCTTTAAGGAGAAGAGAAGTTAACATATCACCATGAGCAGGTCAATAGAGTGCAGACACCACCTGAGTCAGCGATGGCAAATTTACCCTGGTACATAGGATAGTATACAACCAAGCAGAGAGACTTTGAAACTAAGAGCAACACTAATTTAGAATATGAATTAATTTAAATTATGATAAAGGGATATATCAATAAGTCAATATGCATTTTTTGGAGAACTTTTTATAAACTAAGTACTGTGTTAAGCAATACAAATAGAAAGCAAAAACAGTCCTTGTCTTCAAGTAGCTTACATTCTCATTGGGGCAGGGGGGATTTTGGAAGACTATTATCAGCATTACTTTACAAAATGATGAAATGAATTTGATGGTAAAAGCAGCCTGTAATAGCTTGGTGTTAGACCCAGATGAACCAAAAAATCCTCAGAGCAGTTGTAGATGAAATTGGAAGATGTGGGATGGGACAGAGCTCTTAACATTTCTATAGTGATCTCTATGGTGATCATGACAGCGGAACTACCCTATTTAGATTCTAACCTTTTAGCACCTAATGTATTTTTTTTTGAAAAAAGAGAAATGGCAGTTCAGAAAATTACAATGGGAAAAATAACTGGATTTTAACAAATACACACAGAAGAAATTTACACCAGCGGTTGCAAAATGTTTAGTTCACTCAGACATCAAATTTCAGACTATTTCAATGAGAGGAAGATTCCAAGAGTGGAGACAATCACAGACATTATTACTAAGAAGGATTACTCCAGCAACTGCCAACCCATATGAGTACTTTTTCATCTCTAAAAAATCTTTTTGGGAATGGTCTAGACATGTATTTTTGATGAACATATAAGAAGAAAATGGCATATAAATCCTATTGATTACAAAATCATTTGATTTGGCAAATCAAAATATAGAGCATGGCCAATAAGTTGTCTCATATGCATATATTAAAATAATGCATGCTTAATTGCCAAATAACCTCATCAATATACCTCAGGTGATGCCAGGTTGTTGTAAACAATGAAGCAATGTATTATTAAAAGAATTGAAATTGTAGGTAACCAAAAGACCAGTGGGGACATTGACTTACATGTAAATATAGCAAATTATTAAGATTGGCTTGAATATAAGAATTAGTTTGCAAAGATGTGTAGATAAGAAAAGTATCTGGTTTGGTTGTGCAGAAAGAGAAAATAATAGTATTTACGAAACTTTAAAAAAGACCATGAAGAAGGCCTCCAGTCTCTATGGTAGACCAATGGAAAGACATGGTCAAGGATCACCCAAAATAAGAAGGTGTGGTTGTGCTGTAATCTATAGTAGTAGAGTGACTGGAGAAGGGAAGACATAGATCCATGGAAGCCTTGGATTGTAAAATAAATCCTATTTAAGAGGAATCCTCATTATCATGCATTTTGGACACATAAGATCTGCCTAGATCATATTCACACAGGACTATACGATTCATAAATGGAGTCAGGTACATAATAGAAAATAGAATATCAAGGAAGTTAATTGACTTGTTCAAGGTCGCAATGCTGGTGTTCACATTCAAGCCTTCAGTGCTTCTTCCTGTTCTGGTGCCCTGCTTGGATGATCTTCATGAATGTACACACAATATATTAAATGGGGCTCATCTTAATTCAATGACTGAGATGAGAGACTCCAAAATAGAAACAAATATGCTTTCCTATTCTCACATTATGTACTGCTAGATACTAGTAATTTTAAGCAGGATACCCCAGGAATATAAGTTCAAATATATGCTTTATTCCCTTGGAATTTATGAAATAAAAAGAGCTCAATCTATTCCATAGCTTTATTCACAAAGCATATGCAAATCTTCCTGCTTCTATGTTGTGCAAAAGTCTTATCTTGCTACTGTCATGCACACACTTTCCTGTGTGCATGGCAAGCATAGATAGAGATATAAAAATATATCACTGTCCTTTTGACCTCTCTCATAGAGCAGCAAAATCCCACTCAAATGTTAAAATTGATTTTTTAAAAATATAAAACTGGTGCTTTGCCCTCCCCATTCTAACTGTGCAACACTGCTGAGATCCCACTTTGCTCCACAGTTTACAGGAATATTTCATCTAAGTCTCAGCTGGAATATAGAGGCCTGGGGGATGAAACAGGGGGTTGGGGAGATGCCTGAAGGGAGGAATGAGCCTGCTAGGTGGCCTGACATCCCTTTTCAAAGCAATTTATAAATTTGGGAGGCACGTTTTCATGTGTCTATGTGTCTAAGTGATCATTTTGTAGTCTTGAGGAATGTTTTCTCCTGACATTTAGCATTTAATTTCAAAGAAATATCTCTGAATAATGCTGAAGTGAGTAAAAAATTTTCTGATTGAAAAGCACTTTACATCAATGACTTTCTCTTTCCTTCTTTCTTTTTTCTCCCTCCCTTTTCTTTCTATTTTTCTTTTTTCCTCTCCCTTCATTTCCTTCCTTCCTTCCTTCCTTTTTCCTTCCTTCCTTCCTTTTTCCTTCCTTCCTTCCTTCCTTCCTTCCTTCCTTCCTTCCTTCCTTCCTTCCTTCCTTCCTTCATCCCATTTACTTAACTCCTTTGAGGTCTCATCTTTGAAGGGGAGAAAATTTCCAAGCAGCAGCAGCAGCAGCAGCAGCAGCAGCAGCAGCAGCAGCAGCAGCAGCCACAACAGCAATACATATAGCTTCTTTTTATCTAAAAGCTTTTAAGAACGTAAAGTGAGTTTAGTCTATGTTAAAATGGAAAAGAAAAGCTAGAAGAAAAAAATCCTTTGAGCTAGAATATTTCAAAGCTGCCTCCAAGGAAGAAAAAGGGCCTGCCAGGTAAATGTAAAGCACCTACAAGTTTTAGATCTGAGCCCCCTCCTTTTTGCTTCCCCTTTATTGAGAGTCCTGAATTTGAATTAGAGAGTGCACTGTAATGAAACCAAATGAGCATCAGTCATTTTTGGTTTTGTAGTTATGTAGCATCCATCCTAAGTGCAAACCTCTTTGTATTGCAACTACTTGAAGGCATTTGCAATTCTGAGTCTGGTGTCCAAAGTCTCTTCCACATTCCTTAGAATCAGAGAATGTTATATGGATAGAGACTGGACCAGACTTTTGGTTTTGTTGGTAGGGAATTCCAGGTAAAGAAGCTTTCTATCAATGCAGGCTGGCACCTTCTCTATAATTTATAATCTCAGGGACTGCTTTAAAGCAGAGGTGTCAAAACATGTGCAGCCTTGTGTCTAGCCTGAGCCAGATTAAATGTAATTGGGAAATATTTAACAATGAAAATACAATAAAGCATAGATAATGATAATAGGTGGTTTTCTAAGTCAATACATGGCTCACAGGAATTCTTATATATAGTCTAGTGGACCCTTTCTCTAGTTGAGATTGACACCACTGGCTTAAGAGCACAGAGATGGTAAGTAACTTGCTTAAAGTCACCCAGAGAGTTGTATCAGAAGTAGGACCAGAACTCAGACCTTGATGTCTTTGAGGGTAGCTTTTTTGTCTTTAATGCTATGCTTTCATAGAAAGATAGTATGTCAGGGCTGAAAGGGGCTTGCAAAAATAATTGAAATAGAGCAATTAGTCCTTCTACGAGCTTAAATATGCTCTTATTTTTGTTCTCAATCACTGATGGAAAATAAACTAAGATGATAAAGAAATCTAGGTTGAAGACTTCCTGTGATTGACAGCAATACAGTGAGAACTGCCATCTAAGAATCAGTCATCAGTTCTGCAACTGCCCATGGTTTGTATGCCTTAGAGTAAATATTTCTACTTTGTTGATAATTATATTATAAAAGATAGAATCAAAAACCTTGCTATCATCAATACATATAACACTGATGTTTTCCCCTTAGTGTTAAAAGAGTCTATTTCTCTGAAAAATGGGGGTGGGGAGAAGAATGTTAGTATAAATGCTAAAACTTTACGGGGCCAAAGAACCTGAGGACTCTAAAGATAAAATTCACAAGCACATTTTCTTTTAGTCTCTAGTGTTAATGTCTGAAGCTCGGGCTGCTCTCAATCTGGAGCACAATAGCCTGCCTTGATATGGCTTGTCTTTAAGCCCTTAGGAGCTCAGCTGTTCATTTTTTTCATTAAAAATATTTATATTTCTTAAACCGTTTGCTGATAATGTTTGAAGCTGATTAAAGGAAAGTTTTAACCTCTGACCTGCCAGGATAAGAGCCTGTACTGATTAATGGAAAGAGTATTGGACCCAGTAGTCTGGAGGTCTGGGTTCTAGTGTTAGCGTCATAGTGAATAATAGCCAAGGGCTAACATTTACATATTATATAGTTCTTTAAGTGCTGTAAAATATTATATTACATGCATGTGTATATACATGTATACAGTGTACATATATGCACATAATGCAACATTTTAAAATGAATTATTTAATATTGTACACACATATACATGTACACAATGCATATATATATTTGTGTATATTTCTCTCTCCACACATACACACACACACACACATACACACATATATGTATATAATCTCATTTGACCCATCAGCCAGTTGTGTGTTTTTGGGTAAGTTACACACACACACACACACACACACACACATACATGCAATCAGCAAGAATTTATTACCCATCTATTATGTGTCACCTAGAGCAGTGAGGTGGCTCAGTGGTAGAGCACTGAGCCTGGAGTTAAGAAGACCTGAGTTCAAATCCGACCTCAGACACTTACTAGCTGTGTGACCCTGGGTAAATAACTTTGCTTCTGTTTATCTTAATCCAATAAAAAAGAAAATGGCAAAGCACCCACTGTCTTTGCCAAGAGAACCCCATGGACAGTATTCGTATGATGTGATCCACAGGGTCATGATGAGTTGGCTGATTGAATGCATAACCAACAACAACATGTCAGTCACTGTGCTAAACACTGAAGACATAAGTGCAAAAGTAAGACAATCCTTATTCTCAAGGAAGTTGCACTCATTTTTTTGGAAGTTGCACTCTATCTTTATTTTTTTTTTTGGAACTTGCACTCTTTTAATAAGTCTTAAAACATCACTAAGACTTTTTGGGATACCATGTATATTGGGGAATGGTTGCCAGGAAAGGAAGTTTGGGTCTAAGCATTCACATAAATTCTTAGTGGACTAGGGAAATTGATTTCCAAGCTTTTTCTAGTAGCATTGGTACGGTGTAGTACTGATTTGATTATTATTCCCAGAGAAAGAGGTATAGAGCAGGAGGTATAAAGTAAAAATGGGAGGACAAAGCAGGTAACAAGATGCTTGTGCTGGGTAAGCCCAGAGGTCTTAATGAATGACTTGATGGGAGGTGAAGCACAGTCTGGCTTACACTATTTATAGTGGGCTGAGGTGCATTTTCCCTCATTGATCCACTAATCAGGGTAGTTCAGCTCTAAGGAAGAGTTTTAAAACTTACTGTGCTAACTCCCTTACATAGGAGAGGAAGGAAGGAGAGGAATGGTTTCTGGTGGCCTTGACTACAGGGTCACAATTGCAGAATGGTGGCAAGGAAGGGTTCAATGGCAAGATATACACACCAAGAGGTCACTTGGATTTACTTGAATTTCTTTTCTTTACTATTGTATTCAAAATTTTAGAATATTTGATTTAGAGAGATGGGAAAGATCTTAGAAGTTATCTCCCCAAGCTCCTTATTTTACAGGTAAGGAAGCTGAAGCCTAGGGAAGTCATGGTAGAACTATAGATTTAGAGCTGGAAGGCATCTTGAAGACCATCAAGTCCAATGCTCCTATTTTATAAATAAGGAAACAAGGCCAAAAGGTAATATGACTTGACCAAAGTTACAGAGGTAGGAAATGGAAAAGACAAGGCTTGGACCCAGGTCTTCTGATTTCAGAACCAGTACTTTTCCCATCATCTCATGAAGAAATTTTCTTAGAGTCTGTCTGCTCATAATTTCTTATAACACAGTAGTATTTCATTACATTCATCTACCACAACTTGTTCAGTCATTCCCTAATTGATGGACATCCCTTCAATTCTTTGCCACCACAAAAAGAGCTGCTATAAATATTTTTACATATGGGTCCTAAGAAAAGTATTTTTTTAAAAGTCAAAACAGTGTGTATCTATGTAACTACAGCTTCTATGTAGAACAATATATAGAAGGAAATTATTGATGGGATTGCCTAGTTGCTACTGGTAATTTTTGAGGAATCACAGATAATGTGAAAGGAATAACATGATTAGAGACAAGTCAAAATTAGTTGATGTAATAATGACTAGGAAATTTCAAATGTTATATTAGGGAAAGAAATTAAATTAAATCCAAGTAACTCATGGGAAAATGGGACTTATTTGAGAACACAAGAATGTTTAATGGTTAGGCTGTTTAGTACAACCCAGGTCTCTTGCACTATTATTAGATTTGATGTTCTTTTCAGTAATAAGCACGGAAAAATATAGAATGAGAATTCTTCAAATTAAAGGTCAGAGGCTCATCAACATTTTTGAATGAATTATTAAGGGAGTGGTTTCTCAACATTTAGAAGGAGAAACAATAGGGGCAGTTAAGTGGTTTAATGGATAGGGCATTAGACCTGGAATTAGGAAGACCTGAGTTCAAATCTAGCTCACATAAGCTGTGTCAAGTTAATTCGTCATTTAATTTCTGCTTGCTTCAGTTTCCTGATCTGTAAAGTGGGGATAATAAAAAACATCTACCTTTCAAGGGTGTTGTGAGGATCGAGTGAGATAATAATTATAAAACACTTAGCATAGTGCCTGGCACATAGTAAGTTCTATATAAATGCTAGCTATTGTTATTATTCATGAAACAGTATTGGTTCATTAGTGACAAGTCAAAAGAAGTCAACATTATATATCCTCCCCTTCCCTTTTTTAAAACTGAGTTAGTGACTGGCATAGCAAATGTATGTCTGAATAAAGAATTTGTCAAAGCCATTCATGATATGTATATTAGCATGTATATTGGGGCAACTAGGTGGCAAAATGGATGGGGTTCTGGGGCCAGAGTCAGGAAAATTTGAGTTTAAATCTAGCCTTAGACACTTACTATCTGTGTGACCCTGGGCAAGTCACTTCACTTTGTTTGCCTCAGTTTCCTCATTGGTAAAATGAGCTGGAGAAGGAAATGGCAAACTACTCTAGTACCTTTGCCAAGAAAACTCTAAATGGGATCACAAAGAGATAGACATGACTGAAATGACTGAACAACAACATTCATGATATGTTTGTGAGTAACATGGAGAAATGGTTTAATTGTCAACTGGACTTCAAGAGTAGTGATTAGTGAAGCAATGTCAAAAACCTTCCCACTATCAGGCTCCTTTGCTTATGATAGCAATGTCAGGAAGACCTATTCCAGGATCCTTTTTGTTCCTACCCTCTCCAATATTCACAGGGCCAATTTTACAAAAAGCAGAGTTCATAGCTACTTCTGTGATATGATTCCTCATTTTGATTTTTATTGTAACTATTTTTATACTGTCAAAACTAGTCAAGGAAAAGAGTAAGGGTAGCAAGGAGATCTTGGGCAGGCTATAGTGGGGATCACTGAATTTATAGAAGTAGCCATGAGAAGATTTGAGGAGATACTGGGAGAAACAAGGAGGGACATAAAAACCAGAATATCCTTGGAATGTGGAGTTCTGGCCTGGTTATCAGGAGAGGTGAAAAAGATAGCCAATGGAAGAGTTAGAATTTCTTCTCAACATTCCTATGATCTTAGCCATACATCTTCAGTTTATGGGCCATGTTACCTAAACACGCTGAATAAGTATTTATTGGATGGTGTTTGTTAACAAGAAACAGTTTAATGAAGTTAGAGAGAGTGCCAGACTTATAGTCAGGAGAGACATAAATTCAGATCCTATTTCTGATGCTTATTAGCTGAGTTTGAGAAAGATATTTAATATTTAATATACCTTGGTTTCTTCATCAGTAAAATGGGGATAATAATGTCAACCCTATAGGGTTCCAGTGAAGTACAAATGTAAAATATAAAAGTATTTTGTAAGCATTAAAATACCATATAAATGCCACCTGTAAGAATTACAATTAAGACCCCATTTGCTAAAAGCTTAGAAGATCATTATATCCTGACAGTATTAATCGGGCTACATACCTTGATGTGTTTTTTCCTTCCTCTGGTAAAGACTTTTACTTAGTACTATACTTGGCTTATTTTTTTTTTCATTCTAATCCATTAGTTAAGTAGTAACTTTCTTCTAAAATAGCTGAAATCACTGTGTCCGATGCACCAGGAATGGAAAGATGGTTCTGCAATGTGAGCATCCCCGCAGAAATCAAGTATTCCATATGTGCATGGGGAATTTCTTCAGCAGACTAGGCAGTAGAATTCTGAAGCTCAAGTTTAATCTCAGTGTTAAATGGCACAAGTTATCTGGGATGCCAAAAGTGATCTGGAAAGCATGACAAAATCTATGGAATTTGAGTAAGGTGATAAGAAAATGTTGAGAAATGAAAGCTATGGAAGAAAATAATCACTTACGTGAAATATTGTGTTCTTAAGGAAAAGCCACATACAGATTTGTCAAAATTTCAAATATATATATATATATATATATATACACACACATGCATATATATATATATATATATATATTTACCGAACTATTTATGACACTACTTTCTCATTGTTTTAATAAAAGAAAATTTGTATTTTTTTAAGTGAATGAAAGAAGGTAAAATTCATATCAGAAGAAAATAAAATTCTAATGTTCTTTTTTAAATTTCCTAGGATAACTTTTTATTTATCCCATACTGAGGGATCACAGCCTTTGGATTTACACAGACCAGATTAAATGCCAGGAGAGGGGGGATTCTTTCACAAATCACTCTTTGGCTTATTCTCTCCACCCCCAGGGTTTCCTCTGGGAAACTCAGAATGTAGTTTGCAATCATGTTTTCCCTTGGGAACATCAGACTACAGCTTATGTTCAGGTCTCTACAGATGTGGTGGGAAAGAGGTCTTCAGTTCCTATGAAAACACTCAAGTTTTTCTATTTATCATCTCACTATCATCTATCCATCTATCCTAGCTGACTCCTCTGTCATCCAACTACATCTATTCTGTTTCCCTCTGTTGTCATCCTTCTATCCGTTCACTTCTTTTTTTCTCCCTTGGTCTCTCTTTTTCTTTCTCTGACTTTCTCTCTTTCAATTTCCCTCTGCCTCTATCTATCTAATAGTCCTTTAAAACTTTGTCTCTATCACTGACTCTCTGTCTCTCACACACTACATCTTTTGTTTTGCTCCACCATAATAATGCAAAAAATAATAAAAAAAAAACAACACACATACACACACACACACACACAACTCACAGGAGCCCCTAATGTGCAAAATATCTCTTCTTCCTGCCCGGAAGTGCCATCTTGCTGCAAAAACCCTAGCACCACTCTGGTTTAGATTGTTTAGGGCAAGAGTCACATCTGAAGGCTGTCCATTAGGTAGTCCCTTTCCTTTTTAATTTACATTTCCAAATTAGTCATGATAGCAGAGGGCACTGTAGAGAAACTTTCTCTTTTGTATCTGGAAGATGGGATCCAAGAAAATTCTCCATTCTTAAACACGACTAGGGTTCAGGTCTCTTGTCATTTTCCTCCTGTCCTTGGGTGGTGCTACTTCTTTGTCCACTTAATTGCCTTCCCTTATCGAAGGTTCTTCTAGTCCAGGGGTGGGGAACCTGTGGCCTTGAGGCCACATATGTCCCTCTAGATCCTTAAGTGTTGCCCTTTGACTAAATCCAAACTTTGCTGAATCCAAATCCCCTGAATAAAAGGATTTGTTCTGTAAAACTTGGGACTCAATCAAAAGGCCACACCCAAGGACCTAGAAAGCCACATGTGGTCTTGAGGCCATAGGTTCTCCACCCCTGTTAGTCTTTCAGTAGCTGTCATCTCTGAGGCTTGAAGAATGACTGGATGGGGAATGTCCTGTGGATGACTACACATATATGCAAACTCTCCTTTCCCATTGACCCAAGTCTGCTCTCTGGTCTATGGTGTCTGTTTATGCTCAACTCTCTCTGAATACTCTCTGTATAAATTTGAGTCCAAATATGCAACTAAGATCTAGTATAGTCAAGGAGCAATAAATTCATTCCTGCATACCATAATTCAGTTATTCTCAGTGAGCTGAGAATGGGTTAACAGATAAATAGCCAAGTCGAATAGATATCTCCTTCCCATTAATGAAATACTTTTAATCATCTCAAGGTAATATTAATGGAGATGACTAAGCTTTTCATAGGTGGATGTCTTCAGAATTGAAGAAAAAAATCTAATTCTACAAAATGATCAGTCTTTCCTGGTCACATGACCTACATTTTAATTACAAAGCTTGGACAAAATAAGCCAATAGTTACTGGAACAAACTATTGGATACATGGAGTCAATTTTAATGGTTGAGAATTAAAGAATGAATTTTCCTTAGTTATTATGAAGCTATTTTTCTCTCAACGTCTCACTTCACATCTTTTAATTATTGGCCTAACCATTTTGCTAACTTTCCCCTGATAACCTTCTGCTTTTTTCTATTATACTCAGCCAACTAAAGGTTTTCATACATTTTTTGCCATCATGGCAGAGATTGGTGAAGGGTAGACAGAGAAGTGGTGGAAGAAAGACTTGTGAAATACATTCAGTTCCTGTTACTGAGCCTCGTTCAATATACATCAGTATAGTACTTTAAGGTTTGCCAAGCACTTTATGAATATTGACTCAATAACCTTGTGATTGTTCTACAGTTATTATGGGGGTGTAGGATGTGTTCAGGGAGGACTAGTATCTCTGGTGTGATGTCTGCCAAACCCTTTTCAGGGCTGCTTTCCACCTTTGGAGTCCCCCTGTTCCACCCACCTCTCTCACCTGTGGCTTAAAGAAGCTGTAGCATGCACAGTGGCCACACCCTGGTAAGCCATTTTGGTAGATGGTCTAAACCAGTTATTATGGTCTCTATGTTGTAAATTAGGGAACTAAAGCTCATAGAGATCCAGAGACTTGTCCAAGGTCACACATATAAGAAGTAGATGTCATCTAAAGCCAGGTTTTCCTGAACTCAGGACTGAAGATTAGCACTCTAACCATGACCACATACTACCTCTCATATCTAGAGAATGGCAAAGAAAAGAGACAGTGGACTTTAATGGAATGGGAACTGGACCAACAGTTGGGAGAATGACCTATACATAATCCAGGATCTACAACCAACTGGTTATGTGGTCTTAGTGCCTTCAATTGGGTCTTAGTTTTTTTTAATCTATCAGGGCTTCTTAAACTTTTTCTACTCAGAAACCCTCTTCATCTGAGAAATTTTATTTGACCTAGGTATATAGAAATATAAAATAGGTATACAAGTGAAACATTTACTGATAATAAATCATCAAGAATTTATTTTAAAACAATTCTTTGGTATACAAATAAATTTACCATTTATTAAAGACAAAAGAAAATTTGCATACTAATAAGATGGATGTTTTTGTTTCTTTCTACATAAAGAATTAAATCTTGGTGGAATATTTAATACTGCAGGATGTAGAGCATCTTCATTGCTTTTCAGAGTTGATTGATATTTTGATCTTATAATCATTAACGTTCAGAACCAAGGCTGCAGTGAAGTTGTGAGATGCAACATGGACAAGTGCTGCCAGAAATAGCTTAGATTCATTATACATTTGATTTTGAATTAATTTTTGGCCATTACACATTCAGAAACTTTTTACCATTACCAATTTTTTTTGTGCCTTCCACCCACATTCAGTTATGCCACCCTGACCCACAGTTTACGAAGCACTGAAAATGAGCAGACTGGACTAGAGTACCTCTATGGTCTTTTCCATTTTAAAACATTGAGAAGAAGAAGGAAGAGAAGGAGGAGGAGGAGGAGAGGAAGAAGCATTTATAAAGCACTTTTAGGTTTCCAAAGCACTTTACTAATATCTCATTTGATCTTCAAAACAAATCCAGAACATAGAACTAGAATGTATACCAGAGGCCATCTAGTCTAATCTCCTTATATTACAGATGGGTAAACTGAGGCCCAGAGAGATTAATGACTTGCTTAATGATTATGCAGTTAGTAAGAATCAGAGGTGGATTTTGAACCTAGATTCTAACATCTGACTCAGAGTTCTTTCCATTCTTCTGTAGTCAGCAAAAGTAAAACATCTTTTTAAAAAAAGACCATTAAAAATGTGCATCTTACTGCTATGAGCAACCTTGGGGAAAGTAGTCACACAATTGCATTTTATTATTAAACCAAGTTCCAATCAATATATTGTAAATCACTCACTATAAAGCTCACAATTGTATCGACCAGTCACAAAATCTGTCCTTTTTGATTGACGCTAATTCTTTAAGGAAAGGACTAAAATCTTCAATGTTGGCATTTACTTTCTTAGAATAGATTGACTGTACCATAATTTCAAGTCAGCTTCTTCCAGTCATGTGTAACTTTAGGTGTCTCAAAATTAATTGGCTTATTTTAGGGAAGCTTATGAAAATAATAATAAATTCTTGGGTACCAGGAGGTGGAAATTCATTTAAACAATATAATCCTGATTTCCTGCTCTATCTTGTTGATATTGGAATTATGTTGCCATTATTGTGAATAATAAACATTTGTGAGCCCCCAGGGCATGCACAATGTTTTCATGATAGAGAACATTGCTTTTGAGAAGTTTGTTTTCCTGAAAGACAATACAAAATAGGCAAACCCATGCAATTAAGTTTACTGCAAAAGTAAGAATGATGGTGAATGCTTAAAGAAGACATTGAGACCATTTCATTATGTATCTGCAATCCCCAAAGCACTAACAAAAGTGTTCATAAACACAAAATTGGTCAATACAAGGGTACCAAGAAGCAATTTGAATATTCCTGACTAATAGAGCACCTCCATCACCACTGACTGAAGAAATATAACGACAGACAAATTCATTTGATGCTGTCTTCCTATTGTTACTCTATGATTAATTTTTTTCCAACCATCACTGGATTGTCCAGTTCCTAAGCTATGATAGCAGAACCCGAATCAGTAATTTGGGGTTTGTAATTACTTGTGAAACGCCTTCACTGAAAGTCTTGCATGCTTTTATTAAAATTCTTACTCATAAGCATCTTTTTATGCTCAGACTACAGGCAGTGAACATACTAGAGAAGGAATGATGAGCAATAGTAAATCACAAAGCTGACTTTACAGAGTCTCTATTAAGCCCGGTAATCCCTGTCTTTCAAAGAAATAATTTATCATTGCCTATTGTAAAGCAAGGAATCTGTATGAGGAGATAAAATCATTTAATACAATAGAAATATCGCTACATTACTTTTCAAAGAACTGAGCAATAGACATGTGAATTTATTAGTGCAGGTAACTTCTGGTGGGTAAACTCCCTCTATTAATGCAGCTTATCAACTACTCTGCAGTTTATAGTTTTCAACTGCCTGGGGGCCCTAAGAGGTGAAGTGACATCATATAGCCAGTGTGCATATGAAGCTTGACTTGAGCTGAAGTCAGAAATCAGCCTTTGTGAAACTGAGGCTGCTTTCCCTCCTTTCTACCAGCTTCCCTCTTTTTGTCATGCTGCCCCTCAAATTGCCTTTGAAACAAAAGCACTAAGCACTGGGAAATATTGCACCTATGTGAACATCTTAGATGACTTTTTAAAAATCAAAAAAAAGTTTTTATTTTAGTTCATGCCTGTGATTTCATCTATGTAGGGGATAGAATTCCCAAGTTAATCAGTCCTTCTTGCCCCAAATAATTTCTAAGCATTTATCCAGTTCCTACTATGTATTAGACACTGAGTGAAGCCCTAGATATCAGTAACATTACACATCCCAAAGCAGCAATTAGAAGACATGTTTCATCTGGAAGATGCAATATATTTCTAGTGTGTTGTTTTATCAGAATCGCAGAAGATTCAACATATTTACAAACATTCACATATCTAAATTTCTTTAAATAATAATTAGTATCAAACATTTATTCAGTACTTATTTAAATATGGCTGGTATGGGTAAAACAGGGAAGACTGTATGGATGTTGTCACTATTCTTTGGGAGGTAACCATCTAAAATAAATATCACTAATGCAGATAATAGAGATAATAACTTAAAGGAAATAGATATCATATATACATATATACACACATATTAATATGTCATATATAATTCATATATAATTGTATATATATAATTATACTCACACACATATGCATGAGAGAGAGACAGAGAGAGGGAGAGACAGAGAGAGAGAGAGACAGAGAGAGAGAGAGAGAGAGAGAGAGAGAGAGCAAGAATTTTCATTACATACATGTCAAGTTATTTCGAGGCTAGAAAATACAGGGGATAACAATAACAATGAAGTTTGTTCTCAGAATGGTGTCAAACAAACCCATCCACTACCCTTGGAGATTTTCTTCACTTGTCAGCATACAAAGGGGAAATTTTTTATGCATTACACTTCCATGCAGCTCTGTCCATAATTTTTTAAATTTTTTTTAAACAAATGCTTTATTAACTTCTGTTTTCCATCATTCATTTCCGCCAGATTTTGAGTTACAATCATTTTGCCCCCGTTATTCCCCTACCCAACCTCCCAGAATAGCAGTCCCACAAGATATCGCTTCCTCCAATCTGCTCTCTCCCATAGCTTCTCCCATACCCCCTTTGACTTTTCCATTAGAGGAAGGTGAATCTTTGTGTCCCAATGCCTGCGCATCTTATCTCCCAATTATAAGCAAAAGAGTATTAATAATAGTATTTATATATATTTGAAACATTTAATCTTAAGACCTCGATTTTCAGATCCATTTCCTTCCTCCCTTGTCACCCATTCCCTCTGGGGAGATAAGTAATTCAGTATATGTTGTACATGTCTAACTATGCAAAACATTATCATAGTAGATATATTGTACAGGGCTGCTTATAATTCCCTCCCACTCATCCCACCCCCCACCTGGTCCATTCCCCACATGATCCTGTCCCTCTTCTATAGTGGGTACTTCCAACCTCTCCTCCCCCCAAGGATGCCCCCCCCCATCAATCATCCCTCCTCTCATCCCCCTTCCCCCTATTTTGCTGTAGGTTGAGATATCCCATTTAGTATGTATGTCATTCTCTCCCTGAACCAAATTCAATGAGAATGTGGCTTTGCCTTTTTGTGCCTTCCTATTCTCCCCCTCCCTTGCAAACACTTCCCCTTGCTTCTTCTACATGAGATAGTTCACCCTACCCTGTCTTTCCCCATCTCCTCTTGCCACTTTCCTCTCTCACCTCATAATTTCATCCCTTGAGTATTCTTCCTTCCCAACAAATTCAACCTATGCCCTCTATCCATATACACACACATTCACATATGTATTCATATGACCACACACCCTTCTTCCATTATTTCCATAGTGAGAAAGATATCATCACTCACAGTTATTGTTTTTCCATATAGGAATGTAAATAGTTCAACTTTGATAAGTTCCTTTTGATTTCTTTTCCCTGATTACCTTCTCAGGCATCTCTTGCTTCTTGTGTCTGGATGTCAAATTTTCTATTCAATTCTGGTTTTTTCCTCAAGAATGCTTAAAAGTCCTCTATTCCACTGAATGACCATATTTTCCCCTGAAACAAAATACTCAGTTTTGCTGGGTAGGTGACCCTTGGGTTCATTCCCAGTTCTTTTGCCCTCTGGAATATCATATTCCATGCCCTTCGATCCCTCAGTGTAGAAGCTGCCAGGTCCTGGGCTATTCTGATTGTGTTTCCACAATATTGAAATTGTTTCTTCCTGGCTGCTTGTAGTATTTTCTCCTTGATCTGGGGATTCTGGAACCTGGCTATAATATTCCTGGGAGTTTTCTTTTTGGGATCTTTTTCAGGAGGTGATTGGTGGATTCTTTAAACCTCTATTTTGCCCTCTGGATCTAAAACATCAGGGCAGTTTTCCTTGAGAATTTCTTGAAGGGTGATTTCTAGGTTCTTTCTTTGATCATGGCTTTCATGTAGTCCAATAATTTTTAAATTGTCTCTCCTGGATCTATTTTCCAGGTCAGTGGTTTTTCCCATGAGATATTTCACATTGCCTTCTAATCTTTCATTTGTTTGGATCTGCTTAACAGCATCTTGATTTCTCATAAAGTCACTAGCTTCCATTTGCTCCAGTCTAACTCTGAAGGAATGAATCTCCTCAGTGAACTTTTGAGATTCTTTTTCCATCTGGCAAATTCGACTTTTTAAGGCATTCTTCTCCTCATTGCCCTTTGGGCCTCCTTTGCCATTTGAGTTAGTCTATTTTTTAAGGTGTTGTTTTCCTCAGTCAGGCTGTTGACCCTCATTTCATACTTTTCCTGCATCCTTCTCATTTCTCTTTCCAATTTTTCCTCCACTTCTCTTATTTGATTTTTAAAGTCCTTCTTAAGGTCCTCTATGGCCTGCAACCTGCTCGTGTTTTCCCCTGGGGCTTTTGGAGCAGGACTTCTGACCTCACAGTCCTTTTCCCGTTCTATGCCCCCAAAATAGGAGTCTAGGCTTGCATTTTTCTGTTTCCTTTGCCTTGGCATGTTGCCACTTGATTACCTGACTTTTGGGCTTGTTGCCACACTATGGCTTTAAGGCCAGATAGAGGAATTTTCGTCCTGAACGTGTGGGGGGCAACTTCTTTTTCTGGCAAGCTGTAAACCCACCCACAACTTCCACCCTAGATCACAATCCAGATCCAGGGAGGTTAAAGCAGGAGTGATTACTCCCCAAGACTGATCGATGGATCTCCCTACAATTAATTCGCAGGCCAGGAGCTGGATCTGCCTCTGAAAACTACAAAATGGTGTGTCTCCTCAGCAGCTTCTAGCCCCCAGGGGAGGGAGCCGACGAATTCCCGCAAATACAGGTCCCAAAGTTCATAGGACACTCACCTCTTACTTTGTTCTAGGCATGTCTATGTTGATAATTCTGGAGTCACCACAGCTGCTGGTGTTCTGGGGTTCCTCCAGCCAGCTGCTGGCCCTGCCGCCCTGGGCTCGGCTCGGCTCCCCGTGCTCTGCGCGCTGCCAGGTCCCAGACCACTGAGCTGGTCCTTCCTGCAGGGCTGCTGGGCTGTCCTCAGCGGGAGGTTAGCTTCTCTGTGTCATTCTGTGGGTGCTGGGGCTCCAGAAGTTGTTCAGAGTCCCCTTTTACATAGTTTGTGGGGAATCTTGGGGCAGAGTGGCTTGGATGAGCTGTTTCTACTCCGCCATCTTGGCTCTGCCCCTGTCCATAATTTTTTAAAAATAAATTTCCTTTTGGTAACTCAACAGAATTATTAGAGATCAAAGGGGATTCTCTCCTTTTTAGACACTAAAACTAATGTTAACCATGAAGTGAGGCATGGGAATATGACCCAAAACCACCAATCCTTCACTCACTTTTAAATCTCATAACTATATCCTTTCTATGATGGGCTGAGCAGCAAATTAGTAAAGTGTGTGGTATTCCCAAAGGCTTTCATAATAATTTTATTTACTATGTCTTATCTTAGCCTGGTTCATCAGATCAAGCAAACCTTTGGAGCATGTTCTATCTAGGACTCTCAAAGCACTTCAGAATTAGTGGGGCTGGGTCTCAGGAAGCTGCCTTAGAAGGCATTATTCTCATTGATTTATCTAATAAAGGAAGACTGGTTTTCTCTCCTTCTTCCCCTCATCCAATGCATCAGCATTGTTGACAAATGTAGCCAGAGCATGTCCCCCACGGAAGGAGAAACATGAATCCACACAAAGTTCTCTTTGTCACAACCCTAGATATTAGACTTAAGAGGCATACACAGTGGACAATATGCTTGCACTAGAGAAATCTGACATGGTTCCTGAAAGATTTATATACTCTTCTCAAACCCTGGAAGATCATTTGGACTTGAGTGACTTTTTTCTTCCAATTTTTCAATTGTCATGTTTTGTTTGATTGACTCTTAGTGTATCATAGAGTTCTGAGTTTCAATTTGATTGATTCTAATTTTTAGCGAATTATAGTCTTCGGTTAGTTTTGGAAGGTCCTTTTTTAGGGAAGTATTTTCTCAAATTACTTCACTAATTTTACTTTTTAAGGATTTGTTTTCTTCAGTGAAAAATTTTTCCAAGTTGGTCACTGCCTCCCTGATTTGGTCTTTCTTAAGCTCCTCCAAGAATGCTATTTTGGGCTTGAGACCAGTTCATATTTCCTTCTGTGGTCTCTGGTGTGGGTAAAGAGTCCA
Organism: Gymnobelideus leadbeateri; assembly: GCA_011680675.1. NCBI lineage: Eukaryota > Metazoa > Chordata > Mammalia > Diprotodontia > Petauridae > Gymnobelideus > Gymnobelideus leadbeateri. The sequence continues at coordinate 403,157 of WOXC01004669.1, read as the reverse complement.
AGTTGTCCTGTGTATTTGGTTGTTCTTAACCTACATAATAAGCTCGGATTGATTTTGTTGCCTTCCCCTTCTCCTTCTCAGCTTCCTTCCTTCCCATTGTGATTTCCTATTTTTTAATTTCTCAGGCTGTGAGCTAAGGGCCTGGTCATTGACTTTGAATGCTGTAACCTCTGGGTGTCTAGTTTGAGGCTAAGTGGAGTCTCAGAGAAGTATGCAGATGTGCACAGAGTAGTCTGTGGAGGAAGGGTGGTCTGGCCACTTCAGATTTCTGCCTCTATATCCCTGGTGCTATAGCTCAGGCAGGCTTTTGTTGGTCAGGTGAGGTGGGGTTTGTTGGGACCCCTCCCTCTCTTCTCTTCAGATTCCTGTCTCAGTTTTACCCCTTCTTGATGACTCCCAAGCCTGAGGCTATTTCGACTAATTTAGGATTTTAGTCTGGGTGGGAGACTTATCTTCATGTCTGTGGAGGCATGAGGAATCAAAGCAACTAGAATTTACTTTGCCATTCTAGCCTCTGCATATATAGGCAGGCAATTTCTAAACTTCCAGGCTGGGGGCTGATAGTCCCGGGAGAAGCTGCTGTTTCTGCTGGGGGCCCAAGCCCTCTCTTACCTGGCTCCAATGATTCCTCCTGTCCCCTCGTGAGATGTCCATGAGATGACTGGGATTCGTCCTTGGTAATTCAGCTGGCTGGGGCTTCTTCTCTCTCTGGTGTAGTCTGCTTGTCTGCTCTCATGTCTGAGCTGTACAGACCCCACGAGTTCCGTGCTCCCCTTGTCTGGACCCACTGGGCACTTTTCTGGGCTGGATTCTGCCACAAGCCATCTCCAAGTGGATTCTGTCTCCAAGTGGATTCTGTCACTTAAGTGACTTTTTTGATGACAACCCAAACTAATACAACACTCCATAATTGTTGTCGTTTTGAAACTACAGGTGGACACATACTCTCCTGATCCTTCTTAAATCTCCCAGTATGTATTGCCTTCTAGATCCACAGTGCTGGTATAATGCAGCTCAGTTGAGTTGCTTGGTGCTGTCCCTTGACACAGTGCTGATGCAGTTATAATTCTTAGCTTCCTTTTTGCACCTGAGGGAGACACTGACAAGAGACTTCCCTTATCATCATTTCCATGAAAACTCCTCCCTCTTTTCTTTCAAAGGAAGGCCCCATCTTTATTCATACCTCACCTGTTTGAATCCCTTTGAGCAAATGTGAGATTTTTGCAGCTTTGAGAATTCTGGCATAAGTTGTCCATAAAAACTCACTGCCAGGGAATTTTTACATGAGTGACATATATTGCTCAAGGAGTATATGTACACACATATGTATATAAATACCATATGCATGGGCACATATATGTTTATACTGGCAACAAGCCCTTTCTTATCACCATTTCTTAATCATTAATCCTCTCTACTGATTTCAAATATTTTGAACCATATTTGGACCATAGATCTCTCTCTCTCTCTCTCTCTCTCTCTCTCTCTCTCTCTCTCTCTCTCTCTCTCTCCTATCTGCCTGTCTGTCTCTCTCCTCCTCCTCTTCCTTCTCCTCCTCCTCCTCCTTTACTCCCCCTGTATTACGTATATGCAAATTTTTCTATATCCATGGTCCCAAAATCTACTCTATACAGATTTGCATATCTACATTTATATCTATATACAATATATATGTATAGATATAATGTATATATCTATAAACATCCTGTAAGACATTTCTAAAGTATCTTTATTCAATGAAAGGCAGTAATACTTGAGTATGCTGAGTTCATTTAGACCTTTTTGAAAACAGAAATGCACCACTTATTTTGGGATAATAACAACAAAAAGATGGTCATCTGATTTTGAGAAAGGTTGGCTGAACCCTAATATTATACTCCTTTTAATATATTCCTGTAAGATTTGAATCTCTTATTCAGTTAGTAAATGTGGTGGTATGTCCCTGATAGGAGATCATAATTGTAAAGCTAAGGTATTTGGTCAACTGATAAGGGGATAACGACTTGTAGCAAATCAAGACACTTGGTAGGAAATCCTTTTATATGTTCCTTCCATGGATTGCCAGAGTCCAAGCATATCTATTGGATACTTCTTGAAATTGCCTAAGGAGTTTATTTTTGTGGAACCTACAGTGATCTAAACTTGACTTAGTACTGGTATTATATTATCAGAGATACAGAATCCAAATTCAATGTAGATTATCCCCATATCTACTGTCTACAAAGTAATCCATTCTCTTATAACTCTTTGCCTATCATGTCAAAACATAGTCTTATTTCTCACTAGCTCTCCTTTCAGAAAGTGATCTTTGATTTTGCTTTTCCCCTTTGGCTATGAGCTTACATTGAAAGGATATTCTCTGTTTATTTACCTTGCTTTATGAAGTAGTTTATGTGAAGAGCATGAATAAACCATCACTTTTGCCCTTTGACCCTAATCAGCCTCCTTTTTGCCCCAGATGCTGGGCCAATTTATCTGAGCCCTGAGAATAATCATGGAAGGAAATTATTTCCTTCTCCATACCTTTCTTACTTTTCAATGGACCTCCTCATCTCGATTGGGCACTTTTTCCTTACCGAAGTCTCAGAAGAATCCAGCTGGGCTACTATGTAGGTCTACATGGTCAAATCTAGTGGTTTGGGACCCCACAATAGAAAAAAGACCCTAATGATACTGGGACTCCCATAACTTTACTAGTCCCTAATTGCAACAGTTCTATATTCTATTGCCCTCTGAACTACTCCTTGCATTCATTCTTGAACATGTCAATACTCACCCAGTTGATAGTCAAATTGAATGATAAGATCTATTATTTTGGTTGTTTGCTGGAACCAAATGTCTTGCTAAAACATCCTTTAACTCTTCATTCAATGCCCACCTAAGTATTTAAAAAACTGCCGGTTTACAAAGAGAGCACCTATAGGTGTAGAAACTTGTTGATATGGGTAACTAGCATCATGGTCTCTCTTAGTAATCCTATACTTACATCATTGTATCACATTATTGGTTAGGATTTGTTCAGTATTTTTTTAATCATGACTGACTCTTCATGATACCATTTGGGGTTTTCTTGGCAAAGAGTCGCTTGCCCTAACCCTTTTCAGTTAATTTTATAGATGAGGGAACTGAGGCAAACAGGGTAAAGTGACTTGCCCAAGGCCACACAGACAGTAAGGCCAGATTTGAACTCAAGAGGGTTGAGTTTTCCTGACTTCAGGCCTGGTGCTTTATTTGCTGTACAATTATAATTTCTCATTCATTGTCGGTGGATGAAAGGCACCTCCTTGTCAGAGTCAACCCACTTGTTTACCTCACTTCTACAACATTTATGAATGGGACATCCTTGTTTTCTTCCCTTTATTGTTTAGTTGACTTTTTTCTTTATTGTCACTTCTGGTTGCTGTCAGAGTACTTGCAGCTTAATGTCTCCATTGATGTTTTTCATTTCTTCTGCTGCTTTTTCTCTATGTTGCCTCTGATGTAATGGAGTAGAGACAAGAGCAAAGGTAATAATGAGAGGCTTAAGATGTAAGTTTTGAATGCAAGATACAATCCATCAGTGAAAACCAAGAAGGGACAGTGGCTGGCCTGAAGGTAACCTAGGTAATAAATGCAGAGCTAGAGCTTAAACCTTGGTGTCCTGACCTTAAGTCTACTGCCCATTTTGCTGTACTATATGAGAAAATTTTTTTTTTCTCTAGCATCATACTTTCCCTCTCCTCCCCTCACTTCCTATTCTAATTTGGAAATCCTACTGATCTCTTCCTGCAAGTTTCAAAGTAGCTAGTTCTGTCTCTGTGGAAAGTATATAACAGTGTCTTGGACTGAAGGGATAGAAGCTGCATAATGGAAATCAACCTGGAGTTACCTGCATTGGCTAGGTAGAGAGTGGGTGCCAGAGATGAAAATGATGCTGATTTTTATCTTGTTCTGTTTAATTTCCAAAAGAAGGAAGGTGGGGCAGCTAGGTGGTGTAAAAAGAGCACTGGCCTTGGAGTCAGGGGGACCTGAGTTCAAATTTGACCTCAGACTCTTAACACTTACTAGTTACGTGACCTGGGGCAAGTCACAACCCCAATTGTCCTACCTTACCCCCTCCAAAAAGACCCCAAAATAAAAAAAAATAAAAGAAAGAAGTAAAGAGAACACTTACTATGTGTCAGGCACTGTGCTAAGTACTTTACAAATATTTTCTCATTTGATCCTCACGGGAACTGTTGCACATGGGTTCTGTCATTATCTCTTTACTATAATAGAGGGAACTTAGACAGAGGTTACGTAATTACCGAGGGTAACACAGCCAGTCAGTATCTGAGGCTGGATTTGAACTCAAAGTCTGACTTCCAGGCTTGTAAACCTTTAAAATATTTAAAAGATCCAAATTTTGAAGTTTTTCTATTTTTAAAATGTGCACAAATGTTAAATTCGTGGCTAACATAATAATCAGAAAATGTAAACTTTTGGGGGCAACCTATTTTTTTCTGTATCTATAGCTCCTACCACAATTTCTTACTTGAGTTGGAACTTTGTATGTGTTTTATCTTGATTGAATTTTTGAAATTAAATCCGACCTAATGTACCTGATGGAACATAAATGCACACGAACATAAAGGTGGAACATAAACGCAAACATGGCCATCGTGATTATTTATTCTTACTCGTGTCTCAGGTCAGAGGCAGCTCATGCCTGATAATCCCTTCTCTATCTACACCAGGAAGGATATTTAAAACCAGGAGAGAGGGTTCAGCAGCCCCTCTTAATGGGATCAAGAATTATGCTATTGTGTGGGCATTTTTGGATCTTTTAGACTCTGAGGTGATTTTCCCAGAGTCCTGCCTTCAAATCCTCATTTCCTCCCTTATGCCTAGCCTTGATCCTTGATTTGAGGCAGCTGGTGGCATAGTAGATAAAATACTGGACCTGGAATCAGGAAGACTTGATTTCAAATCTGACCTCAGTCAGACTCTTGCAATGTGTGACCATGGGCATGTCATCTAACCTCTGTTTGCCTCGATTTCCATACCTACAAAATAGGGCTAATGATAGCACCTACCTCACAAAACTGTTGTGAGGATCAAATGAGAGATATTTTTTTTAAAAAACACTTATCACAGTGCCTGGCACATAGTAGGCACTATAGAAATGTTTATTCCCTTCCCTTTTCCATTCTAAATCTTTGTCTGAATATATCTTTTTTGTTCCTTCTGAGCTCAGGTTGGTGATGTTTCTGCCTGTCCACAACTGTCCTTAAACCTTTGTATGCCAATTTTTATCTTGCTTATTTGGACTATGGCCATTTTCTATTTTTTCCAATTGTCTTGGCACCTTGAAATTAAAGTCCTTGATCCTCAGAATTGCATGCTCCTTGTCAATATAAACATGTCACCCATGGTTGTGACCTCTAGCTTGGGTACCACTCCAACTGTTCACTGCCTGGTGAGTCTGTATTCTAGATGATCCTGGTCTGCCTCAGCTTTCCATACACACGATTCAGTGACAGTTGCCTTCATTATTAGAGTTTAATACAAAAAATATATAAAAAATTAACAAGAAGTCAACAGCCTTGTGAGCTAAAGAGTATTAGTGTTACTTTTTCCAGATTAAATATATATATCAAGGTCTTGAAGATAGCAAGCATCAGTTAAAGAAACAAGTTTGAAAACAGAATTATCAACATAAGATCAATTCACTCATAAATGGCTTATTAATGATAACCATAATGTAGCTAATGAATTTTTGATAGTGTCATGCACATACATGCATACATGCATATGAGTACATATATGTGTATGTACAATATATATGCACATACATATTTAGACCAGACCTGTGGTTTCATGATTTTGTTGAACTCCTGGTGAGGAAAACTTCCTCTACAAATGAAAATCAGCACTCATTTTATAATTTATAAAATTGGAAAGTTGAACGGGTCATGAAGAAATGAATTGACTTGTTGAATGCTGCCTTATTGTATGTAAAAGTGGCAGGTCTTGAAACCCAACTCTTCTTGGCTACAAGGTTGACTCCATCCACTAGTCCATGTTGGCTCTTATATATGGATTTCTCTGGAGATCATACAGTTCATTACTTAGTTACTTTTTCAGTAATCCAAGTAATCTCTTTCTCTTAGTGCTTTGCCCAGGGAAAATTTTTTACCAGACCCAATAGGAGTTTGCCCTGGAATTTTATGTGACACTCTATTTGTATTGTGCTTCCCCCATTTTAATCATGCACATAACATAGAATTTTGAATCTCTTGCCTTAAATTTCTGATTAAATTAGTATCTAGTGTTTCCTTGACATTATAAAACACAAGGGACAAACCATATAATTTTGTAAGCCACAGGAGTTTCTAAACATTTCAAGTATCAATGGTCTCCCACATCCTTAACTCCATTTAAGGAGGAGACAATAGAACGGCTGTTTTTTTAACTTAGATTTTTTTTCCCTTTGGCATTGGACTGATTGCAGATGCTGACAATAATGAATTTCATATGAAATAACATTTTCCTAGTTATCAAAATGATTTGCAGGAACCAACTGTAGCTGTGAAGTTAAATGAAGAAATACATTCTGACAAAACCATTTGTTTTGCACGAGAATATTAGATTTTAAAAAAGTATTCTCTATGTTGAAAGGCATAATGTCTTACCATCTACTTTGCTCTACTCTACTAGAATATGACAAAATTCAATATATAGAGCATATCAGTGTTAGAAAACATCTTCTAAAAAGCAGTATCTTTCACGTCTGTCTCCTCTACACCCTTAAAATTATTACCACTTAAGTTCAGGCCTTGTCTGTTTTTCTGGACTATTATAATAGCCTCCTAACTGGTCTTGCTACCTCTACTCTCTCCCTGCTATAGTCCTTCATGCATATAGCTACCAAAATGACCTTCCTGATGGTAAAAAAATCTATGTCATCACCCTGCTCAAACAAAACCAAACCAAACAACAGGAGGCTCCCTATTGTCGATAGGTTAAAATATGGGTGCCTTCACTTTCCATTTTAGGCTCTTTGATATATCATTCCAATCTGTCTTTGCTGTTTAAATACACTCCGTGCTCCATCATTCATTTTATTTTTTTCAGCTGAACTGTACAATTATATTTTCTCTGCCTACATTTTCTCTGCCACACCTTGGTGGATTTGTGGAAGCAGTCCTGGAACACACATCCTCTTCTCAGCCCTTTGAAATCATTCTCTTACCCCAAAGCTCAGCTTATTGCCACCTTTTCCAAGAAACCACCTATAATTTCTCTACCTGGAAGTGATCTCCCCCTCCTCATTTTTTGTGGAGGTCTTTTTTTAGTCTATTTCTCTCTTTTTCTCCTATTATATCTTGTGTTGGACTTACTTGTCATATGTGTCATACTAGGTTACTTAAGTCCAGGGACAAAGTTCGTAGTCCTACATAGAGCCTTTACATGAGAGTCAAGCACTTAAATGTTCATTGAGTTTTGTTGAGCACATTGACTCTGACATTTACCACTGGTGGGACCTCACATCTCTCAGACTCAGTTTCTTCATCTGTAGACTGAGGGATTTTCATCAGAGGATCTCCAAGGTACCTTTAGACTTTAGGTCTTATGATCCTCTGAGATGTGTGATATCAGTAATGAAACAGTTATGAGGAAACTGAGACTTCTAGAGCACATAGGGGTCACCCACCATCACATGGCTCAGTTGGAGAAGATGGAATTCAAACGAGGGTCTTTTGATTCTAAGCCCAGCTCATTTTCTACCATACCACACTGCTTTCCACATCAAAGAACACCAGCTTCTAAATTAGATCTAGTTTTAGCTTCGCCAGGACCATAAATTTCTTCATTAAAACTTTTCATCTACTTTTTTTTTTTTAAAGAAAACTGAGATTTCACTTATTTTAGCTTAGCACTCCTGTTAAGTATCTAATCAGGGATGCTTGGGCACTGAATGGGTGTCTAGTGTATTACTGAGAAGAGGGCTTTCATTTCTTCAAGCCCAGTAGAGTCTTCTTGAAATTAGCAACATTATCACAACACATTGTCCCCGCCCAAACCTTTTTTTTAACTTGAAAGAAATAGCAAGTTAACTCCACCCACCCACTCAGGGGCCAACCACAAGTTGTGCCAAGACACTGGATTCCTGCTACTCTTATGCTTATTCACTCATGGAATTCATTGGGAGCTGGTCTAACTTGATTTCCATCCAAGTGAGTTTATTACTGAACTTACCAGAGCATAATTTAGCAACATTTCATTTTTAACATGGCACCTGAGGCGAGGTTAAAGCAAAGTTCCCATTACAGATGCTGGTGTCATTTAATTTTTCTCTTTATGGGTCAAAGGACACGAATAGAAAATTTGTGGAAGAAGACATGTAAATTTCTGAAGACAATATGAAAAAAATCTAAAAATCACTAATAAAAATGGAAAATTAAAAGAAATATGAGGTTCTACATCACTCATTTTTGTGAAAATCCACACATACACAATGTCCATGCATATCTGTGTGTGTGTGTGTGTGTGTGTGTGCGCCTATGCATGTACATGTGTCCACACATGAGCATGTATATTGTATTTTTATATGAATGTATATGCATATGTGAAAATGCATACTATCTAATTTACAAAGATGATAAAAAAGGAAAATTATGATTGAGGAGATATGAGATTATAGAGAACTGTTGGGTGGAGATATGAATTGGTGCAGTCATTTTAGAAAGCAATTTCCAAAGCTGTACTAAAACCATACAAAAAAAAAAAAGCTTCCCTTTTGTGTCAGCAATTTTATTATTTTTTCTTTTTTCTTTTTAGTTTTCAACATTCACTTCCATAAGTTTTAAATTTTCTCCCCCTTTCTCCCACCTCCCTCCCCTAGATGGATTGCAATCTGATATGGGTTCTACACATACAGTGGTATTATCATTAATCATATAACATAAAGAGGTAAAAGTATTGAGAAAAAATCATAATCTGGGGGGGTTTCTGTCTATTTAAGAATGGATGAATAAATTATGGAATATGAATGCAATGGAATATTACAGTACAATAAGAATAGACAAATTTAGAGAAACCTGCAAAAGACTTGCATGAACTAATTCAGAGTGAAGTGAGAGAAACCAGCAGAACAATTTATACAATGATTACATTATTATAAAGGTAAATATTTTTGAAAGACCTAAGAACTCTGATCAATGCAAAGAGCAACCATCATTTCAGAGGACTTGTGATGAAAATGCTTCCCATATCTTGTAGAGAAGGGATGGAACATGAGTACAATATAAGCCATATATTTACAATATAATCAATTTGAGTTTTTTTATTATCATTTATATTTTTATGTGGAGGTAGGATGAATTGGAAGGTGAAAATGATTAAGAAAAGAGAAAGAACAGATAATTAATGAGTGAAAAATACACAGAAGAGAATAGAACAGAGTTTAGAAGGGGACACAGACAAGCAGGCCTGTGTTAGTAATGTTTTTTTTTTTTTTTTGGAGGGCAATTGGGGTTAAGTAACTTGCCCAAGGTCACACGGCTAGATTTTTATTTATGTGTATTGAGTGTCTGAGTCTGGATCCGAACTCAGGTCCTTCTGACTCCTGGGCCGGCGCTCTACTCGCTGCAACACCTAGCCGCCCCATGATAGTAATATAATGTTGATTTTATATGGTGTTAAAAATACAAGCTGCACATAACTTTTCAGAGTTCCATTTTACAATCCTCCTTTGCTATTCTTTTTAAACATATAGTGATGTTCATGTTTCTTGATGTGTGGCAAATTTATAATAAAAAAAGAAAATTAATTTACTCTACATGTACCTCTTAAAATGGAAAAAGGTAATTCAAAGAAGAAAAGGGTGAAGGTGGAGAAATAAGTAAGGACATGACGGCTTTTAAATTTTGGTTTATGTTTAAAGCATGAATTAAGGGTATTGTATAAAGAGGTGTAAGTACCAACTAATTTTCTATGTATTTTAAATGGTCCTATAAAGGTAGAATGCATTTTCCCTATTGAGGTATGTCAATGAAGTTGTATGGATTACTTTTGCCTCTAAGAGAACAGGTCCAAAACCTGACTGTGAATTCTGGAAATTCTAGTCCCAGACAGACAACATTCTCTTCCTGATATAGGAGAAAAATAATAATATTAGTAGATCTCTGAGGGTAGGAGTGGACTTCTTTTTGCTCCAGGAGTTTTTGAATAAGACTGTAGCAGGAGGGAGTATAATATGGCAGTGAAGGCTTTGAATAGCAACTAACAACTAGAACTTTCCCCAACTCACCAAAAAATCTATTAAAAGAAGTCTGACAGAGGTGGGTGGAATGGACTGAGCTTGCTGGCTATGCTTTTCTCTTTAGGGTGAGGAAACACTGTGAAACATTTACTGCTCTCTGCTTTTTCCCTTCTTCCTTTTGCAGGCAAGAATTTTCTATGACATTTTCCTCTATTGATTCAAGCTGGTTCTTATTTCCTGTTTCATATGAACACTTTGATCAACCATAACTTCTTTGGGATATATATTTAGAATACAAATTGCATATAGAAAGGAGTATAATGGAGGATGCCAGGGAACAGCTAGGGATACACAGAATTAAAACCAGGACTGAGGCTGTACTTCAGTCTCTTATAGCTAGGATTTTATCTTGATTGGGGGGATCTGAGCTATAATTATGATTCTGGGACAAAGCTCTATTTTCTTAGTCTGTTGATCTTATATATATTCTGAGGTATCCTTATCAAAACTGGCCCCATCTCAGATAAGTCAGGCTGCCAGAACTAGACTGGTTGTATTTCCCTTTCTGTGTTCAAGGGGGTGCCCCTGAGAGTTTCCCTAGAAGTAAGCTTTTTCCATAAGATTGCCAATGCAGAATTCATTTTGGCAGCCAGCCTTAAGTACTTTTATAAAGAGGTTTCTAATTTAGTGGTACAATGACACAGTTGCTACAAACATCATCCTATTTCAAAATTTCTGAAATATTTTTCCTCAAACATGTAAAAAGTCTAGTAGAAATTAGATTCAAGCTGAGAGAACACAAATGATAAAGGGGTAGCTCACAGTACTCCCGGTTACTGGAAGTCCTTTCCTTCAATTTTTGGAGTCCTCAAGATGTTTCACTTAGGCATAGTATAGTATTTTTGCCCGACTCTTTTAGAGTCATGAGTTTAGCTTGTCCTTGGCTCCCAATGATGCAGAAACCTCCTCCAGCTGGTGTTGAAACACAGGAGCTGTGACTGTTTGGGGAGTCTGGTGTTAGGGCAGTAATGGTAACATGGAAATGTTTAATATTTCCACATCTTTCAAAGCTGACAAGGTCCTTTTCCAGTCAAATGTGGTATGGGAGAGGGAGATCTGGCCAAGGGTAAAATTCAGGTCTTTTCTTATTCCCCAGGCAGCTCCTTCTCTGGTGTTTATCTAGAACTACTGTAGGATTTCTGTAATTCCATAAATCCTGACTCTTTTTATAATTTATAAATAGTAACTGAGGGGTATGACCAAATTTCCTAGGCCTATTCTAACACAATTTTGGATTCCTGTTCAACAACATTCCAGTTTAAAGGCCTTTTCAAAGTGAGTTTAACATATTTTACTAATTAATTGAAGTGTATCCTCATATAGTCGAGGCATCAGCTCATGATCCATTCATGTCCCCTTATTCTGTATGGTTCTAGTCATCTGTCTTCCCATGTTTCTTGAATTCTTTATTTTCTTCATTTCTTATAACATAGTGATGTTCTTTCATAAGTGCCATAGTTTTGTTTAGACATTCCCCAACTACAGGATTAGAAATTTAGGTCTGGAAAAGACCTTAGAAACCTTTTAGTCCAATGATCTCATTTCTACAGATTAGAAAATGAGGCACAGAGAAGCTAAATGATGTACAGTGAGGGAATATTTAGATGGGGTTTGCATGGATTCATTCCTGACCGTAAGTCAGTTTTTTTGTTTCCAAATATTTGCTATCACAAAAGTGTTTGCTTCTCAGAGTATTTTGATGTATGTTAGAGGTTTTTTTTTTTTTTTTGGAGGGGGAAAGTTAGGGCAATTGGGCTTAAGTGACTTGACCAAGATCACAAGGCTAGTTTTTTTGTGTTGTTTCTGAGGTCAGATTTGAACTCAGGTCCTCCTGGCTCCAGGGCCGGTCCTATATTCACTGTGCCACCTAGCCACCCCTATATGTTAGACATGTTATGTTTATTTATTCAACAAAGTAATAACACAGCTTTTTAACATTCATGGGATCATAGACTTAAAGCTAAAAATGACATAATAGATAGTCTAGTCCAGGACCCTCATTTTTTCAGGTAGTAAATTGAATCACAGGGAAGTAAATGACTTGACTAAGTTCACACAAATGATAAGTATTAAAAGTGGGATTTGACTTCAGGTCTTCCTGACTAAAAGCACACTGTCCTAGCCATTATAGCAAGCTGCCTTTCATGCCTTGTTTCAAGTTCTTTACTATCACAAAAAACACTACTGTGGTGTATGATTGTTGTATATTGAGCTTCTCATGTATGTTAATATTAGCAAGGTAATGAATGGTTGAGTGGATTATGTTGAAATTTAATACCTTCATTTACATTATTATGGTAATGATATTTTCTTTATTCTTTCATTTTGTGTCCTTTATTAGAAGTCTCTTATTTATTAGAAATCCTCATATTCAATAATATCTAATGATATTTAGTATAATATCCATTATATTAATATGATATTTTATATAATATCCCAATATTTCACTACATTCATATGCCCTGATTTGCTCATCTTTTCCCTAATAGTTTGCTTCCTGTTTCTTTCTATTATGAATTATGCTCTAAATATTATAATTTTTCAGAATGGGTCCTTTCCCCACATCAATACTATCTTTAGGTTATACAATTAATAGACAAATTACTGATTTAAAGGGTGTGAGCATATGAAAAATTATATTATAAAAGTCTACACTGTTATCCAAAATGATAGTACCAATTCAGAACCCTCTGGGAAGTTGGGATACTAGTTTTCAAGTCCATCAGTCCTAGACTCTAGTGTCTTTGTAGAGAGGTGGTGCAGTGGTTAGGATACTGGGCCTGGAATAAGGAAATCTCATCTATTTAAGTTCAAATCTGGTCCCAGAAACTTACTTGCTGCACAGCCCTCAGCAAATCACCTACCCCTGTTTACCTCAGTTTCCTCATCAGTAAAATGAACTGGAGAAGGAAATGGCAAATGACTCTAGTATCTTTGCCAAGAAAATCCCAAATGGGGTCATGAAGAGTCATACACAACTGAAAAGAAAAACACAAACAAATGACTGAACAACAACAAAAGTATCATTGGAAATTTAATGAGTGTGCTCCACTATCTTCTACTTAATTTAATTTGAAATTCCTTGACTCTTGGGTATTTCAAACAGTTCTTCCAAGTGGTTCTTGGTAGTTCTAGTTTCTTCTTTTTGAAATCACTAGTTCATGTTTTTTTGAGGACATACTAGAGAATGGTTCTTACTTGTAAATATCTTAATTCCTTATATATTTTGGATGTCAATCCTTTATCAGAAAAGCTTAATATAATTTTTTTTTCTTCAGACCATATGTTTCTTTCATTTTCTGGATACATTGCTTTTCTGTCTTAAATGCTTGTTGATTGATTAAGGAAGTGAAACTTTTAGCAATAAGTAAAGAGACTCAACATTAGGCAAATAAAGCCAAGTACTTTGGCCCAGGGGAAAGAGAATATTTGGAATCAGAGCACTGAGGTTCATATCCCAGTTCTGCTTCTTAACAAGTGTATAACAAGTTGCTTCTCCTCTCTAGGCATCAGTTTTATTATACATAAAATAAAGGGGGTGGGTTGGAATGAGTAACATTTAATTTTTTTTCACTAATAAAAAAAAGTTTGGATGGAAAATTGAGTCCTTGACAATCTAATCTTGAAAATAATGTGTCAGAATACTATCAAGAATTAAGATTATTTCCTATTATGCAGGTAATTTGGATATATAATTAAAAGGTAGAAACTGGTCCTTTAGGATTTCAGAATAATTATTGTGTATTTCAGTAGTGTAAAACTGGAAATATCTATGGCAAAAATTAGACTGATTACAGGGCAGTAAATATTTTAATATGTGAAAAAATATCTTGAAAATCTAATTATTTAATTTTATGGTTATAATTATAGTTGTTATAGTTTAATAGTTATGTTTAATGGCTAGTTAGTCTCCCCAAATCCATATTGCTAAATATAAATCCTTATATAGCCTAGGAAAATGACTAATTCTTGTTTAATATCACTTTCAATAGAAAAAGTACTAAGAACCAAACTGTTAGAAATATTAAGCAAATTTTCTATCTTTTACTATACTTACAGATTATAAGAAGTAGTACACATGAATCAGGAGACATTAATTTGATTCCTAAATCTCTTTCAGACTTGTTTCATCACTATTGGCTAATAATTTAATTTCTTTATTTAAAAAACCTATTTTATTGAGAACTTTACAATCATCAACAATTTCAATTAAAATGCACTTAGAATTAGAAGGGAAACAATTGGGGGAAAAAACCCCTCAATTTCTATGAGTCTCATTTTCCTCATTTCTGAAGGGTTGCTGTGATTGTAAGAGGGAAGGGGATAAAGACTGAACTTGAGAGTTCATTGACATAAGGGAATTCTAGTCTTAGGATATTATTTCCTGTATCAGTGAAGATTGGCACCTACTTTCCAATTTATACTTTTAGAGCATTATTGAAGACGCAGGTATCAAACCTCATCAGAGGTAAAACCTCCCTGTTGCAAGAATCAGATTAAAGGGGCGGCTAGGTGGCTCAGTGAGTAAGAGGGCCGGCCTCAGAGTTGGGATGACCCTAGATCGAATCCGGCCTCAGAAAATGAGCACCCACACAAAAATAGTGACTAGCTGTGTAACCTTGAGCAAGTTACTTAACCCCAATTGCTTTAAAAAAAAAGAATCAGATTAAAACGTAAGTGGAAAATGTTAAACAAAAATGAATGAAAATATAATACAACATAGATAATGTTAATTTATGGTTTTTTAAGTCAATCTATGACCCACAGGGATCTGTTTCTAATTGAGTATGAATATTTACATAAGTAATAGTGACTTTTATTTGTGTACCATTTTATAGTTTATAGGAACTTTTAGAGGGAGCAAAGAGATTTGTATTAAGGAAGACCCAGATTCCAGTCCCACTTCTAACCTTTCCTGACTATGTGACTTCATAGTGTCTTAATCAGGATCACATAGTTAGCAAGCATTACAAGTGGGAATTAAAACTAAAGTCTTCTTTTATTCAAGCACTCTCTAAAAGTTTCTGTAAATTATAAAATGCTACACGAACACGAAACCATTATTACTTATAAAAATATTCATATAACTTGTATAATATGTAAGGAGTCACGCAACATTTTAAGTTTGCTCATTTACAATTTCTCCTTCTCAGATGAACCTAGTCACACATTGAGGCAAAATGTTTTCATTTGGCAGTCGAAAAGCTTCCATTGATACAGTGCCTTAGAGTTTACAAGCCCTCAGCCAGCTTGATTTAAAAACTAAAAATCAAGCTGTGTTTTTTTCTTTCTTTCTTGCTACATATAATGCATCATCTCTAAAACCACAAAAGTTATGGGGTTTGGACCCAAATGGCAAGTGAGTGAGGAATAACACAGCACACAATGCAATTCACTCATCTGTAGCTAAATAGTATCAGCAGGGCAGTGTAGCAGTTAAAAAAAAAAAGTTTATTAGAAGTCAAGCAGAGCAGCCTTGGAAGACACATCTGGGGCTGATTCACATCCTATGTAATTCATTGGGAGAATTCCCATCATGTTACACAGGGCACGAATTAGGCCCAGAGAAAACAGATAATACTTTCCCAACTTGTCACTTTTATAATCATTGAGTTTCTTGCCACACACGCTCTTTCAGGCTGAGATTTGCAGGTCTACTAGTGGGGACTCAAAGCATTTGAATATGGAAAACGAAGTATGTACTAAAGAGTTAAACAAAGAAAGCTGTTGAAGTCCTTGAAAGCAAGGCTCCTCCTCAGCTTTTCAAAACCAATATTCCTGTTCATCCAACACTCGTTCTATGAGGAAATGCTTTATACCTCTGAAATTGTTTATAATTGAAGTCACAAAAGACATAAAAAAATAGCAATGTGGAAATAGAGCAAAGGGAGTTTTTGTCTATTATCTCTTTTAAACAAAACCTTATTCGCTCATCAAACACACATTTGTTGAGAATTTACTAAATACTACTGAGGAGTAAAGTAAAATGAAGCTTTCATTAGAGGACTTGGGTTCTAATGCTGCCTCTGATGCTTATTATCTATGTGACTTTGAGCAAATCAGGTCAACCTTTCTGGACTTCAGTTTCCTCATGTGAAAAATGATAACTTGGGGCCACATGGCTTCAAAGCTTCCTTCCAACTCTGAATCTATGATCAAATAATCCTATAACCATCAAAGACTTTATAATCTCCAAATAACTTAATAAGAAGTGAAAATGATAACAAGCCAAGATTCCATTCCCCTTCCCTCCTTCCTGTCTCCACTACTGAATACTAGGAAAACTTCTGTTACTAAAGAGGGTATGAATATGATTGGAAGTTAAAGCAACATATAAAAATTTGTTGGGAACAGGTTTTTCTTATTGTATAGCAATTTAACATAAGGATTTCATGATTAGCACAATTTGTGAGTTAGGGCATTAGTTTGATTTGTTATTAAATTCACATTTGCAGATATGTTCATGTGGAGGTCTGGACTATCAAAGTTTTTGTTTCATTTATGAAGAGATTTTCTTCTTTCATTGACTTTTAAAACAGTGGATGAAGTACAAAGAATAGGAGAGAAAACCACACATAATTTTAAGGTTAAATAATAAATCTACATTAGTACAATAAAATATTTCATATGTAACATATACTTAAATTTATACATACAGATCCATACATATTATAAAATTAGATACATATTATATTTAAGCAAAGGAGTAATGTGGCCCTATCTATATTACATAGAGTTTAAGTTCCCTGGGGATAGAGAAAATTCCATTTTTGTCTTTGAACATCCAGAGCCCAACAAAATGCCTTGTAATATACAAATTACTTAAATGGTTGTTGTACTAAATTTGTTGAAAGGAAAAAAAAACTATTTTGGCAGTAATATGAGATATGGATTGGAATGAAGAGGAAATGCAGACTTGGTAGACTATATATGTATCATGTGTGTATATATGTATTATGCTTATAATAATGCTTATAAAGTGCATGTACATATGTATATGTCTACCATCTATTTATAGATACACACACGTATACATTTATATGTTTATACCCTTATACTTTATATAATTTCAGTATGGCTAGGTAACAAGTAGTATGAATAAATATTTCTGTGAAGTGGTCCCATTTTTAAAATTCACACTGCATATTTCCATTGATCTGGGACCAATTACCATATTTTTATATTTTTGTAATTTCAGATAGTGTGAATTCAAATACATATATCAACTTCATGGGCTTCATTATTTGCACTAATCAGGACCTAACTGTACCTCAATTATTTCTGACTTAATCCTCACTGGTAATCCTACCACCCAAATGATTTTAACCCCCCCCCCCCCAACATTAAGTTGTTTAATGAGTTGCTAGGGCAACTCAAGAAATTATCACCTAGTTGACAGCCTTCTGGTGAACAGCCTTTGGTTTACCGATGACAAAAATTGTGCCTGTCATTGTGCATAATTAAAGTCTTTTAGCCTTTTTAGCTTGGAAATAGCAGCTAGGGCTCAAACCCTTCTGGTACTGATAGTTTTCAAGAATCCAGGGTCACCTGCACACCAAGATGAGGTAAGGAAGTAGGAATTTCATAGATTGCAGATAAATGCTTATTTAAAAATACATTTCAATACTTCAATGAATTCATGATTTCAATAGTGAATACTCTACCAATCTATACAGATCTCAACTTATCAATGCTTTCTCATCTTGTGACCCTTGCCCAGAATTTTTTTAAAATTTCTGTTGTAAGTCCAATAGAATTCCCTGCAGGTCTTCTGGTTGTTGGTTTTTTTTTTTAATATTTTGTATATTATATTATATATATATATATATATATACATACTATGCTAGTGTAACACTTTGATTATTTCTTATCCCTGACTCTTACTTTATACTAGCTCAACTTAATTTTCTAACAATATGTATGTCTGATGTTGTCTTTTATGGTGCATCTCACAAGCAAGTCATGATTGTAGAAGTCTATTCACACCCAAACATATGCCTTTTATGACAAATATTACACCTGACATTTTGATCCTTCTGAGAATTCACATTTTAATCTATACAGCATCCTGAGTAGAATATTTTGTTTTCTTTTAATGAAGGGCTTCCATGGTGCAAAGCATCTCGGGGTCACTGAAAGCACTAAATTTTAAATGTACCCTCTTCTAGCTACTGTTCAGCCTATTAAAGTCCTTCCTAAGCTGCACTTTTAAGGATTGAAGACAATGCTTCAGATGTGGTTTGATCAGTATAGAATTTGGTCATCGGTGTGTTGGCACAAACTCTGTCTTGCTAAAATTGATTGCTAAATTTTCAGTGTCAGTATTTATACCTCAGAAATTGGCAGTACACTCCAAATCAGGGCTTGATTTATTATTTTGTTGATTGTCTAGATGTAAGAAAATGTTAGTAATGTGGGTTAGACTTAAAAATATGTGTGTGTATGTGTGTCTGTGTGTTTATCTATACAGTTTACCCCCGTAAGAGCCCTGTTGCTGAACATTTATTAGCACATCACCATGTTTCTCTATAAACACTGCTTGAATTCAGAATTCAGCAGGAGAGCAGTAGAAGGCTTCAGGGAATGGAGTCATAATCAGATTGCAGGCTAATACTATTAATAAAAACAATTGACATTTCTATAGAACTGAGTAGAGTGGTTCTACAATTTCCCACATTTTAAATATTATATTCCTGAATTAAACCTAAAATTGCATTAGTTTTTTTTTTGGGGGGGGGGAATTGAAAAGAAGCTATATCACATTTACTCATACTAACCTTTTAGTTCACTAAAATATTTTTTTTAAAGAAAATTCACATTTTATTTAGAATGAAATAAACTATACAAAAATTACTTTTCCTCACCAAAAATAACAGTAATATTTTCCTCATTACTCACTCCTAGATAAACCACAAAATCCTAATTTACAAGTTCTCCAGGATAGGTTTACAAATGAAGATGAGGCATGGAAAAAGGCAGAATAAACACAAACAAGATCAGGATTGGGTTTTTTTTTTTTAATGTTTGTGAGTCTGGCTTCCAGTTCATAGAACAGAATGTTTGATTATACCTGTGAAAAGTTCATGAAACAGTTACTATGAAGCCCCAACAGAAGAATGTAAACCACAACAATCACTCATTTATGAGGAACAACACTGGCTCTACCACTTAAATTTTAAGTGAACTCATTCATTTACATTCACTTGATGAAGTCAGAATTGAAATGAAAATGTATATGAGGTCATGGTTTGGGATAAACTCTTCTCCAATATATTTTTTTGCTACCAATAGTACAATAAAAATATATATATATATAGGAGCCAGTGGTCAGTAGTAAGCTTCAGTAGTAAGCTTCATTTTAACTAAAAATTTTTCCCACTTCTCCCAATACTGTTTTTTACACATAACTAAGAAACCCAAGACCTGATAGTTGGATCCCTGGTAATCACAAATTATATGTCCAGAATGAAGTTAACTCATATCTCCAGAGCAGTAGCTACCAACAGAAATCACAAAGAAATGAAATGTTGTATTTCTACATTTTGAAAAGTCAATTTTCAAATAATTTCAGTTTACAGAATAGCAGTTTAACATACAGATTAACAGTGGCTAACATATTCAAATGGAGACCTAAAGGCAAACTTTTCTTCAATGATTTAGGTGGCCTATCAATATCTCAGGACTTCTCTCCCAACCCCAATATGTAAATTCAGGAAGAAAATCTATTTTGGTCAATTTCCTTATGTATTTTCAGTTATCTCTGAATTACTTGTGGGAAGAACTTCTTCTTGGAGGTCCAATTTACTTGTGTAGAGTTTTATGTAAGTGTCCACCATTAAGTCGTGTTTTATATCAAAGCTTATGTTAAACAAAGCCAAGTTACTTGAGCGGTGGGCTGTCAAGGTATCCCTCAGATAGGCCTTAAGATGTTTTCGACCATTTTCATATCTCTCATTCTCAACTTTCATCACTGGGAGTATGCAGAGGACTTTAAGTAATGCATAAACATTAGGAAAAAAATTGATGTCTGGTAGATGCAGGGCTTCATAAATTGTTGCTGGAAGCTCAATATCTTTTCCTCTGTGTTTCCACTTGATTCTCCAACAATGGAGTTCTGCAGAAATAGTGTCTGGATTAGGAAGGTCACTTTTGTACATATCAGCATGGTGCTCCTCTGAAGTATTAAATTTCAGCTGTCCCATGACAGAGGACACTAAAGACAAACATTTCAGTGCTTTGAGGTGCTGTTCAGAGAAGATATCTTTTAGTTCTTGAATGATGTGCTCCACAGTTGGGACACTAAGTACCTCTTTGTAGTAGCTTTCAGAAGTCACTTCAGGTTCTAGGTTAGCTTGCTGAGACCTGCGAAATTTTCCAGGAAGTTTAATTTCTATATCTAGCTTAGTTGCCAAATTTGTGGCTTCCTCAAACCAAAATTCATGATAAACTTCAATATTTTCCATAACTTCATTTAAAGAATGTAACACTGCTGTCAAACTGCTGGCTGCAAAGAAGACATCAGAGGTCTGACCCTGGAGATTCTTCCCAAAGGCTCTTGTAAAAGAAAGTATGTTTTTTAGAACCACCACAGTAACAATGAAATCAAAATCCACCAATGCACTACCAAGTACAAATGCTTGGCCAGCAATAAAGTTATCCCATCTAACAGTTGTGTCACTATTTATATTATCTAAACATAAAACAAGTGCTTGTAAAAGGTCCACTAAAATCTCAAAGTCATCATTCCTGCCTGTCCATTGAGAACGGCAAATCTCCTTTAGCTCATTACCCTTCTCCTCGCTATTCTGAAAGAGAACAGAGATAACACTATCAAGTTCCACCAGCAATTGTGGTGAACCATGAAAGAAAGAACAAACTTCTTCAATAATTCCCAAAGCAACAGACACTCCCACCACAGGAATAGATTTTGCCAACCATGTGTTTAAGGCACAGGAGGAGCAGAGGGTGTAGACAGCTTGGGGGTATTTCTCCAAAAGTCTCATGGCCACAACTTTCATCTTTGAAGAAAACCCACTGGAGACAATATAGGCCTGGCCCTGACAGTACTCCATATTCAAGCCCCATTTTTCAGTAATAGTGGTGTGAAACTTAACAGCCAAGATTTCAGCATCAGCTTCATAAGGAAGAAAACCTATGAACTCTTCTCTCAAGTTATGAGGGTCATCCACAAACCTGACTAACACTGGTAAGTGCTCCTCTCCAGCTATGTCCACTACATCATCTGTCACAATGGAGAAGAAGTGAGATGCAGCTCTCCAAGATCTCCAGCATCTG
Organism: Gymnobelideus leadbeateri; assembly: GCA_011680675.1. NCBI lineage: Eukaryota > Metazoa > Chordata > Mammalia > Diprotodontia > Petauridae > Gymnobelideus > Gymnobelideus leadbeateri. The sequence continues at coordinate 381,577 of WOXC01004669.1, read as the reverse complement.
ATTTTTTTTTTTCAATGTACTCTACAGTTTTTATTTTGTTTTTATTTTTTTTAATTAAACAAATGCTTTATTAACTTCTGGTTTACATCATTCATTTCCACCAGATTATGAGTTACATTTTTCCCCCATTTTCCCTACCCACCACCCCAGAATAGCAGTCCCACTAGATATCCCCTCATCCAATCTGCTCTCTCCCATATCTTCTCCCATATCCCCTTCGACTTTGCCTTTAGGGCAAGGTGAATCTCTGAGCCCCACTGCCTGGACATCTTAGGAAACATTTAATTTTAAAACTTCAATTTTCAGATCCATTCCCTTCCTCCCTTGTCACCCACTCCCTCTGAGAAGATAAGCAATTCAGTATGTGTTGTACATGTATAGCTATGCAAAACATTACCATAGTAGATATATTGTAAAAGACTGCTTATATTTCCCTCCCACCCGTCTCCCCTCCCACCTGGTCTATTCCCTACTTTGATCCTGTCCCTCTTTGATAGTGGGTACTTCCAACCTCCCCTCCCCCCAGAATGCCCTCCCCTCCATCATCCCCCCTCTCATCCCCCCTTCCCCTACTCAGGAGAGTGAGTGAGGGTAAGATATTCCATTTAGTATGTATGTGATTCTCTCCTTGAGGCAACTTCAATGAGAATATGCTTTTACCTTTTTGCCTTCCTGTTCTTCCCCTCCTCTGCAACTACTTCCCCTTGCCTCTTCTACATGACATAGTTTACCCTACTCTGTCTCTCTCCATCTCCTCTTGCCACTTTCCTCTCTCACCTCTTGACTTCTCCCCTTAAGAATCATCCCTTCCTTGGGGCGGCTAGGTGTCGCAGTGAGCAGAGAGCCAGCCCTGGACCCAGAACGACCCGACCTCAGATCCAGCCCCAGACACCCAAAACACAAACAAAAACCCAGCCACATGACCCTGGGCAAGTCACCCAACCCCAATTGCCCTCCAAAAAAAAAAAAAAAAGAATCATCCCTTCCCATCAAATTCAACCTGTGCCCTCTATCCATGTATACCTGTGAACATATGCCATTACCCTTCTTCAATTATTTTCATAATGAGAAAGGTTTCATCAAACACAGTTATTGTTTTTCCATGTAGGAATGTAAATAGTCCAACTTTGATAAGTTCCTTTTGATTTCTTTTCCTTGATTGCCTTCTCAAGCATCTCTTGCTTCTTGCATCTGAATGTCAAATTTTCTATTCAACTCTGGTTTTTTCATCAAGAATGCTTGAAAGTCCTCTATTCCACTGAATGACCATATTTTCCCCTGAAACAAGATACTCAGTTTTGCTGGGCAGGTGACCCTTGGCTTCAATCCCAGCTCTTTTGCCCTCTGGAATATCATATTCCATGCCCTTCGATCCCTCAGTGTAGAAGCTGCCAGGTCCTGGGCTATTCTGATTGTGTTTCCACAATATTGAAATTGTTTCTTCCTGGCTGCTTGGAGTATTTTCTCCTTGACCTGGGAGTTCTGGAGCCTGGCTATAATATTCCTAGGAGTTTTCTTTTTGGGATCTTTTTCAGGAGGTGATTGGTGGATTCTTTCAACCTCTATTTTGCCCACTGGGTCTAAAACATCAGGGCAATTTTCCTTGAGAATTTCTTTAAGGATGATTTCTAGGTTCTTTCTTTGACCATGGCTTTCAGGTAGTCCAATAATTTTTAAATTATCTCTCCTGGATCTATTTTCCAGGTCAATGGTTTTTCTCATGAGATATTTCACATTGCCTTCTAATCTTTCATTTATTTGGATCTGCTTAACAGTATCTTGATTTCTCATAAAGTCACTAGCTTCCATTTGCTCCAGTCTAACTCTGAAGGAATGAATCTCCTCAGTGAGCTTTTGAGATTATTTTTCCATCTGGCAAACTCGATTTTTTAAGGCATTCTTCTCCTCATTACCTTTCTGAGCCTCTTTTGCCATTTGAGTTAGTCTATTTTTTAAGGTGTTATTTTCCTCAGTCAGGCTGTTGACTGTTATTTCATACTTTTCTTGCATCTTTTTCATTTCTCTTCCCAAAATTTCCCCCACTTCTCTTATCTGCTTCTATGGTCTGTAGCCAGCTTGTATTTTCATTTGGGGCTTTTGGTGCAGGAGTTCTGACCTCACAGTCCTCCTCCATGCTTTGAGCCTCTTTGCCCCTAAAATAGGAGTCCAATGTTGAACTTTTCTGTTTATTTTGTTTCATTTGCCTAGGCATGTTGCCACTTAATTACTTGATTTTTGGGCTTGTTGCCACAGTAGGACTCTGCCACCAGACAGGAAAGCTTCCGCCCAAACGTGGGGTCTTCACAACTTCCGCCAGTTGTGTGGCCTCTGTAAAGCCTTCACCCACTCTGGCAAGTTGAATACCCACCCCAAACTTCCCCCCCAGACCACAATCCAGATCTAGGCAGTTTAAAGCAAGAGCGATTAACCCCCAGACTTATTGCTGGATCTCTCTACAATTCGCAGACCAGGAGCTAGAGCCACTACTGATGCTGCAAAATGGCTTCTGTGCAGCTGTTTCTTCAGCAGCTTTTTGCCTCCAGGGGAGGAAGCCACTCTTTCCCCAAATACTGGTCCCAAAGTCCATAGGGCACTAACCTTTCACTTTGTTCTAGGCATATCTGTGCTGATAATTCTGGAATCACCACAATTGCTGGTGTTCTGGGGTCCCTCCAGCGGGCCGCCTTGGGGCTAAAACCACGGACCTGGGCTCGGGGCTCTGTGAGCTGTGTTGTTGGTTCCCAGCAGCGCTGTGCTGCCTGCTCTCAGAGTGCTGCGCTGGCCGCTCCCTGCAGGGCTGCTGGGCTGTCCTCAGCAGGAGGTTAGCTTCTCTGTGCTGTTCTGTGGGTGCTGGGGCTCCAGAAGTTGTTCAGAGTCCCCTTTCACATTGTTTGAAATTTGTGTGGGGCAGAGCACATTGGAAATGCTGTTTCTACTCAGCCATCTTGGCTCCTCCCCCTCCAGCATCTGTTTTTGCTGTGTTTTAGAGCAGAACAACATATTGACTGCTGTTGTCTCAAAGCGTTTCCGCAAAACCTCATCACCAGCATTAATTCTACACTCAAGCAGGGCTTGGAAGTTATCTGGCATAAATATGCCTTCTGGAATTTCATCAGTTTCATGGCCATCTAGGGGTATATTTTGTTTACCCATGAGGATCAAAATTTCAAACAAAGATTTAAGGTAATCTTTGTTTTCCTTCTCTTCTAGTGTTAAAGGTAAGACTTCTTCATCCTGTTCTCCTCCTCCTTCTGCAACTGCATTTTGAGTACTATTACTGTTATTTGTTTCTTGAATGGTTTGTTCTTGTTCAGAAGTTTCATCAATTTTTCGCTCCTTCAGAGACTTGATTTCATCTTCACTCAACTCCTTTATTCGTTTTCTATGCCTACTATGTGGATTGTTCAGATGACTTGTAAGATCAAATATTGTTGGTACAGCATTATCTTGGAGAACTGTTCTATAAGGGCTACTTTTACAGATCATAGATGTCTCAAAGTGTTTGGCACAAAGTGGATAATGCTTATTGAGTTGATCAGGCGTTTTATCTTCTAAGTCAGCTCTTCTACAATTCTCCACCCACTTTTGGCATCAGGTCGGGTCCCGAGGGAACTTGAAGAAGGCCAGGTCCGACTGCGTGCTCTTCCGAGTGCAGTTCGGGGCCAAGCAGAAGTTTGGCATCGTCGCCCGTCCAGCGGGCCTCCTCCCCCTGCCCCCCACTGGCCCGGCTGGGCTCGGGGGGAAGGAGGAGGACAGTTCACTAAAATCTTAACAACTTTTTCAGACAAACTTTTCTGCCCACAGTTTGCTAGTGAAACAAAATTTCTTTTTTTAATCTCAGTGTGACATTTCACAATGATTCATACTAAATTTGATATTGGGATCATAGCATCACAGATTTATATATGGAAGGGATGGATGAGGTCATCTGGCTTATACTCTCACATTTTACAGAAGAGACAAAATCTTATTAGATTCAATCTTTTGGAATTCCAGCATTGTTATTCAACATATTAGCTATCTCTCTTACCTTTGTCCCATCTGTTAATTTTATAGTCACAGCAGCTATTCCTTTATTCAAATCACTAATAAATTGTTAAATAGTACCAATCCCTGGGTAACTGTACTAGAGACCATGCAAGTTGACATGGAACCATTAATGGAGTCACTTATCACTCTTGAGGTCTGGTCATTCAACTAGTTTTGACTCCTCCTAACTGTACTAACATTTAGCCTGCATCCTTCCATCTCATCCAAAAAAAATAGCATAAGGCATTTTCTTAAATGCTTTATTAAATACAGGCAAACTTGACCTAATGAATTTTCCTGATTCACCTGCCTGGTAACCTTATTAAAAAAAAGAGATTAGGCTAGAGTTACTTGCTTTTGATGAAAACTTATAGGCTCTTTATGATCACTGATTCCTTTCCCAGATATGTATAGATCATTCTTTTAATGAATTCTATAAATGTACCAGGAATTGGGGCCAATCTTACACCTCTATAGGTTGAAGATTTTCATGTTTACTTTTTTGAAAGCAGGAAACAACATTTACCCTTCTCCAGTCCAAGAAACACATCTCCCATTTTCCCTTTTAAAAATTGTTGATAGTGGCAGAGTTGCCAATTCTTTCTGCACTCTGGGATATCATTTATCAGGGCTAGGTGATAGTTAAGTGCTTGTTGACTCTATTGATTTTACTGGCTTTCAACTGCTTATTAACTACTTTTTTCTGCTCTGTCCTTTCCAATTCAAAGATTATTCTATTTGGAAGAGTACATAGAATTAAAATAAGTGTTGAGTAGTTCTGCTTTCTTTCTGTGGTCCATTACCATCACCTCACCTATGCACAGCAATGACTTTTCTCTTTTTGATCCTTCCTCTCTCCCCAAAAGTTAGGGTAAAACAAAGCAAAGCAAAACAAAACAAAACAAAAACACCATACTGTTCCCCTTAGTTTTCTACCCTAACTGCAATTTATACTGAGTATTGGAAACCCTGACTATATTTTTTTCGAAAGAAATTTTATTAATGTTTCTTGTTTTTATCTAGTCTAAACTTTCCCTTGCATCTCTTCTTTGCTGTGCTCCTAGAGAGTTATCATCACATATAATAATTTTTTAAAGTAAAAAAAAAAGAAGAGAGAAAAATACATGTAAGGGATTAACATATTGAAAAAAATTGGACAATATATATGATCTTCCACACCTGTGGATCCCCTGCCTCTGCAAAGGAAATAGGGAAAGGCATCCTCTAATATCTCTTATTTGGAACCATACAAATTCTTTGTTTGTAACCTTCATTTTTGATTATTTTGTGTGCTTGTTTTGATTATTTAGATGGTTATAATACTTTATATTTTCTTGGGTTTGCTAATTTCATTACTGGCTCAAGAAGGATTTTCCTTGCTTCTCTATAGTCATACTTGTAATTCCTTATAGTAGACTAATATTCTACTGTCAATACATTATAATTTTTTTAGTCATTTCTCAACCAACAGACATCTAGTCTGCTTCTAGGTCTTTGCTATCATAAAAAGGGCTGCTACAAATATTTTGATCTATATAAGGCCTTTAAAAAGTTAATGACCTCCTTGGGAGGTATGAATGCTATACCTTGTGGTGTAACAGGTATAACAGTAGAATTTCTGACTCTAAGTGTATAGTCATGTAAATCAATTTATTTGCATAACTGCAAATGGTTGTACTAATTCATAGCTCTACCAAGTGTGCTTTACTGTGTGTATCCTCCCTCAACTGCATCATCACTGAGTATTTATTTTTGTCAGTTTTTAAAGCGTGAGGTCAAACTTCAGTGTTGTTTTGTTGTGCAGTTCTCTTGTTCTTATTGTTACTGATTTAAGGTATTCTTTCATATGATTGCTAATTTCTGAGATTATTCTTATATGTATATTTTAGTACTTATATAATAATATTTCCTTAGAATCAATTTTGGAATGGAAGTCACTGAGTAACAAAGTTAATGTTAATTTAATTTTAATGATCTTATCAAGTTTTTCATAGCATTTCTTTACTTTATCTTCTATAATAATGGTTAGCACATAAACTGCTTATATGTTCAAAGACATTTATTTATTTATGCTCATGGTGAATATTCCAAATCAAAGTAACAAAATGTCACATGAAACTGGTTCCTATTGCCTTTGGCAATACTATGAATCCAACTCCTATGAGCATTGCATTTGTTTGCAGATGACCTAGCTTCCTAGTTCCTTTAGAAAATTGAAGCCATCCAATTAGAGTTTCCTCTTCTCCATTATTCAAACCTTTTAAACACTACCACCTTCTCTCTCCTCTAATCTCAGAAAATGAGATATACTTAATGAAACTAATCTCTACACCTATTCCCTTGACGGCATTTCCCCATACCCCCTCTATTACCTAGCTACAGAATTTAATCACTCTTTGACATGTTCTCTCAAACACTTCCTCTTCTCTGACTACTTCCCTTGCACCTACAAATATTCTTAGGTCTTCCTATTCCTTAAAAAAAGTTCCCTCTCCTGTTGCTATTTAGAGATGGAACATTCTTTCAAGGAGAATTTTGAACTCATTAAAATACCTAAAATTTTGTAAAGGAAATCCACCCCATACTCTTCTTCCCATTTAATTTTTGACCCAACTGATTATCCATTTTCAATTTCTGTCCAAAGTACACAAACGGGCATAATTTATAGGTTTTTTTTCAACTGCATATCACTATTTGGAAAGTAGCCATTCTTCATCCACTTGATTTTTCCTGTGTGGATAGTTAGGCCAAACTCTTTAGAGTAATCTTGACTTTTATTTAAGAGCTTTATAGTGTTCTGGATATAGTCAGCACAATGTTATATACAAAAAGGAGCATCTACAAAATCATTACCATTTATTAGTAGTCTCTCTTCAATTTTGACACTTTGCTTCATCCCTTCCATGACTTAGATGAGCCTTTTCATTCCCTTGCTGTGCACCTCACTCAATAGCACTAATCAAAGAATTGTCAAATTATGTTATTTCTGCTGTCATGTCTTTTAATTTTGGCATGTACGTATAACTAATATGTTAATAACCATGCTTTAAGTAGCTATGTGCATATGAATAATAAATAAGTTAATTTAAAAATTTAAATAACATAAAATCTTGAACTATCTCCTCTGCCTGTATATTCATTTTTTGGCATTGCTACCTTGAATGTTTGTATACATAGAAGTTATTGTTGACATAATGGAGATAAAAGGAAAGATTATAGTTGATATATACTGTTCTAAATATCTAAATAATACTGTTCAAAAGTTATAGATGATAGGGAGAAAGCAATATGGAGGATTATATGAAAGAGAAAGAGAGAGAGAGAGAGAGAGAGAGATATGGAGGGACAGAGACAGAAAAAGAGAGAAATGATCTCTTTCTGTCTTTGTCATCTCTCTTTCCCTCTATGTCATCTCTATCTTTTTCTGTCTCCCTGTCATCTCTTTCTCTCTGTCTTCCTCTGTCCCTATCTCTCACATTTGTCCCTGCATGTCTCTTTCCACATATCATCACTTATCTGTTCTATTATCTTTTGTTGTACAAGGGGTAGCATAATCCAGTGGTAAGAGCTCTGCCTCTTAAAGTCAGAGGACTTTGGTTCAAATCCTACCTCTGATGTTTAATATTTGGGTAATTGTAGCAAAATTTTAATATCTCGGGGCGGCTAGGTGGCGCAGTGAGTAGAGCGTCAGCCCTGGAGTCAGAAGGACCTGAGTTCGGATCTGGCCTCAGGCACTTAATGCACACACAAAAACAAAAACCTAGCTGTGTGACCTTGGGCAAGTTACTTAACCCCAATTGCCCTCCAAAAAGAAAAAAAAAAATAATATCTCTAGGTTTTAGTTTCTTGATCTGTAAAATGAGGGTGGCTGACTAGATAGCTTCAGAGGTCCTTTCCAACTCTAGGTTTTCGGGACCATTTATGAAGTATTACATAGTTTAATTTGTAGCACTTATAACGCTCCATCACAACATTGATCTTCCTTTTTTGCTTCAGTTCAAGTTTTCATTTTACCATTAAGCTGGCTGTGCAACCTTGAGCAAATCACTTAACCACGCTGGGCTTTAGTTTGCAAATCTCCAATGCTATGAGTCTAAGAGGATTTTTCTGCTTTATCTTTGGCAAAACACTTGTGGCAATCTCTAAATGAAATCCCTCAGATTGTCTTTATGGGACTTATTTTGATTTTAGTTTCCACGCTTTTCAGTTTATTATGTCACAAGCAGGTGTTTGGATCATTTAAAAATTTGACAAAGGTCACACAGCTCATAAATAGTGGATTTGGAATGAAAAAAACAAAACAAAACATACAAAAATGCTATTTCTTGACTGCTACAGTTGAGCAGTTAATCTATGAGAAAACACACTGTGTAACCAAAAAGAATCACTACTGTAACTACCCTTTTCAGTGATCTCAAAGCACTTTCCTATGAATCTTTGAATGAATTCATTCTTGCCTTCTAAACTTCATCTGCTTTCAACAGATGATTGATAGAGTTAACAGTCTGGTGTGTGAGTTTATTTGTAATGCCTCAGCTATTTTCACTGTGATAGAGATGAGGAAGCTCTTATAAGTGCTGGTCTATCTAACAGAGCCTGTATTTATTTAACTGTTTCTTTTACGTATTAGTGGAGTTTGTGTTAGTGCTTATAATTTTTAAACACCCGCTGTTTGTATTTACTTTACTCATAGTTTTGAGTACTAGAAATAACAATAAACCCATCCTAAATTCCCATATGCTTGTGACTGATAATCAGTAAGTGGGAAGGATTATCACAGGGGAGAGATTGGCCTAACAACAGGCTGTCCTAGATAACAAAATCCTCTTTAAGGATAAAGGATGATCAGAGTAGTTTCTCTTCAGTTCAAGGGAATTTCACCTGAGTAAGACTTTGGGGTAATTCATTCATTCATTTATTCATCCATTCATTCATTCATCCATGCACCCATCCATCCTTTCATTCTATCACTTTTCCTCTCTGTCTCGCTCATCTGTCTCTGTCTCTTTCTCTGTCTCTGTCTGTCTCTGTCTCTCTGTCTCTGTCTGTTCCTCCATCTCTCTCTCTCTCTCTGTCTCTGTCTCTTTCCCTCTTACATTTGTCATTTTTCTACCTATCTATATTATTTATTCATTCTCATTCAAATTGACATGTCCAGAAATATATATCTCACTGCAAATTTTGAGTCCATCACCAGTCTGGCAGGATATGGGTAGTATGTTTCATCTTTGGTCTTCTTTGTTATTGTATTGATCAGATATCTCAAATCTCTCTAAAGCCTGTTTTTCTTTATGTTGTTTTCACTTTTGATAAATTGTTTTAATTTTGCTTGCTTAACTGAATTTAGTTCACAAAAGTCTTCCTAGTTTCCTCTGAAATTGTCCATTTTGTAATTTTTAATAGTCCAAGAATAGTCTGTTTCACTCATAAAACATAATTTGGTCATTCTCCAAAGGTGGGCACCTTCTTGGATTCTAGGCTTTTGTTTTGTTTTGTTTCCCATATCCATCTGAGCAATTAAAATTTAAGATCCTCTATAAACCACATTTCTGACATTTGGGGACTATAATTTACTTCCCATGAAATTTATTTTTAATTTTAAGATAGCAATACTGACATGCTAAAACCAAATGCTTTGTGAAATTCAGCAAAGTATTTGAAGTCATATATAAAATTAACCTCCCCTAACACTCTGGTAATTAGGTGGCTCATGGGTATGGAAACTGATTAGACTTTGAGCTTCATGAGGGTAGGGCTCAAATCATCTTTTGATTAAAAGAAAGTACTAAATATGTAGTATGGAAATAATAAATATTTAGGGGGGGAGTCAAAGATTAGCTTAACATCAGGAAGTTGGAAGCAGAATTGAATGCCATGCTTTGGGGAATAAAGATGCAAAAATCTAACAGAGTGATATACTATCTAGGTTGCTATAGCTGGAGTCACAAAGGTCTGGGTTCAAATCTTATCTCAAATATTTTGTTGGTATGTGATTATGGGCTAGTGCAGGGGTGGGGAACCTGCCACCTTCAGGCCACATGTGGCTTTCTAGGTCCTTGGGTGTATCCTTTTGACTGATAGGTCCTTGGGTGTAACCTTTTGACTGAATCCAAGTTTTACAGAACAATCTTTTATTAAAGGGTTTTGTTCTGTAAAGTTTGGATTTGGTCAAAGTGCCACACTTGAGGACCTAGAGGACCACATGTGACCTTGAGGCCACAAGTTCCCCACCCCTGGTAGTCACTTAACTCTCTGAAATTCAATGTTCTCATCTGTATAATGGTGATAATAATTATACGTATAGTACTTACCTCATAGGGGTTGAGACATAAACAAGTTAATGCATGTAAAGTTTCTTGCTAATTCAAAAGTACTACATAAATGATAATTACTACTGTTTCACCTGATACTTTGATCTTCAGGGAATGGGCAAGGGAAAAAGAGAGAGAAGAAAGTGGATCGGGGTGGGGGGAGAAGGGTGCTGTGGAAAGCAAAGGATAAAGATATTCCATAGGACTTTGTATCCCCTTAGAAGGGGGCAACTAGGTGGCACAATGGATATAGTGCTGGATCTGGAGGACTCATGCTTCTGAGTTCAAATCCGGCCTCAGATACCTACTAGCTGTGTTACCCTGGGCAATTCACTTAACCCTGTTTGCCTCAGTTTCCTCATCTGTAAAATGATCCAGAGAAGGAAATGGTAAACCACTCCAATATCTTTTCCAAGAAAACCCCAACTGGGGTTATGAAGAGTCAGACATGACTGAAAATGACTAAACAACAACAGAAGTGTAGTTGAATTAAAATGACCAAAAGAAAAATGGGAACAGGGTTCCTCTTTGCTCCCCTCCTTCTCCCAGAGTCAGGAAGAAGATTTATAAGTTTCCTACTTCTAAGCTTGGGCTTAGCTCCATTAGTTTAGTCTTGTCGCCAGTAAAGGTTGTATGTAGTGAAGTTTTCTCTGCTATGGAAGTTTATAAACCATCCTGACTCCATCTATCACTCCAAGAACTTTTGGCATTTAAAAAATGTGCTGAAGGTGGCTACATCTGTCCAGTGGTATAGTTGTGTTGGTTGTGTTCAGGAAGGGTGATTAAGATTCTTTCCTGCTATGTCAAATATGATTCGGTCAATATATTATATTATAACTCAAACCAAACAATAGAGGAAATGATAGAGGAGTCAATTTTTTAAAACTGAAAATAAATTAAAAAAAAGTGTTTCTTGAGAGAGACTTCCAACTACTTCATTTGTGTCAACACTAAATAAGTATTAGAGAATCAAATTAATTGTTTTGTAGCTCTCAAGACCTTCCCTAATTTTTATTGTAACATGAAGGCTCTGGGTAGTGTCCTAGCTAAAGCCTATCTATGGAAATTATTTTCTGCCCATTTCCAGGTCTTGTCATGAAGTTGCTGCATTCTAGGATAGCTCTTACAAGGGCAATATCTTACCAGGATATCAGGGTTCCTCAAATTTTTGGGGAGCAAATAGAATACTAGACTACTATGGGGACGTGTAGCCATGAAAATGAAAATTCTAATTCCACCTTTGGTACCTTCTTGCTTCATGAGTATAGGCATTTTGATAGTACTTTCCTCAAAACTATCTGGTGAGGTAGGTAGCACAAGTATAATTATAATATATGTATTTAGATAGAGGGAATAAACGAGTCAACTGTGTGAGAAGGTTAGTAAGTATAGAAGCTGGTACTGTAACTCAGATGAGGACACTAAGCGTATTTATTCTTTTTTAGTACATCAAATACAGAAACAATGAACTTAGCATGTAATTAGTAAAGATGATTAGTTAAAATAGAAAACTACCAAATAGCAAGTTCCTCCTTCTTTCTCTCCCCATCCCATATGGAGATTTTTCTAGCTGGGCCTCCATGGTCTCTGTCCACTTTGTGTCCTGAAGTCTCTCTCTCACTCCATAGAATTTGGACCCAAAAAGTTAATTTAAAAGTGTATTTCTTACTACTTGAATGAAGAATGTTTAGTGAAGCTTGCCCTGAGTACTTGAATTGCTGGTTATGGCTCTGAGTGTGGTTGCCTGGATTCAAGCACAGACATCTTTTTATACTTGACTACACTGTCCTCTCTATGCGATGGTGCTGCACCTCAAAGGAGAGATCAATCCTAGTGTATCAGCATACATTCAATTATGGATCCCAATTATATGTTAGCTCCCTTTTCTGCAAGCCCCCCAACCCCCTCGCCATCTAATAGGGAGTCGATTGCTGGGGGATAAACCAGCAAAACCACAGTGATCTTTCCTCCATGGCTGTTCTTTTTCTTCTCTGAAGACTTGCCAGAATCATTTTCCATTCTATTTCTCCCTGTCTTCTCCAGGTTACCCCCTGATTGTTTTCATGATCTGTTGACCACTATCTTTTTTTCTTTTGATCTCTTCATGCTTAGTCACCATCCAAAACTTTATTTAAACTTTATTGTTTCTTTAAACTTTATTATTTTCTTAAAGATCTAATTTAAGTGCTCTTCTTTCTTGACTCAACATGCAATATTCCTTTCTTTTCTTTGAATTATCTTAGTACTTATGAACACAGTTGTGAGGCTGAAGAATTGTTTTCAAATACTTTCATGTGAGTGTTTTTGGCTCTGTTTTTTTTTAAACTTGTGGGCATTCTTTTCCCTCTTCTTTACTTCTACTACAATGATCGATACACAATAGAGACCAAGGGAATGGCCATTAAAAGAGTGGACAGGTCAATATATATGAAGGAATGTGAAAATATGCAAACCATTTCCACAAAGTTGCTCTGTCCATGGAAGGTCAGTCGGAATCCAAGACAAATGATAGTAGCAGAGGAATATGTATTGGTGTTGGTCCCAGATATGAAAAGGAGATGACAGTAGCACAAAGGTATGTGGAGCTATTGTTCTGTGTGCTTAGCAGCCCATGGATAATCCTCAATGATACACATGGGCTGGCATGGTGTGCTCAGTCTGATTCCAGGGATCTATCAGGCTTATTTAACAATGCTACCCTTAGAACAACATTAACATACTAATCTATATTGCTGGCCATGAACTGCATGCCTTGGTATCATTTAACGAGATGGATTGCGCTGGTTGGCCTCAGATAACTAACCATACTCATATTTAGCACAATAGTGTGTACAGGCATTTAAGGGACAATGTCAAGGGGAAAAAAATCACAGATTCAAAAACATTTTTTTTCTTTTAGCAGTGTTCTTAACTATCATACACAGTGAAAACCAGCCGAAGCTTAAATATCTTGTTTACTTTTCCTTTCTTATGGTGTGTGTACTTCAGTGAGCTTGAAAATTGCCAAAGAAAAAAAGGAAAAAATTCTCAGCTCCTAAAATACTATGCTTATAGTCATTTGGGCCTCCCTGGTTCTCATGTGTTAACATATGCTGTAGTGTTCAGATTGCAAACACAGCAGAGGGATGTTTAAATCCTAAAAACAAACTGTTTTCATTGCAATGTGCAAAACAGCATTCCATGAAGACATTTCAATTAATATTAGCCATGTGAGGGGAGCCCTTTCTCTATGGCCTGTTCAGTGTTTGGCCTCTCTGCACTCAGACTGCCAACCAGGGTGCTGCCAATTAGTGCCAGCTGTGATCTATTGTTTGCTTCTGACACCTGGGAAGTCCCAGCTCAGGAGAAGCTTGCAAACAGCAGCTGGTCTAGTGGAGGCTGCCAGACTTCAGGGATTTCAAGAACTCTCAACAAAGGTAGGGGGCCACCTTGTTTTAGTTAAGGGTGAATGGAATAGTTGGCTTAAAATCTAAGATGACCTACATTTTCACCTTAAACAAAACCAAAATTTGGGAAAGATTAACACATGCCTGTTAGGGACAGATTTAATTCTAGTCCCCCATAGGGCCGTCTTTTGAAAAGTAAACAAACACTCCTGTGGCCTTCTATAGAGTCCCAACAAACCCTGTTACTTTACAAAGATTCTTCTGGAACTCCCCACATCATGAGTCCTTTTTCTTCCCAGCCCTGATTTCCAATGATTGAAATTTCGTACACTGTAAAGAATGTGTTGAACCCATATGACATTACAATCCTTGTTTTCTGTTACTCTACCCATGTTGACATTTACATCAATGACTAAAAGGCATAGGCCAATTTAGCACTTTTATGAAGGACTGAAAATGTTGAGCACATAAATTTGACAAGAATATCTCATCTCTTCCCAGAACCCCACCATTAAAAAAGAATCATGTTCTGTACTTAATCTGAGATTGAAAACCATAGCAATAATTGAAGACCCACAATGTCTAGCAACTCTCATTATTTAGTCTGCTAGTTTTTCGTCTAGAATGATTGTTGAGATAGATACATTTTCTCCAGAAGCAAAAAAAAAAAAATCTGAAAATTTCTTGACTTTACCTTAAATATACATTTCAAAGGGTGGAGGTTATATTTGGCAAAAAGGAACAATTTGCTAAAATAAAAATGATGGAAAACCCTGAACATTAGAATTCTTGATAGAAGAGATGAAGACTGGGAATAATCATATGTACGCCCTGAATTTCCAGAAGATGATCACACAGAGTTCAGAGCAAGAATAAGTAAGCTGTTGAGGCCTAGGATTCCACATAAAGAGATAGTCCAAGAAGGGCAAGAAATCTTCAAAAGTGAAATTATTGAGAAATAAATGGGAAATTTTCCAATAAAACAAGGGGTATTGATGTGGATTCACAGGGAACTAATTGACCAACTTTGTTTTTTTTAAAAGACTTGCATCGGAAAATGGACAGAGTTAAAGTAATATAGAGAAAAAAAGACTGGCACACTTCTATGAATAATATTTTAAGATGAGACTGGTTATAATTGCATAAATTCCAAAATGCCAATGTAGCTGTGATCTTATGACATGATTGCTTAGGACAATAAGAACAGTATTTTTTTTTTTTTTACTTCTGCTAGAGGAGGGAGAAAGCCCAAGAAAGCCCTAGTAATATCACTCAGCAAGTATGGAACAAAGATAACGTACAATAAAAGACAGAATTCTTCAACTGAATTTGCTTCTGCTTTCTTTACCAAGGAGAATGATATTCAAACTGTAAAAGAAAAAAAAAACAGTTATCATGCTCTACTGGTATACACATCAAGAAACTTAAATGAAGGCCTTAAGAATTTTGAATGGAACTCCTGTGGAAGCATTTTTGGAGGATGTGGACAAAAGTCCCATGTAATGAGAAGATGTAGATGAGTTTTAATGTGCGTTGTTGGAAAGAGTGCCCACATTCATGAGATAACAGTTCCATGGAATTATCCATGGGAGTTACAGAGAGCATGGCCTCATGACAGACTCAACTGATTTTCTTTTGGGATCATAATAAAGGAGGTTTATGTTGGAATCCTATAGATACTTACTAGCTATGTGACTTTGAGCAAGTCACTTATCCTCTCTAAATATTATTTTCCTCACTTGTAAAAAGGGTCATAATAATACCACCTTACACTATTATTATAGGTACTCAAGAGGAGAATGTATGGAACTTTGCAAACTTTAAAAAACTATATGAATGTCAACTCTCATTATTAAAGGTTGGCTGACTTCAAGTCCAAAAGAAAATGAGGATAGTATGGTGTGAAATTACACTTTACTATTTCACTGGATCTATTATCTCATCATATTCCACCTTTATAAATATATTTAGATTTCAGCAACACATTTGACAAAGTCTGGTGTGTTTGTAGATGAGATAGAGAAATTCAGGCTAGAAAATCACACTGTTAGGTGAATTCAAAATTGGTTGAATGACCTAATGGATCTATGTTAACTTTGAGGGAAGTCTCTACTAGAATGCTTTAGGAATCTGTCCTTGGCCCTGTGCAGCTTAACATTTCTACCAAGGATACTATAAAATGAAGATAGCATGTATATCAAAAGTGCAGATACTGTGAGCCTAGAGGCATAGTGAATATGTTGAATATGAGAACAATCCAAAGTCAACACAATAGACAGTGCTGAATTGATGAGATGCAACCAATGAGACAACATGTAATAGAAAAAATGCAAGATTCTTTTCCATGTTCAAAGAACTTCACAAGTACGGAATGGGAGACAAATAACTATGTCAGAGAGAATGTGAGATTTTATTGAGCTCAAAGTTCATTAGGAGTCAGAATCTGGCATGGCAGTGCAATGTCTGATATATAGTAAAGAATAAGTGCCATAACATCCATCCGTCTATCTATTTATCTATCTATCTATCTATCTATCTATCTATCTATCTATCTATCCATTCATCTGTCCATCAGTCTTTCCATCTATCTATCTATCTATCTATCTATCTATCTATCTATCTATCTATCTATCTACCTAGCTATTCATCTGTCCATCTGTCTATCTGTCTATCCATCTATCTATTTGTCTGTCTGTCTATATATCAATGTGATAGTAAAAAATGGTATTATAATCCCAGATTGTATTAGAGGGATAGTATCCAGAATGAGGGAAGGGAGAGTCTCCTTGTTCTATTAATTCAGGTCACATCTGAAGTAATTTACCAAGTTATGTGTATACATTAGGAAGATCAGCAAGCTTTGATGTTTTCAGAGGAAGGCAAACAGCATGGTGAGGGGACTGTAAGTTATGCCATATATGGATAGGTTGGAGGAAATGGGGTATTTTATTCTAGAGAAAAGATTGAGGGGACCATAATAGCTGTCACGAAGTATTTAATATATTAAAGTGAGACATACTTCCTTATGTACCTCTTTTATGTGGGATCATTTTCTCTATTTTCCCCCCTCCCTTCCCCTTACTTCCAATGCTTCTCTCCCTTACATTTTTTTTTTTTTGAGATCATCCCAACATAATTGACTCACATCCATGCTTTCTATCTATGTAGAATCCTTTTAACCATCCTAATGATGATAAAGTTTTTAGGAGTTATGTGTATCATCTTCTGATATAGTAATGTAAACAGTTTAACATAATTAAATCCCTTATGATTTCTCTTTTATGTTTACCATTTTATGCTTCTTTTGAATCTTGTGATTGAATGTCAACTTTTCTGTTCAGCTCTAGTCTTTTCATGAAGAATGCTTGAAAGTTCTCTGTTTCATTAAATATCCATTTTTTTCCTCTGAAAGTTTATACTCAGTCTTGATGGATAGCTTATTCTTGGTTGTAATCCTAGCTTCTTTGCCTTCTACAATATCATATTCCAAGCCTTCTGCTCCTGTAATGTGGCAACTACTAAATCTTGTGTAATCTTGGCTCCTCGGTATTTGAATGTTTTCTTTCTGGTTGTGTGAAGTATTTTCTCTTTGACCTTGGAACTTTGGAATTTGGCTACAATA
Organism: Gymnobelideus leadbeateri; assembly: GCA_011680675.1. NCBI lineage: Eukaryota > Metazoa > Chordata > Mammalia > Diprotodontia > Petauridae > Gymnobelideus > Gymnobelideus leadbeateri. Next base: position 364,229 of record WOXC01004669.1, on the reverse strand, counting down.
TTCCAGGTAGTTTTTATTTTGAGATCTCTTTCAGGAGGTGCTCGGTAGATTCTGCCAATTTTTATTTTGTTCTCTAGTTCTAGGATATTGGGGGCAGTTTTCTTTTATGATTTTTTTGACATATGATGTCTAGGATTTTTCTTTGATAATAGATTTCAAGTAATGTAATAATTCTTAAATTATCTCTCCACCTATTTCCCAGATCAGGTATTTTCCCAATAAGATATTTCTCATTTTTGTCTTTATTTTAAAAAATTCTTTTGATTTGTTTTCACTGTTTTAGAGTCTCATTGCATCATTAGCTTTGCTCAATTCTAATTTTTAAGGAATTATTTTATTCATTGAAATTTTGTACTTATTTTTTCTATTTGGTCAGATTTGCTTTTTAAGGGATTATTTTCTTCACTATATTTTGTGTGTGTATGTGTATGTGTGTGTGTGTGTGTGCGTGTGCATGCACGCTCGCGCAAATCTTACCAACCTTTTAATTCACTTTTCATAATTTTCTTGCATTTTTTCTCATTTATTTTCCTGATTTTTCATTTACTCCTCTTACTTGATTTTTGAAATACTTTTTATTTTTGCTCATTTCTTTCTCTATATTTTTTTTTTAGGAATTCTTATTGGCTTTGTGTCCAATCTGCATTTTTCCTTTGATTCTTTGCTTATAGATTTTCACATCATTGTCTTTTTCTGAGTTTGTATATTGAGCTTCTCTGTCATCATAGTAGCTTTTGGTGATCAGGTTCTTTTTAATTGTTTGCTCATCTTTTTCCAGCCCATTTCTGAACTTTGGACCATATGAGTTGGGTTCTGCTTAACTGGGTGGGTGGGGGTGGGGCTCTGTCAAAAGCTTCAGGATTTTTTGCTGTGCTGTTTATATGATTAGTTCTAAGGGGTCTGCAAATTTTTAGTATTTTCACGGCACTGTGATCTGTTACTGCTCTTCTGATCTGACCAGAATTCAGGCAGTTACCCCTATTCCGTTGTGGCTGCAAGCACTAAACTGTGACCTGGAACTGGGTAATGGGCAATGGAATTGCAAAATAGCACCTGGTCCTGGATCCAGTGCCAGCACAGGGGTCCTTTGTAATCTGTTTCTGATCAGTTGTCCAGTTGAAACTGTCACTGCTATTGTTGCTATCACCACTGCCACAACCTCCATCATCCATAGCTTTTGGTATCATGCTATGCTCCAGTCCAGGCTCCACTTTGGTCTCCTTCTAACCTCCTAAATTGTCTCAGGTTGGGAAAATATTGACCTTTTGTTGGCTATGCTGCTCCAGAATTTGATTTGAAGGCACTAGTTTAAAGTTGTTTGGTGAGGAACATAGGGAGAGTTTGGCTGGGATGCTTTCTCTACTCCACCATCTTGACTTTGCTTCCCCCCAAATATTTTATAAACACATGGTATATCTTTGGAGGAAGGTGGCAATGCTTATAGACACTATTTCTATAATAGTCAGTAATGCTAACTGACTTAAGAGTTGGAGAAATCAGGAACCATTTGGTTCAGCATGATACGAACAATTGGCCATCCCAAATCTGCATGAAGAGCTCCAGTGAGGCAGAATATAACACCTCCTGAGGCATTTCCTTTCACTTTGGGACAATTTTAAGTGTCAGGTAGAATTTCCCTGGCATCAAACCTTAATTTCTCTCTTTGTCATGCACTGCTCCTGGTTCTTATAGCTGGGGACAAACACAAGTCTGATTCTTTTTTTTTTTTGTGATGGACCTTCACATGCTTGAAGACAAATATCAAGGCTTCCCTGAGTCTTTTATTCTATTAGTTAAATGTACTGAGTTTTAATTTTTTTTCTGTTATTCTGAAATTGAAAGGAAGGAAGGAAACTAAGGAAGATGAATAGCTTCATACACAAGGAGAAGTAAGAGGACTGTGTATATGGCATTATAATTCCCTATGCATAGCTTTTATTTTTATGCTCACAATAATTTCAAAATACTGATTTCAAAGGTTTGTCTTCCTCTGAACTTCCTTCTGTTTTTTTCTATGCATTTAAAAATGCTTCAATGATGCCATTTTTCTTAATTTTTTGCATCATTATCTCTCTTGAATACCCTAAATAACATATAATACTACAAAGGAGTGTAATTAAGCAAAAACAAATTAATGCATCAGTCATATATATTATATACACATATATAATATAAGCATATATGTGTATATTACACAAATGTAATATATATTTCTATGCCACTGGTTCATCAACTCTATGCTGACTTTTTTGGGCAGCTAGGTTGTACAGGAGAGAATGGTAGGCCTGGAGTGAGGAAGACCCAAGTTCAAATCTGGCCTGATGCTTGTTGACCAACCCTGGATAAGTCACTTAACCTTTGTTTCACATTCCTCACCTGGGAAATGGGATAATGGTAGCCACTTTATAGGCACTCCTTTAGATTTCTTTTTTTTTTTTGTGCTAAAATAATAGCTGCTGAAATATTTTAATACATATGGGCACTATTCCTTTTTCCTTTATCTCTTTGCAGTATAGCCTCTTTGGGTCAAGGGTCATGTACAATTTAATGACCTTTTGCGTATAATTTTAAATTGCTTTCCAAAATGACTGGACCAATGCATAACCCCCAAAACAGTGCATTAATGTGCCTTTCCTTCTACATCCCTTCCAGCAATTGTCATTCTCCTTTATGTCATCTTTAACATTTTGATAAGTATGAGATGAAGCCTCAAAGGTATATTGAATTTGAATTTCTCTCATTATTGATGATTTTTCTTTCTTTCATTTTTTTGTTGTTGCTAGATTAGATTTCTTCTCCTGAGAACTGTTCATTTCCTTTGACCAATTATCTATTGCCCCTCCAACTTGATCTGTTTATGACAGATCTTGGTTGCTATTGCCTTTAATCTCTCTAGCTTTATAGTATCTTTATATATATATATATACATATATATATATATATATGTATATATTTATAGACATACTACTTCTGAGGTAGTCTGATCTAGGCAGAATACAGATACACTTGGAAAATTTCTTCCAGAAATATGCCTAGATCTCATATTGGTTGATTTACCCTCTGCCATTTGAAATCCATTGCTACTGGTGCCCTTGAGTGGGGACTTAATGGCCCACCTGCTCTCTTAAGGCTTCAGTACTTTATACTTACCAGAGCCTGCTAATTGTATGAGTACATGGTGCCAGTCGATGGAGACATGGATGAAGCCATTTACACTTGTGATTTATTCAGAACATGAAGCCATGCTTGGAGAAGCGAAAATCCAGTGAACTAACCTTCTGCCCCAGCTCTTGTTAGCAAGTTGATCTAATGCCACTTGAAATGCTGATTCATGGAGTCCTCATTGGAGATGGTCATGTGATTTATATACTGATGGCATTTAAAAATCTATGAAACGTTCTCTAGCTCATCATGGTAACAGCTAGCATTTATGCATTTCTTTAAGGTTTGCAAAGTACTTTATAAATAATATCTCATTTTATCCTCAGGGTCAAACAGATAGTAAATATCTGAGGTGGAATTTGATATATGTCTTCCTGATTTTATGTCCAGCACTCTACTACACCACACAGCAACAACAACAACATTTACATATTAAGTTTGCAAAGCATTTTATAAATATTTTTATATTTTATCCTCACAAAACCTTAGAGGTAGGCACTTTATTTTTCCCATTCTATAGATGGAGAAACTGAGGCTAAAAGCCAAATGACTTGCCTAGCAATGCACAGTAGTTAACATTTTAATTTGGACTTTGTTTCTACATGCCAAGTGCCTAGTCCTAGCCCAATGTCTGGCACATAGGAGATATTCACAAAATTCTTGAGGATTAGTTACCTAATTGTTTTCTTTTGCTGTCATCATAAGGTCGATAATTTTAAATTTAATTTAATTTTTAAACAGCATTGATTACAAAGAACTGGAAAAAGAACATTTATATGAATGTCTGCTTCCTTCTTGACATAAGAGGCATAGTGGCCTAGAAATGAGACAGAAAAAAAAATATCCAGATTTCTCTCTCCATCTTAATAATGTTTAGTTGTCTAGTGGTTCCATTTTCATTTCATCTGAAAATCCTTTTCATTTACTAAGTGATATTTCTTTTAGACCAGCTGTTAAGGCCTGGAGAATTTAAATTCTCTCACCCACACAGAATCATTGGACCACTCAAGGGGGAGAATATGTATTCACGATGCTACTTGATCTAGGTCACATAATTTAGGGTTTGATCCTGGGCAGAATTGAAACCATACTTCTTTCTATCCCGCATATAGTCATTCAGATCTGGAAGTTGGCTCTTATAAACACAAGATTTTCAAATATTCTTCCTCTTTTTCATTCTCTGGATCCAGAATAAACCTCCAGAAACATTATGTATCTTTCTTAAACTGTAGAGTTCAAAACCCTGCCGTCTTCTTAAGACTGCTGCATCCAAATGTATCAGGAGCTTGGCACACTCCTTTAAAACCATCCTACTTACCTTCACTGTAATTGAGCTTATAGCTGGGACTGGCTGTTTTTTTTTTTTTTTATCAGTTCTTAAGTGGGAGGAAACCAAATGTCCATATCCTGCCGTGTATGTTACTTTAATTATATTCATCTGATTGATGAGAGAGTTATGACTGGTTCAGCATCCCCCTCCTGGATGCTAGTTGAGTTAAATCTCAAGGATGTTTAAAGCTTGACTGGTCATCTTGCTAGCTGAACTATTCACCTCCTTAAGATAAAACGAAGGTTTTTTTCTTTTGTACTGGATATGAAACACTGAGCTCCTCTCACGATAGATCAGAAGAAATAAAAAGAAACATTTTCACTTCAATTCAGAAAAGAGACACTGAAAACAGCTAACCATAGAATATGACTTTTTTTTTTTTTTTAACAGAAAACGTGCTGACTTTCGTTTCCAGAACGCGCACCCAACTTCTGACACTTGGTGATGAGTGGTGTGTCACAGCCGTTTAAGCTGAGACGTTATCACATAGTGAAAGGGAATCTTATAAATACAAATCCCAGGACACCAGAACAGCACTTAACAGCCCTCACTTTCCTCAGTAAGTTGAAGATAACGAACTAAAAAGCCAGGAGAAAAATTACTGCTGGGACAATGAGAGAGTAGATGGGGGGAAAACCCCTGAAGTGTTGGAAATAATTAAGTGATTAATTCATTTTGCTCTTAATTTGAGAACATTTTGGTAAGGCATATACGATCGGCTGACTCCATATGTTTCTCTTCCTGTTTTTCTTTCATGTGGTAAGAGCATAGTTCGCGCAAATACTCAGTGAAATACAGCAGTGTTTATTTCTTGATGAGTGAAAATATTACATATTCCAGTTGAAAAAAAAAAGATGGCAACCTCAAGCCTGTGCTGTTTTTTAACTAAGCTTATTTTTGCCTTTTCATTAGACTTAGGCATGAGGCAGTATACAGTAGCGGAATAAAGAGCTGTTCTCAGAATTGGGAAGATCTGGATTCGAATCTTGACTTTATTGGCTATGTAATCCTGAGCAAATTAGCTGGTCTCTCAGCATCCCTAAGAAGCTATCTAAAAGTATAAGGTACAGAAAAGACAGTGGCCTGTACTGGGAGAGAAAATTCCCTATATCTAGGAAATTATAGCTCCAGTCCTTAGATAAAGACTAGATTTATTTTTATTTATTCATTAAACAAAATGTGCACAGCATGGTTATTTGTCCCACCTCATTAATACTTATGATGAAAAGCTTTTTATTTTTAGGCAATGCCTGGAACCATACCTTGCCCATAGTGGGATCCAATAGACATTTATTGAATGAATGGATTAAATCAAAAGGGAACAATTAGACAGCTAAAATGCCAAGAGCCTCAAGTCCCAAACAATGGAGGAGATTCTGTCTGCAACATGGAATTTACTATTCAAGAGATGTTAGAATTAATGTGGTTTCAAAAAGACTGTAAAATATAACAAAATTAGTCAAAGTAAAAGCTGTAATTGTTTAATTTGGAGACTGACAAGGACTAAAGGGAATAAGAAGAGACAGCTTTTAGGTTCATTGGCTCATATGTCATTTTTCCTGAACAGACATTAGTGGTGGTGAGAGGATCATTTCTATCTTTCTATAGTTCTATGCACTGGGACCAAATTGCAGATCCTGCAAATTGAGATTCTACTGCTTTTTGAGCAGTACTAAAGTGAAAGGATACACTCTGAAGTTGTCCTGGAACCAGATGCATTCAGGGGATTCCACAAAGGGTGTGGGGAAGGATATACAGAAAATAGTAAACTTCCAGAAGCATCTCAGTGAGTTGTTCTTGCCGTTCAATCCAGGCTTCTAATTAAAGCGTTTAATTAAATTTATTAATTGCCCCATTCATAATAAAATTTCTCTTTATTTGATGTTGTGGGTACTTCTCTCTCCCCTAAGTGGACTCTTATGAAGGAAAATCACAATGCAGTCTTTTCTGAAACTCTCCTTTGATGTTTCATCATTGTACCAATGGGTCTCAGGATTCTCCAAGTCTATGTTAGCAATGGACAAGCTTTGGAAGGTCTAATCGAGGTTGATAGGCTTAAAAGAAGAGGATCCAGAGAAAGACTTTGTGTCTGATGTATGGGGGTAACCTGGTTAAATTACAAGAGTCTCCTCTCCAAAGAGTTCTTCACAATAATTAATGGAATTCTCTACTAGGGATTGACAGGGTAAGGGGATGATCTGATTTGGCACAGGGAGTACCTATGCCAATGAAATCACACATATTTGAAGATAAATAACAAGACAGTTATTTTTATGGCTTATGGTTCAACTATATTGTATAAGGTCTATTCTAGCTCCTGGATTTTGCCTGATAATTCATCCCATAGATGCATGAAGTTACCTAGAATGAATGTTGAAGAGTTTCCTGTAACTATAGTATTATCTTTTAGAGCAAGGGTTCTGAACCTGAGGATGGAAATTTTATTTTTTATTTTTTAAAGCAATTGGGGTTAAGTAACTTGCTCAAGGTTACATGGCCAGTTATTATTTATGTGTGGGTGCTCATTTTCTGAGGCTGGGACCAATTTTGGATCATCCAGACTCCAGGGCTGGCACTCTTACTCACTGTGCCACCTACCTTCCCCGAGGATGGAAATCAAAAGAAAAATTAGTAACTGAATTTCTGTATAATTGGTTTCCTTTCTGATTCTATATATTCTATTTCATGCATTTAAAACATAATTCTGAATAATTAATTAACCTTGGAAATTGAACAAGCCATCAATGAACTCCCTAGGAAAAAATCTCCAGGGCAAGATGGATTTACAAGTGAATTCTATCAAACATTTAAAGAATAATTAATTCCAATACATTATATACTATTTGGGAAAATTGGAGAAGTCCTACCAAATTCTTTTTAGGATACAAATATGGCACTTTTATCTAAATAGGGAAGAGCCAAAACAGAGAAAGAAAATTATAAAACAATTTCCCCAATGAATACAGAGGCAAACATTTTAAATAAAATATTAGCAAAAAGATTACAGGAACTTATCATGAGAATAATACACTTGAATCAGGTAGGATTTATTCCAGGAATGCAAGGCTGGTCCAATATTAGGAAAACTGTCAGCATAATCGATCATATGAACAACAAAACTAGTAGAAACCATATGATTATCTCAATAGATGCAGAAAAAGCTTTTAACAAAATACAACACCCATTCCTATTAGAACACTCGAAAGCACAGGAATAAATGGAGTCTTCCTTAAAATAAGTAGCATCTACCTAAAACCATCAGCAAGTATTATATGTAATGGGGATAAGCCAGAAGCATTTCCAATAAGATCCGGGGTGAAACAAGGATGTTCACTACCAACCCTGTTATTTACTTCAGTATTAGAAATGTTAGCTGTTAGCAATAAGAGAAGAAAAAGACATAATTCTGAGAAAAGATCCACCATATTACCCCAAAAGATAGAACCTTTGCCTTAGAGTTTAGAGGTTATAGCATAGGGGATGATTTGTCAGAAATTCAGGCCCTGACCAAGCTTAAAGGCACTTTGTTTGTTTGTTTGGCTAACACTGTTTTTCTTGAGCCTTATTTCATGTATTTCAGCTAACCTTGGTTTCTGGGAGAAGTCTAGGTAAATGTTTCTCAGAGTCTGGTCAATAGCAGAAGACATCTAATGAATCTGCAAAATCATTTGTGAGATAAATAATATTCTCCTCCTGGTTCTTTTTGTTCATCCTTCACTCCCTTATAAATTACAATCCTTAAAGAGCCCAAAGTCCAGATTTGGGGGCTGAATAACAAGTAACATTTTGTTTCCCCAACAATAATTGGGGGAGTAACATCACTGGAACACATCAGAAATGGGACCTTTCCTGGTTAAAAAAAAATGGAAAACTGGGTAGTTAGTATTATTTCAACACTCCTCTCTAGCACACAATCTACTAACCCAGAAAATTACTTGAGTTCTACTTACAGATGAAGATCTGAGGACTTGCAGTATTTCCCATTCTCAGCTCTCCTGAGAATTTGGTTAGCTTAAAAGAATACCTTTCAATAAAACTCACCGAAATACATACTTTTTCTGCCTTGGGCTCTTTCTTTTTCTTTGCTTCCATTATTGTGGATTTGATTATCCTCACTGCTACCATTTTTCCCCATTAAACAAATGCTTTATTAACTTCTGTTTTACATCATTCATTTCTGCCAGATTTTGAGTTACAATCATTTCCCCCCCCCCCTGTTTTCCCCCTACCTACCCTCCCAGAATAGCAGTCCCGCAAGATATCGATTCCTCCAATATGCTCTCTCCCATACCTTCTCCCATACCCCCTTCGACTTTTCCATTGGAGGAAGGTGAATCTTTGTGTCCCAATGCCTGCACATCACTGCTACCATTTTGAGAATCATTTTCTGCTAAACGATAAGGAAATAGGAACAGGTGAGATCAACCTTTCCCCTCCCCCCATGTCCCTGGGAAAACAAACAAACTAATTTAGTATGTCTCTCTCATTGACAGCTGCCAAACAGAGTTAATTGTGAGGAAAAGCATTTGTTTCTCACTGAAATGCCTTACTCTCCAAAGAGGACTATCTTACTGGGATAAGACTTCAAGAATTCATCAAGTTAATGGATGCATCTAGGTTGATTTTTGCATGGTCATTTGTCACTGCATCCTTCTGAAGTTGTCACTCAGAATGGGTGGAAAGTTAATACTGTTCAATATGACTTTTGATGAAAAGCCTAACCAAAAGAGGTATGGTGCTTGGTCTTCATACGCATTTTGGACAAAATAACTTCATTTGGGTAGCTGTGACATTTTTGCTATTCTTTTGCAACCTCAAAAGACATGTCAACAAGACTCTTGAAATTAATACTCTGCTATTAGGGGGCATGCAGATGGGGATCCCTCCCTCCTGTTCCCCTCTGTTGAATCATTGCACTCCCCATAATACATGACATTCTCCATCCTTAACAAATCCCATCCCTCCAATCAATGGTGACTGGCCCCAGGCCAGAGCTGCTTTACTTGAACTCATTACGAGACCTGGTCCTGTATTTTGTTATTAGTTCTCACCACTCTTAAGTGCTCTCAATTCCTACATTCTTCCCTGATTTAAACTCTTGGTAGTCTTGCAATCTTGCCAATTTTTAAAAATTTGAAGAAAACCAAGTTGGCTTCAGGGCAGTTTTCCCCAAACACTTGTAGCACTAATTATATAATCACCACTCAAAGATCAGGCCAGCAAGTCCAATTTAGTGCACAATATGTATGACTTGTGAGTCTTTGAGCCTTTTGAAAGGTCTCTTCCTCCTCCCCACCCCACCCCCCAACCCTATTTATTCCCCCCCCAATGACTGGATTCAGAACAGCTACTATTGCTTGTAGGAGGCAGCCAATGTGACCAATTAGCCTTTAGGTCCCCACACCCTTAACTGCCTCCTGATAATTTCAACCATAGGGCTCTGGTGAAGAAGCCTCTTGTGAAAGTTAATGGTTATAAAAAGCACTTACTTACATCTGTTTTAGTGTAGCCATGCAGAGTGCAATTAATTAAGAAGTTTCTGGTGTGGTAAGAATAATCATACAGCTGGAATGCAAACACATGATTTCCAAAGAGAATTTTATTCCATATGGAATTTTTCCCCTAACTAAGAATTAATTGCAACTTTAAAGAAGGTTTGATTGTGTCTATGAGAAACATTTTAACTACTGAGGAATTCTAAATGACTTCAATTTCAAATTTTCTTTCTTTACATTGTTTGAGTTAAGAGACCAGGGCTTTGATCAAGCTCTGAGTTATATAATTTATTAGAGTAAAGGGAAGAGGATAACCTTCAGATGTCTTCTGTGGTGAAAGACTGTAGTTAAACATTTTAAATGTTTGCAGACTAAAGACATACTCAACTGAGAGGCCCAAGGAAATAAATATGATGTGACTTATTTTATTTTCTTGCTTGTCCTTAGTTTTAAAACACACACACACACACACACACACACACACACACACACCAAAAGTGTGTGCAAATCATATTTAATTCCTTTCTTATAACCCTGAGATGAGTTTTCAGTGACTTTCCTTTCTGTGGTGGTTTTACACCATATAGGATGTATGTTATGAGTATGAGGAAGAAGCCTTAGGATCGTTGGACAGTAGAGTCTTAAATCCTTAAAGCTGTATGGCGATACAATAAAAGGAGATTCGTTGTGCCTTGAACTACAAATTCCCTGATTTTTTGCTTCTTGTCTACGAATAATGCAAATCATTGAGGGGAAAAGAAGGCATTCTAGGGAAACAGCTTTAATCCAGACAGTTCAAGAACACAACAAAACCCAGGAGGGCTGCCAGTAAAAACAACTAGAGTGTAGAACTCATCATGCTTAGCTAGATCACAGGAGTTTAACAATTGCAAGGGGAAATTATTTCAATGAATAACAAAATACTCTTATCACATGCAACTTTAATTTGATTGGCATGACATCTCCATGATATTATAATGGATTATGGATGATAAAAATCTCTGCCTTCTTCACAGTTCAAATGAGCATTCATCAATCAGTTATTTAAGTGCCAGACCATGTGAAATATTAAGGGGACTTGTTGCTATTTTGGAGATGAAAGCAAACAAAATGGAAATCTTGAACTAATTGAGAAAAGGCTACATGTTGTTAAGTTGCGTTTGGCAAGATAATGCTGCCCTCATGGGGGAAGGGATGTCAATACAGGTATCCCTTATTTAATGAACAAATGTTTTGTGGAAAAGTTAACTAAGAAATAAAATTTCTGTTAGAGAAATCCTCCTATTCCGTTGACTTGCATTATAAATGTCTTGACCTGAATTTCCTAGGAAAACACTTTAATAAAGTCATTCCAAATAACAGATTTTTAAAATTTTGATTTTGAAAATTATATATTTAAAAAAGAAAGGGGTCTTCCTATGAAAACATGGCAGTAATTCATAAGATGTCACAAACACTTAGTGTACTATTATTATCATAGTGTTATGTTCATAATTCCTCAGAATAAAAATGTCTAAAGCTAGTAGCATGATGGACAGCCTCTTGTTGAAAGAACTGTTCTTAAAGCTTGAATTTTTTTGCTAAGTTTTCCCCAAACTTGAACTATTTTAATATTTAAACAACATTTATGGAATATGTGGATGTCTTAAAACCTTTTTATTTTTAGCACCAACTTTGCCTGTTAACATCATTGTACTAGTTTATGCTAATGTGAATATATCATTAAACTAATGCAGTCATAATTGTTACATTATCAATAAATAAATAATAGGAAGTCCCAAAGCCAGGGAGACCTTGGTTCAAGTCCTGCCTCTCAATTTATTAACTGTGTGTTTAAGAAAGTCACTTGACCTCTTAGTGTCCTAAGCAACATTCTCAATTATAGAGAAGATCCCAATCTACATTTCTTTACCTTGGAACTTTATACCAGTGGAATCACAGGTCCTATATCTATAATCAATATAGCATTTTATTATTAATACTCTTCTTATTAGTAATACTATTTCAATTATTTGAGGAGCTATTATTTAGAGAAGCTCTCTGCTAGGCTCTGATCATCACAGCAATGACAAAGTGAAATGGGTTGCGTTGTGTGGTAGTACTTCAAGCAAAGACCTGATGATCGCACACTTACTGTCTAGATCAGGGATGGGGAACCTGAGGCCTCAAGGATAAATGTGGCCCTTTAGGTCCTCAAGTGCAGCCCTTTGATTGAACCCAAACTTTATACAACAAATCCCTGTGATAAAAGGATTTGGTTATAAAACTTGGACTTGGTCAAAAGGCTGCACCCAAGGACCTCGAAGGCCACATGTGACCTCAAGGCTTCAGGTTCCCCATCTCTGGTCTAGATGGACTTTGAGGTCTCTTCCCATTGTGAAGGTCTGTTATTCTGTGACTATTTTTGAATAGAAGAAGAAAAAAGATATTAGTTTTCTGTTAAGTGCCAAGCTTTGTGGATTTTTTCTGTTTCTGCTTCATGGATTATTTATTCAATAAATGATTGATGTCTTCATCAGCAGCTGTTATGTAACATCAGAAAACACAGTTACAGAACTGGTGTATCCCATTTCTATCAGCAGGGATAACAACACTTCTCATTTTGTGAGATTCTTGCCTATGTCCTTCCACAAGTACACCATATACAGTTTACTTTAGGTTTTCATTGTAAATACCAATACAACACTTAGGTTATCCATCTCTGATCTCTTACTGGGTATGTGATAGACTTCCTTCCTTTTCTAGGAAAACCAGTCTTGAGTGCAACTCAACACTGGCAATAGGCTGCAACTAACTTAAATCTTACATTCTCTCTCTCTCTCTCTCTCTCTCTCTCTCTCTCTCTCTCTCTCTCTTTCTCTCTCTCTCTCTCCCCCTCTCTTTCTCTCACTGCCTCTCTCTCTGTCTGTCTGCCTCTGTCTCTGCCCCTCCCCCCTTCAGTTTAGGCGGTAATGTTGATTCTTTGAAGATCTTGGTGTTTCATGATTCATAGACATATTGTGTTACCAAGAGAATATCTGTGTTGAAGAGAAGGACTATTGTGTCAAAGGGTAGCTTATGATCATTCAAAACACTGAAAAATATCTCATATTCAATAAAACTGTCTCTTCTGCATAATTTGTGTACAGATAATTTTCTAATTGTGCTGCCTATCCAAAGATATTCATGCTCTCTGATTGGGTTGCCCATATAATGGCATTCCATAATCTGAACAACATGCATTCTTCATTGACTTGTTTTCTCCACATTTGAATTGTTAGACATATCGCTTTTGAGTGGTTAAGGATCTCATAGAGAACATCCTATATTATTTATAAAATTAGTATAGCCATTTGTAAATGAGGCATCTATTACATAATGAAGGTAAGTTAGTTAATCTCTTTATACATCTCTCAACTATAAGACAGGTACAATAGTAGCACATTGCCCATGGTGGTTGTGAGGATCAAATTAGATAATATTGTAAAGTACTTAGAATATTGCCTATCACACAAATTGCTTATTACCTTTCTCTCCCCACTGCTTCCTAGGCAAATATACTTTCCTCCTCCCAGAGATAGCATACTATATAATAGACAAGTCAAGAGACCTGTCTGCAAATTCTTAATATTTGCAATCTTTGTGACTATTATGTCACTTACCCTTTCTGAGGCTCATCTCTCAGAGCCATAGTTAACATCTTAGAACCATAACCAGGAATTTTCTCAGCTGGGATAAAAGCTGTTGAATTGAAAGGCTTAACGGTGGTACAGAGAAGAATCCAACCATGGATACAGTGCTAGGAGAGTATAAGTCTCATCCCTGGTTAGGGAGAAAGTATGGTCTAGGAAAGATATGCTATGAGCAACAGGATCTAGGACTGCCTGTCTGGAATCAATTATATACTGTGATGATGCCAGCTGACTGAGAAATGTGAAGCAAGGCAGAAAGATTACGGTCACTTATAGGGAGGAAGTGTATAGTCCACCAATATTAGCACCTTTAGTCAAAATTCCTTTTGTTTCTTTTTATTTTTATTTTCTTTCTTCTTAAAATAAAGATTAAAGGATCATAGATTTATAGCTGAAGATAGATTTTGGTTTTATAAAGCCCAATATCCTAATTTTACAAGTAAAGAAACTGAGTCCTAGAAAGATTCAGTGACTTTCTCAGGGTCATTGAGTACTAGTACATGGCAGATCAAGGAAGGATGCCATCTCAAATTCTTTGTCTCCAAAATCGGAGGGTTTTTGTTTGTTTTGCCACTTCACTCTTCCACATGATATTTGAAGTACCTACCTCCAAAGGTTGTTTTGAGGATCAAATACAACAGTATATGCAAGGTGCTTTAAAAATGATTTATTATTATCTCACTATTAACAATAAGCACAATGAGGTCTTTTAGTTTTGGCACCTTTTATTTAATGCCTCTGAAGATATGAACTCTTGTAGAAAATTATATACAAAATCTCATTTTTTCCATTAAAGATCCTCTTGATATGTATGTATATATTAAGATATATGTAATATTCATATATATATATATATGAAAAGTCTCTAAATTTTCATAAAGCTTTTATGAGCTGGTAGTTGCTAATGTCTTATTGGCTATCTTTTTGGGTAATAACACTCTATGTAATATTTTATGTTCTTTCAAAATCTTCCTCTTTGAAATATCTCAAAGGTTTATTCCTGAATGCCTTTAAAATTATGCCATCTTTAGCATAGAGTTCTTTTTGTTTTTGGCTGGTTTTCCTGACAGTATATTAAGCCAAATTAATATTCTAAGGTAGGATTTTCTTTTATCCCCTTCCACATTACCTCCCTAATATATCATAATTATTGCTACAAAAAAAAAGAGAAGGGACTCACAGAGGCCATTGACAGTTTTGCTTCCTGAGTCACTGTGGCCAAATAATTTTTTCCTTCAAAGTCAACTCTGACTCTCCACACCAATCCTCAGGGAGTGAGCACCAACTCTCATTAAGACTATACCTCAAGGGGCGGCTAGGTGGCACAGTGAGTAAGAGTGCTGGCCCAGTGTTGGGATGACCTGGGATCAGATCTGGCCTCAGAAAATGAGCACCCACACATAAATAATGACTGGCTGTGTAACCTTGAGAAAGTTACTTAACCCCAATTGCTTTAAAAAAAAAAGACAATACTTCAAGTCAATTATGATGATTTTCGCATTCTATCATAGTCCACTAGAACTGAAGGTTATATCAGTGCTACAGTGGACCAACATACTAGGACTTTAGTGGGCTGGAAGAGTCAAACATTTAAAAGAAGGGTTCAGACTGTGGCATGTGTCTTTAATTCTGTCAGTCTGTAGCCTGTGATTTGTAAAACAAAATTATTTCTGTGACTTTTAAAAATAATTCTTCATAACCTGGCTTTCAGAATCAATTTTTAATCAGTAAATAGACATTGATTGACATTGGGTAGCTATGTGGCATGATGGTTGGAGCACTGGACCTGGAGTCAGGAAGACCTGAGTTCAAATCTGTCCTTAGACACTTACTGTGTGACCTTAGGCACACAACTTAAACCTGTTTGCCTCCATTCCACATAGTTTAAATGATCTGGAGAAGGAAATGGCAAACCACTGTAATATCTTTGCCAAGAAAATCCCAAATGGGGTCATGAAAAATGAGACATGACTAAAATGACTGAACATCAATAACAGCAGAGACATTAAAGACCTACTATGTGCCAAACCTTGTGTTAGGCCCTGGGGACACAAGGACAAACATGAAACTTTCCCTGCCATCAATGAGCTCACATTCTATAGAGTCAAGTCTGTAATCCAGTGTGTATGGAGAGATTTTAGGGATACACTTTTATTTCCACTAACCTCTAACTGAAATTTAGCATTTTTTTCAATTATTTAAAATATTTCAGTAGGGTTTACCAGACTGGTAAAGGGTTCCATGGCACAGAAAGGGTCATGAATCCTTGCTGTAAGGTCAGATAATGTGGACAGATTGAAGTCTATATGCAGTAAGTAGCAAAGTATAGATAACGTAACCATAAGACAATATTCTTGGAGGTTGGAGGTGCTAGTAGCTGGGGAGATCAGAAAAGGCATCATGTAGAAAATGGCATGTGAACTAAGCTTAAAGGGAGACTACCTTTCAGAACACACATGCATATGTAGACATATGTACATATATGTATCTATCTATACATACATACATTCAAATATATAATATATAAATACATATATATACACTTATATACATATTTACATATATTACTGTGTATAAACATTTATAAATGTGCACATTATATATACCTACATATATATATACATAATATCATTATATTTACCATCTATTCATCACCTATCTATATCTATCTAGACCTGTGATTTCACTAGTATCGGGAATTATCCTACCATTGATAACAGGAGAAGAAAGGGAAATTATTCTACCAATGCAGTTTTACAACTTCTCTGCGACTTAAACATTTTAAGAGTTTTCTGGATGGTATTGAGAGGCTAAGTGATTTGCCTAGAATTACAGGCAGTACGTGTCAGAGGCATTCTTCATGACCATAGGCCTGGTTCTCTATCGCAAAGAGGGCTTCTTAAACTTTTTCCACTGATGACCCCTTTTTGCCTGAGAAAGTTTTACGTGACCCTGAGTATATAGGTATATTAAATAGGCATACAAATCAAACATTTCCTGATAATAGATAACAAAGAAATTTATTTTATTTTTTGCTTTTTGGAGGGGCAATTGGGGTTAAGTGTCTTTCCCAAGATCACATGGAAGAACTTTATTTTAAAACAATTCTTTGGTTTACATATAATTTTGCCATTTCTTAAATATGAAAGGAAATTTGCATGCTAATGAGATGGATGTACTTATTTACTTTTACATAAAGTATTAAATCTTTATGGAATACTTGATACTGCAGGATGTAGAACATCTTCAATTTTTTCAGAGTTGGTAGATAATTTGATTTTATAATCATCAATGTTGAGAATACTTCTTTGCATAAGTATGTAGCACAAAATGACAGAAGTATGTTTAGGGCCATTTCAGAAATTGTTGGAAATTCTGTCCAAATCTCATGTCAAAGTTCATTTAATAATTTTGCTCATGCAGTAAAAATGTTGCAGTTCATAACATACAATAGTCTTGAATCTGAGCCCAGGTGTTTCTGTCAGCATTCATTGGCATTGTGTGGTGTAATGGCACATGAAGTCCAAAGTGTGCATGCTGTGTGTTCAGAACCAAGGTAGCAGTGATGTTGCACAAGGCAACATGGGCAAGCAATACCAGAATCACTTTGGATTCATTATGCATTTGATTTTGAATTAATTTTGGGGGCATTGAATGTTGAGAAACCTGCCAAATTTTTTGTGACACCCATGTTCAATTATGTGACTCCATAGGAGGTTTGTTCCATTATTGGATCTAACTAGGTCTTAATGGATCCTAGTTAATAAAAAATATCATACTTATCAAATTTTCGGTGGAAAAATAATCAGGAAAATAAGAAACTTGATGGAAGACCAGATCAGAATTTTAAATTAAAAAATGATTAAATAATAAATTAAAATAAAATTTACTCAAATTATTAATTAATATTAATTTAAAAATTAACAGGCTAGAAAATTAGGATGGGTATAATTAGACGTGTTAATAGAAATGAGTGGAAAATCAACATGGGTCCAAAAATTAACTTAACAATTATGAGATGGGGAAGACATAACTTGAGTTCAACATGTCATAGTAGAAAAGGCTCTGAATTGATAGTCAGAAGACTTGGGTTCTAATCATAACTCCATTCCCTGTGTGAGCTCAGGAAGTTTATGTAAATTAAATGAGAATATTTTTAAAGCATTTAACAAAGTTCTTGGCATATGGTAGGTACTATATAAATATTAACTTCTATCTGTGATTATTACTATGATGATGGTATCAAGTTAACAAGCATTTATTAAGCTCTGACTATATGACAAGTATTATGATAATTACTGGGGACAGATAGAAATAAAAATTAAAAAAATTTCCCCCCAAGAAGCTTATATTCTAACAATGGAAGATGACACAAACATATGCTGAAACGGTGGGTAGGGAGAAAGTATGGTAGGGTATAATGACAAAGTTTATAGAAAGGGCCTGGTTTAGGTCTTCTATTAATATTGAGGTTTCAGAATGAAATCACCAATGGTAGAAAGAGTCTGCAAGATGGCAAGGTAGCTTGAAGCATGGTGGCAAAGTCTAGAGAATATAGAGTATCATGTTAATTTCTGGGTCCCTTAACTGGAATTTGGGGGCTTAAGTGATTTTCCCCACCACTTAGCAATGAAGTCTTTATAAGTGGGTGCCTTTTCTGGCAATTTGGCAGTCACACTAGAAAATGAAAACCAATCCAAGCACAAAACTCGAATATATGAAGACAGATTATTTGGGATTAAATTTTTGGGTTAAGTTAAAATCCAGTATCCTATTCTCTACCTATATACTTTCATTAGTTCCTAGAAAGACACCATATGGGATTCATGAGGTCAGAGCATGAATAACAGTCTTTTATCCTGGATCTGTGAAAAGCCATTCCTCGACATTTAGGTGTAGGATGGGTGCAGGAGAGAAGTACTCATGTCCATGATGAGAAAGGGAAAAATATCTACAGAGGGAACAGAGGGAATATATTTAGATTTGTGCTTAATTTGTGAACTCATAATTTTTGGTCAAAAAAGAAAAAAAGAAAGTCTTTGTAACAAATACAGTTATCCCTCTCATATCACTGGGGTTAGGAGTAGAGTGCCCTTGCAATCTGGAATATCTGCATAAAATTTTTTGGTCTGCCTTTTGTACCAGAGAAGTCTGAATCTTTCCCTTTTTCTTTTATGGAATATTTACAGTGTCTTATTGTAAAATTTGTGTTGTGTTTGATCATATAATCTGTGTTATCTGCTGGTCTTTGTGTTTTGTCCATGGCTTCTGCAAAACTACCCCCAAATTCCCATTTCTAATGCTGACCTGCCATATATTGAAATCCTGATGGGGAAAGTTGCAGTGTGGAAGGGATAACTATGTACATAATCAATTAAAAATTCTCATATTGATCATTCCCAAAAATGTATATCTTGTCCATTGCTTCTGTCTCAAGAGGTGAATGTGATATTTTGTCATTCATTAGCTAATGCATTGATAGCACTTACCTATTTCAAGACTTTCTTTAAAATGTCATCATTGTATAAATTATTTTCCTAGTTTTACTCACTTCACTTCATAATCATCCCATTACATCTTCCTCCCAGATTTCTCTAAAACCATCCATTTCACATTTCTTTATAACACCATAGTATTCTATTACATTCATTTGACAGTTTACTTAGTCAAATGACTAAGTAATTTATTTTTCCAGTAAAATATTTTTCCAGTTTTTTGCTTCTGCCAAAAAGCCACTGTAAATAACTTTGTACTTAGAGGTCCTTTTACTATTTCTTTTTCTCTTTAGGGATGTAGAACTAGTGGTGGTATCTCTAGGTCAAAGTTTAATAGCTTTTCGTCATACTTCCAAATTGATTTCTGGAATGGTCAAAATATTCATGCCTCTACCAACAGAACATTAGTATGCCTGTTTTCCTAAAACCGTTCCAACATTTGTCATATTCCTTCCTTTAGAGTTTGAATATTTAAACAGAAAGCAAGAAAAACACACACATAAACACAACCAACCCTCTCTCCCTCCCTTCCCCTTCACCTCTGCCAAACTTGGTAAAATGTAAAAGAAGGCAAAGAGATTTTCAGCCTTCTTCTCTTGCTGGGGAAAGGAGGAAAAAAAGGGCATTTTCTACACTTGCATTGCTCAGAAACAGAAAAAAGCTTCCTCAACCAGAAGTAATATTGTTCACATTTATACATATAGGAATGTGTGTATTGTGTATTAGATGTACATATATATGTATACATCCACTTACTCATATACTTTAATGCCAAGCAAAAGCCTCCAGATTCGGATTATGAGCATAGAAAACTCCATTTATTCAGTAACAGATTAAGGCAAAACGTTCACAGAAAATCAAAATAAAAATACAGGGCAACTCAGTCATTTAGTAAGTTCTCAATTTAATCACAAAGTACTAAGGTTTAAGTATACCACCCCTGGGCAGTACATTCATTTAGTCAATCACAAAGTCTTCTCTCTATTCAACTGGAGATTAGTTTCCAATCATAAACAAAGTACATTCATTTGTTCAGACACAAAGTATAAAAGTCAAAAGTTTTCCACACCTGGATCACAACTGAATTATGATACCATCCATCACCACCAAGCACCTCCTTAAGGGGGCAGTAGAGAGCACAAAGGCCATCTACCCCTAAGCCACAACAAGGTTATATCACCACAGCATTCAATACCCAAGAAGAGGTCTTTTCTTCATCTTGAGCTGAGGCAAGTTCTCAGCAGTCTCTCTCCCTGGGAAGACAAAAGTTTAACAAAGCTACAACATACATTGCCAGTGTCCAGATCAATTCACTCTCTGCCTGCAGAACAGTCTCAGGACCCCTGAAAACATCAGCAAGACCCTCCTTCAGCATTTCTGTAAATATACAACAAGAAAATCCTCCTTCAGGGCTTCTGAACCAACTTCAAGGTTCCAGGACCACTACAACAACAGCACCGTCCTTTACCAGCAGATGAATCTGGCAAAGTAACATCAAAACAGACAGAACAAATACTGGCACCACAGTCATGCTTCTTCCCTGTTTGGTCCTCAGTTCTCATTTCTCTCTCTCTAGGAGTAGCAGCAGCCTCCAGATGCTGGCTCCCAGAAGTTCTTCTGGCCTCTCTTTGCTTGGGCCTCTCTCTAAATCCATGGCACCAGGTCCTCCCAGTTCAGCCCATCCACAAGTGGGATTCACAAACTCCGGGTTTTAACACAACCCTAAAACCAAGCCAATCAAGGAGATCTTTAAAATCCATTATCATTACACATACCTATCTATCTATCTACCTACAGACCTATAGATGTAGCATCATTACTGAATTTTAAAGTATTAGCATCATCCAAGTATCCAATGATCCAAAAATAATCCAAATTCAACAAATATACTGGTCTGGTTGATCATCAGGAGAATGATCTCATTAGCCACTCCTTCTTCGTGATTCTTTTACAATGGATGGAAGCCTTTGATAGCTATTCCTTAGCTAATTGTCGTACAAAGGAGGGGAAGCCAATTGACACCACCCCCTCCTAATCATCATCTAAACCAACTGTAACATTGAGTATGATAAAAAGAAAAGAAAGCCACAGTCTGTAGTAGAAACAGATGCTTTTGAGAAAAGTTTTTCTGTCTGAAATGTCAGGGGAAGAGGTTATTTTGAGAGATGATGGAGGGAGGTAGAGAACCCAGAGGAACAATTCCTTACTTGTTAACAAATTTACATAGGGCTTATTTTTACTTCTTATTTTTGGGGGGTATCTGGGATATTCCATGCCATGGATTGGTAAACAAATTTAAAAATGAAGAGATCAGATTAACACAGTGCTACAATTTAGTAATTGACTCTATAGTATTGTAAGAGAAGGGTGACCAGAGAGGTGGAGGGTCTTATGACAATAAGATGAAATAATTGAGTATCTATTAGTTTGAAGAAGAGATAACTTGGGGAAAATATGGGAATGATTTTCAGACATTTGAAGGGCCCTCATATAGATATGTGCTTGACTGCAGAGGGCAGAAGTAGCAGCATTTGATGAAAACTGCAGAGGGTCAGAGTAAGGAAAACGTTTTCATGGTACAGTTATTGAAGAGAAAAAGGTTGGTACCATAAGATGACGTGGGTCCCATCTCACTGGGGTTCTTCAATGAAAAACTGAATGGCCATCTTTCTCATATGGGCTATACTAGATGTCCTGCCCCGTTCCAACTCTAAAATTCTATGATAGATGGATGCCTTTGTTGTCTCTTGTAGGGATTTTAACTGGTATCAAATGGTTTAAAGTTGTTAATTCCACAGGTCTATTGAAGGGCAGTGAGGTATAGTAGAGAGATTGGATGTTGAATTAGCCAGTTCTGCCCTAATACTTAGCTACTACTTTTGTGGTCAGTCATTTTTCCTTATCTGCAAAATGGGAAAATCTGTAGCATCTATCTTGCAAGGTTGTTTTGAGTTTCAAAGGAGAAAATTTATGTAAAGCAGTTCTCAAACCAGAAAGCCTATACAAATGCCATCTATTCTTATATATGCCAAGTGTTTTAACTCATAAAAGGCAAGGTGATACTAATCATTGGTTTATGTGGGGCAGCTAGTGGGTAAAGTACTGGTCCTAGTGTCAGGGAAACTCATCTTTTTGAATTCATATCCAACCTCAGACACTTACTAGCTGTGTGACCCTGGCCAAGTCACTTAATCCTGTTTGCCTCAGTTTCTTCACCTGTAAAATGCATTGGAGGAGGAAATAGCAAACGACTTCAGCATCTTTGCCAAGAAAATCCCAAATGGGGTCATAAAGAGTTGGACATGACTAAAAATGTCTGAACAACAAAATTGATTTGTACTTATTATTATGCATTCTCAAATATATAATAATAATAACTCGTCTTTGTAGAATGCTTTGATGTTTGTAAAGTGATTTATATATACTGTCTTATTTGATCCTCATAACAAACCTCAAGAAATAAGTACTATTATTAAATAGATCTTTATAAAAGTTTGCTAATCTATTGATATTCCTTTTGTTAATTTGTTTTCTGGATTAAGTCATATTACGAAGAATGTGTTTGGTAGACAGATGTTTTCTTATGTGATTGGAATGCCCAACAGTTAAGGAATACAAGGTTTCTCTTTGTATCCCAGTATCTTGTACCTGGTATTTTGCACTTGGTGAATACAACATATAAGCTTGTTGGATTGTATTGGAAAAGCATAAGTAAAAGCATTGATGAAATTGCTTGACTTTCCTAGTATATTCACAGATCTGGATTTTTATTTTAAGGGATTTTATGCTTGTTTAATCCCAATCTTGAGACTTTCTTGAATTTTTAACCTTAATTCTGTTTGCTTCCACTTAGTTAATTTAAAGTGACTTACTGTATCCAATTATATTCTGAGAAGGGAACACTTTTAAGATGTTGTGATTTGCTATGTAAACAGAATTCCTGATATCTCTTTCTTGTCCACAAGTGGCAATGAAAGAATGAGAGAAAACATTCAGGAAATCTGTGAGTCACACTAATGAAAACATTTGAAGAACATTGTACTAATCCTCATGGCTTATTAATTGGACAACCCTCTGTGCTCATAATTCACACTAGCCTTCCCCTTCTCTCATTCTCTTTAAATCTCAGAAAATACCTGCCCTGCCTTTTGTTTGAGACAGAGTGACAGATGTAGAGAACGATTATGTTGATTCGTTCTCACAATATGCCCAGTTTGTCATGAATATACAAAATATGATGCTCATCACTGGTCTCTCACCAAGGTCTGATTTTTAATTTCACATGTGGCAACAGAGGAATTTTTTTTATGCCATTAGAAGAACCAGCTAAATGTCAATGAATTTTATTTGTTAGTTCTACTTTATAGATTTTTGTCTAGAGTGTGGGTGTGTATGTGTATGTGTATGTGTATGTGTGTGTGTATGTCTGTGCATATGTGTGTCTTAGTGTATTGCAAATTGAATGGACTATTTGTTGCTTAGCTTATACTCAAACTCTGTCTGTTAAGAAAGGCTGGAAAGGCCATTCACTCAGAGGGACATTGGAGGCATTCCCTTACAACTTTCTCATTTTACTGAGAACACTAAGACTTAGAGAGTTTTAAAAAATATGTTTTTATTGATGTCTTCTCTTTTTTACATCATCATAGTTATTGCCAGTATACATTCTGCTCCCCCCCCCCATAGAGCCATCCAATATAATAAATAGTATTTTTTTTAAAGAAAAGGAAAAAGAATCAACCCAACTTAGAGATACATTGAAAAAGTCTGAACAATTTTGCAATGTGTAATGCCTGTGGACCTCGAATCTCCAGTAAATGATAGGCTAAGGGCATCCTTTCATATCTCTTCATTGAATCATCCTTGATCTCCACAATTTTTTACATCAACCTTTGATTTGTTTGGTATGTACTTCACCTCAAATACCCTTCTCCTACTCCTCTATTCTCCTTTTAGAGGGAGGCTAAGAACTCCTAAACTTAGGGAAACAATTTATCTTTTCTAGATCAGCCCTGCCTTGCTTCTATCCAAGAGTCAGAAGGGCCCTGAAGCCTAGCTTATAGGATAGGTTATGATACCTTCAACTCAATGCTCTTCAGATTTTTAACATAGCTTTTGAGAATCTGGAACCACCTCCACACCATGGGGATGCATAGAATCAGGACTTCTTTGGAAATTTTCCAAATTTTTAAATTGCATGATAGTATGGAATTCCCTCTTTTTTTGAAAGATTGGATTTCATAGAGTTCTCTTCCTTTTCTCTCTCTCTCCGTTTGTTCTTTTTTATCTTTCATCTAGTGACAATTTTTTTTGTCAAGTATAAATGATAGTAGATTTTCATCTAGCCACCTACACTGGAAATGCAGTGTGAATTGCCTAGAATGAAGTAATTAATTGGGTGAGCCATGGAGACAATTCATCAGTAGGCCCTGTAGATGTACAATGATCTGGACCCAAAATTGAATAGCAAGAAGAGATCAAGCTGGAATGCATTTGGGAACATGCAGCATTTTCAATGCTTCCAAACTTCTATCTACTTTCTATCTTTCTATCTACTTCCAAACTTCTATCTATCTACTTTCTATCTAGAAATTTGGAAGCATTGAAAATGCTTCAGAATATGAAACAGCATGATTTTAGAGGAATTGAAATTGCATTTGTCCCAAAGAGCAATGGACAGATGTATGATGAGAATAAGAAGATTGCAGCACATTGTGAATTGTGACTTGTTTGCAGATATGTACTGGAGCCAGCTCTAACTGGCTTACGAGAGCCAATGGTGAAATGTCCAGTGTGAGTACTTAAACCTCAGAAATCAGTAACCATCGAAGATGAGAGCTTGATTTATTGTAGCTATTTTAAAAAATTTTCCAGACCAATGCAAGTGTTAATAATGCAGATTAATATAAAAATGTGTGTGTGTGATTTTTTTTTTCACCTACAGGGTCTAACTGGTTGTTAAACATTTACCAGCATACCTCTGTATTGTCCTACACACATTGTTTGGTCTTAGCAGAAGTCTCAGGGAATGAAGTTATCAGCAGACTGGAAAGTTGATGACTATAGGTCAATCACTGTCATTTATATAGTGCTTAAAGGTTGGCAAAGTACTGTAGAATCATTACCTAATTTGAGCCATACAACACCCTAGCTTGCATGCATCATAAAAGTCATTGGCAAGAATATGAAAGGAAGCTGGGCTGAACATGAGAATAAAGTGATGGTCTAGAAAAGCCAAATGTTGCCTTTCTATTCACAGATGATCAAGAGAAGCAGAGAAAGACCTACAGTCTTCGTGCATATTGGATTTATGTAAAGACAAATTTTAAAAGTTGCTTATAAGAAGAAACCATGGGGGTGGAAACAGTATCTACACTTTGAGCTAATGATAGCTAATATTTATATAACACTTTAAAATTTGCATAGCTTTGCATGTTACGATTTCATTTATCCTCCTAAAATACCCATGAACTAGGTGCTCTTACTGAAACTGACACACAGAGAGATAAAGTGAGCTGTCCCAGATCACATAGCTACTACAAGTGTCTGTCTGAGGCAGGATTGGAACTCAGGTCTTTCTGACTCCAGTCCAAAACTCTATTTACCAGAACTCCCCTAAAATATTGTAATATAAAAAGCCATCTCATTTTTAAAACTTGTGCAGTATTGCAGGGTTTTGCCAATGTTCTCAAGTCATGTAGTTCTATCTAAAAACACTTTTTTCTTCTAAATTAATTTCTACTCTCAAGACATATACCAAGGAATAACCCCTGGATCTAGTGATATTAGGAATAAAGTAAACCTTTTGTAACATTGCTCATATAATACCAAGCAAAGCAGGGCTATTATTGAACAATCAATAGTTTCTTCTGACATTTTGAAAATGTCTGGAATGCAAATTAAAGTACCTCTGACATTATTCCTCATATCTATCAGATTGGCAAACTTGACAAAAAAGGAAAATAACATATTGGAGTGGCTGCAGGAAAACAGACACGTTACCAAATTATTGATGATGAATTGGTCTAGCCAGTCAGAAAACAATTTTGAATTGTGTCACTGAAATCACCACACTTGTGCAATCCCTTTGACCCAGAAATGCCACAACTGGGTCTTTGGCCCATAGAGATCATTGAGAGAGGAAAAGGGTATAAATGTACAAAGTTATCAATCGCAATTCCTTTTTGTAGTGTTACGGAATTGTAAACTTAGATGTGGGCTGTGTTTCCAATCATAATGTAATGGAATTTTATGCCATAATGAGTGATAAGATAATTTTAGAGGGACTTGGGAAGACTTTTTGAACCAATGTATAATGAAGTAAGCAGAGTCAGGAGAAGATTTATATTATACAAATTGAAAAAAATGTAAAGACAAACAACTTTTAAAAAACTTGAGAACTTTGATTAATACAATGAATGAGATCCTATAGTATCAATAATGAAGCATGCTACCTTCTTCTTGAAAGAGAGATGATGGATTCAAGATGCTGACTGAATCACCTTTTGGTACACAGACAATGTGAGCATTTGTTTTCCTTAACCATCCATATTTGTTAAAAAGATTCATTTTTTTCCCCAAGGAGGGAGGTGGAAGTGAGAGATGATTGAATAAAACTAAAACAAAATGCAGATTACATAAAATAGAATGTTTTTGAGTTCTATTGTAAGCTTACAGTGTAAGTAGTATTAGCCTTCTCTCCATACTTCCTTATATTATGATTATAGAAATTAGATTTCCATATTACCAAATACTATTAATATAGTAATTAGATTTATTGAACATCTACTCCATACCTAGGACTCCTTGTGCAGCCAAAAGGGCATTATTCTACCCAGAAATGTTTCTAAGATTGTTCAGGAAGGGCTATATAGAGTTATCCCTTCCATATCACAAATTGCCTCATTACCATTTTCATATAATGTGGCTCAGCATAAGAAATTAAATGGGAATATTGGGAGAGTTTTGTGGAAGCCACAGATGATGTAAGAAGGCCAATGGATGACAGAGAATAAGACCAAATCCTTAACACAAATTTTACAATAAGGTACTAAAAAAACCCTGTAAAAGAAACAAAAATGCAGACTTCTCTGGTATGAAGAGAGGGCCAAAAAGTTTTACATGAATTTTCCAGGTATTGGAGGTGATGAACACTTAACTCTGGTGATGTGCAAGGGATAACTGTATATGCTTCTCCACACACCCACTCAACATAGTTCTCCATCTAGTTATTTGAAATATCTATCTATCTATCTATCTATCTATCTATCTATCTATCTATATCCTGTCCATAACTCCAAGGAACTTAGATTATAAAGGAGAAAGACCGTATATAATAGGAAGCTGGAAAATGGGGTTAGGGATTAGGGTGAGTGGGTAGTCATATAGGGAATAAGATGGAAAAGTTGAGAGAGTTAGGAATAGATCAGGGGTCTTCAGGAAACTGTGATCCAGGGCAGTAACTCACTAATATAGGAGAGGCTGAAGGGGCAGGATGTCTTCAGGGTGATAAAACTATCGGACAAAGAGACAAAAGAGAATCAGGAGAATCAGGAAGAAATGGAAGAGAAATGAACATGGATGTCCTGGGCTCTTCATGAAATAGTTGAGGAGAATTAAAGTTGAATTTAAGGACAGAAGGAAGTAAAAAAAAAAAGTCCTTATTTTTTAAAGCAAGAAAATGTCATAAGCAATTTGCAGAAAAATTTGATTTATTTTGATTTCTGTTGAAAATATGGAAAGGATTGGTAAAGAGACAATTAGTGAATATCTAGAAAAGAAAACAATGACTATAAGACCCTTTATGCCTTTTTGTCTTTTCATAAAAATCTTCAAAGGAAAATACAAGCTGGTTACAGGCCATAGAGAACCTTAAGAAGCAGATAAGAGAAGTGGAGGAAAAATTGGGAAGAGAAATGAGAAGGATGCAAGAAAATTATGAAATGGGAGTCAACAGCCTGAGAAAAATAACACCATAAAAAATAGACTAACTCAAATGGCAAGAGAGGCTCAAAAAGGCAATGAGGAGTGGAATGTCTTAAAAAGCTGAATTTGCCAGATGGAAAAAGAATCTCAAAAGCTCACAAAGCAGAATAATTCCTTCAGATTTAGATCGCAACAAAGGGAAGCTAGTGACTTTATGAGAAATCAAGATGCTGTTAAGCAGATCCAAACAAATAAAAGAATAGAAGGCAATGTAAAATATCTCATGGGAAAAACCACTGACCTGGAAAATAGATCCAGGAGAGATAATTTAAAAATTATTGGACTACCTGAAAGCCATGATCAAAGAAAGAATCTAGAAATCATCTTTTAAGAAATTCTCAAGGAAAACTGCCCTGATGTTTTAGAATCAGAACACAAAATAGATATTGAAAGAATCCACCTGTCACCTCCTGAAGAAGATCCCAAAAAGAAAACTCCTAGGAATGTTATAGCCAAGTTCTGGAATTCCCAGATCAAGGAGAGAATATTACAAGCAGCCAGGAACAAACAATTTGAATATTGTGGTAATACAATCAGGCTAACACAGGATCTGGCAGCTTCTACACTGAGGGATCGAAGGGCATGGAATATGATATTATGGAGGTCAAAGGAGCTGGGATTAAAACCAAGAATCATCTACCCAGCAAAACTGAGTATCATGTTTCAGGGGAAAATATGGTCAGTGGAGTAGAGGACTTTCAAGTATTCCTGAAGAAAAAACCAGAGTTGAATAGAAAATTTGACATTCAGATACAAGAAGCAAGAGAAGCATGAGAAGGTAAACAGGGTAAAGAAATCAAAAGGAACTTATCAAAGTTGAACAATTTACATTCCTACATGGAAAAATGATAATTGTAACTGATAAAACTATTCTCAGTATGAAAATAGTTTAAGGGAATATATATATGTATATATATATATACATACATATATACATATATGTGTGTGTATGTGTGTGCATGTGTGTGTGTATACTATATATATATATATATATATATATATATATATATATATATATATATATATATATAGTCTTTATCGGAGGGTATATAGGCATAAGAATATATATGTGAATGTGTATATATATGTTTACAGGTATACATAGATAGAGGGCACAGGACCAATTTAATAGGAAGGGATGATACTTAAAAGGTGAAATCAAGAGGTGAGAGAGGAATATAATGAGAGGAGATGGGGAGAGACAGAATGGGGCAAACTATCTCATATAGAGGAGGTAAGGGGAAAATGGGTACAATGGAGGGGAAGAACAAGAAGGCATAAGGGAACGGGTCAACCTTATACTCATTGAATTTGGCTCAGGGAAGGAATGCCATACACATGAAATAGGGTATTTCATCCTACAGGAGAGTAGAGGGGAAGGGGATGAGAGGGGGGATGATGGAAGGGAGGGCAGACTGGGGGGGGAGGGAAGTTGGAAGCACACATTTTTGAAGAGGGACAGGACTAAAGTAGAGAATAGATCAAGTGGGAGGTGGGACAAGAGGGACAGAAATATAATAAGTCTTCTATAATATATCTAGTATGGTAATGTTTTGCATTAGCTACACATGTACAACCTATATTGAATTGCTTATCTTCCCAGTAAGGGTGTGTGACAAGGGAGGAAGGGAATGAATCTGGAATTCAAAGTTTTAAAATCAAATGTCTTAATAAAACATATATATATAATTCTATTTTACATGTAATTGGGAAATAAGAGGAGGGGATATCCTGGGGGACCACTACTTTGGGGAGGTGGGTAGGGGAAAAACAGTGAGAAAATTTGTAACCCCAAATCTGGCAGAAATGAATGAAGTAAACCAGAAGTTAATAAAGCATTTGAAAAAAAAGGAATATAATATCAAATTTATATGTGAAGTAATGGAAAACATTTTCATATTAACCATGTTGAAAAAAAGCAAGAAACATAAAAATGTGAATAAATTATGTTTCAGTCTGTACTCAGAGTTTATCAGTTCTCTCTCTAGAGGTGGATAGCATTTTTCATCATGATTCCTTCAGAATTGTTTTGGATTATTACATTGGTCAGAGTAGCTAAGTCTTTCACAGTTGATGATCATTACAATGTTGCTGCTGTTTTATATAATATTCTTCTGGGTCTGATCACTTAATTTTGCATCATTTCATATAAATCTTCCCAAGTTTTTTTTTTTTTCTGAAATGATCCAGTTCATTATTTCTTATAACTCAGTAGTATTCCATCACAATCATATACCACACCTTCTTCAGCCATTCCTTAAGTGATGGTCATTCCCTCAGTTTCTAATTCTTTGCCAGTACAGAAGGACCTGCTATAAATACTTTTATACATATAAGTCCTTTACTATTTCCTTTGATACAGATCTGACAGTAGTATTGCTGGCTCGAAGGCAAGAGCAGCATTTTGTAGCCCTTTGGACATAGTTCCAAATTGTTCTCTGGAATGGTTATGCCCATTTACAACTCCACTAGTTGTGCATTAATGCCCCAATTTTTCCACACCTCTCCAACATTTGCCATTTTGCTTTTCTGTCATGCTAGGCAATCATATGTGCTAAGTAGAATCTCATAGTTATTTTAATTTGCATTTCTTTAGTTAATAGCATTTAGAGCATCTTTTTCAATATGACCACAGATAGCTTTGATTTCTTCTTCTGAAAACTTACCATTTATATGCTTGACCACTTATAAATTCGGAATTGACCCATAGGTTTTGTAAAATTGATTCATTTCCCTGCATATTTATATATATATATATATACATACATACATACACATATGAAATAAGTCCATTATTTGAGAATTTCCTCCCAGTTTTCTTTTTTTCCTTCTAATCTTGGATGCATTGATTTTGTTTTTATGGAAGCTTTTTAATTTAATGTAATCAAAATTATCCACTTTACTTCTCATGATATCTCTTGTTTCCTCATAAAGTCTTCTCTTATCCATAGATCTGAAAGGTCAAATTTTCCATGCTCCATGTATGAGATCACCCTTTATGCCTAAATCTTGATCCTATCTTGGTATGTGGTGTGAGATATTGTTTTATACCTACTACTCAGCCATTTCAGTCATGTCCAATTCTTTATGACCCAATTTGAAATTTTCGTAGCAAAAATATTGGAGTGGTTTGCCATTTCTGTCATTGTACAGATGAGGAAACTGAGGAAAACAGGACTAAATAGCTTGTCCAGGGTTATATAGCTAGTAAATGTCTGAGACCAAATTTGAACTCAGGTTTTCTTAACTCCACACCTAGTGCTCTATCCACTGCAACACCCAGCTGCCCTTGAGGGTAGCAATTATCTTTTACCTTTCTTTGTATTCACTGTGCCTAATACAATGTCTAAAACATAGTAAGTGCTTGTTGACTGACTGAGTGATCTAGTGGAAGATGATCAGGATAATGACGGATCTTGAATGTATATCTTGTGAAAATCAATGGAAAAACTTTGTATATTTAGCATGGAGAAGAGAAAATTAATGCTAGTTTAAAGCATTTGAAGGATTTTCCTGTGGAAGAAGGCCTAGGCTTATTTTATTTTATTATTAAAAATTATTTATTTACTTATGGTTTACAACATTCAATTCCACAGTTCCTTGAGTTTCAAGTTTTCTTCCCTTCCCACCCACCCCCCAAGGCAGCATGCAATCAAATAGAGGATCTACAAATACCTTCACATTAAACCTTAGTCAAGTTGTAAAGAAGGATTGTAACCAGTGGGTGAACAATGAGAAGGAAGAAACAAAACAAAAGAAAACAGAAAAAAAAAGAGCAAGTAGTTTGCTACAATCTGCATTCAGACTCTGTTTTTCTTTCTCTGGATGAGGATATCCCTTTCCATCAGGAGTTTTTTGGAGTTATCTGATAACCTTGCAATGCTGAGGGGAGATCATTCTATCCAAGTTAGTTGTCACACATACGATGTATCCAAGCTCATTTTATGTACCCCCAAAGAGTCAAATTGTGAACAATTGGAGGCAGTCTCAAGGGGGAAAATTGATACTTGATGCAAATATAAAGTTCCTAATGATTAGAACTGTCCAAAGACAGAATTGGTTGCTTTGGGATTTAGCAGATTCTCTCTTCAAGTAGAGGATGTCTTAAAGTAACGAATGTAAGACATTTTGTCTGATATATTGTAGTAGGATTCGTCTTCAGGAGTTGATTGAATTAGATGTCCTTTGACATCAATTACAGATCTGAAGCTCTGTGATTTAAGATTTGAGACATTTTGTTTTATCTCATTTTATCCTTATCACCACTCTATTAGGCATATTCTACTAGACCCATTTTCCAGATGGGGTTCAGACTTACACATGGTCATACAGGTAGTGAGAGTCTCTCTTGACTACAGGTCAATTATTCTTTCCATTATATCTACTTCACCTTGGGGTGTATGGGATATTGCAGGAGGATTGGCATCTTTCACGGGAGAGCTTGCTGAGCCATTTTCAGGGCTGTCATCCACATTTGGGTCTTTCACTTACCTCTCACCTGCGACTCCAAGAAGTTGTAGCATGTGCTACAGTTAGTTCCCATATAACGGATGCTTTTCTCAGTCCAGACCTGGTTTCATAGAGTAGTTGAACTACATATTATAGATACACCAATACCATTCATTCAATAACATTACAAAGCTTTCTGTTTGAGCTATTTACATGATACAAAAATTACAAGTCATGCTTTAAAAATTATAATGGAGAGCTACTTATTAAGAACTTATTATGTTCTGGGGACTGTATAACAGGTGTTGGGGATATAAATACAAAAACAGTGCTTTACCTCAGGAAACTGAGGTGGAGAGAAGCAACATGTACAGTCATAAATATATACAAAGAGTATTTAAAGTCAAAACGAAGTGACTGGTTGTATAGTGGGAGCCAGCAGGGATGATGGAATATGACTAGGGAGGAGAGGTTTTGGGTAGTAGATGTGAGCTGAGCCCTGAATAGAGCTAGGGATCTAAGCGCTCAGGGTAGGGACAGAGAGCAAAATGATCACTTGAGGTTGTTTTAACTGAACTTAACTTTTCACATGATTGAAACACAAACAGAACTCTAATGGTTTTCCCAACTCTTAATAGATAAATGCTTGTTGATTAATTGAGGAAACGCTGGGTTAGAGGATATCAAAAGTCCCTTCCAGCTCTAAATGCTATGATCATATGAAGAGCCTTTTCTTAAAATGTGGGGACAGAAGCTTGGACAGGGGAATATAAAAGCCATCATTTATGAGCTCCTTCCCCTCAACATGTTTCCATATCTTTATCCATCCTCTATCTCCTTCCTTCTCATCTCTGAGGTATGTCTACTTTCTTTCCCAGGCTAAAACTACCATTTGTTTCTGAATACCATCTTTTCTCTATTGTAGCAACTCTTGTATGATTACTGCACTCTCTTATATCCTCTGGGTCTCTAATTCCTTACCCCACCCACCAAAAACAAAATAACAAAATCCTTTCTCTGTGTCTTGTAGGTGAAATTCTCTCTTCTTTTTTCAAAACCACATTTATCAAAAGAGTAGTCTCATAAATGTGGCCTCCACTTTCCCATCACCCATTCATCCCTCAACCACTTGCAATCTGACCTTTGCCCCTGCCACACCATTTAAATGCCTCTTTCCAAGATCACCAATGACTTTTTGATCACCACATCCAATTGCCTTTTCTCAGTCCTCATTCTTCTTGACCTCTCTGCTACATTGTTGATCACTCTGCCTCAAAATAATATTAACCTCAAGATCACATCAACCAGAGTAAAATAATCAAATTAAATATAGGCTAAAATGTTCTAAACTACACATAAGTTAACTACAGTTTAAGAATATGCATATACATTTTAGATTTATTATGTAGAAATTATGTATATGTATGAGTTATATGTATTATATAAGAATATGCATATATATTATATGTGTGTATATAGATGTATAAATATATAGGTTATATATACATGTACAAAAGTAAACTTTACTGAAATAGTAACAGTAACATCTTAATTGCTTCTGTGACCCTTTCTGATTTCTTTTTCTTCTGTGTTCTTAATTGGATTTTTTTTTCTTCTGGGGTTTGTGTTTGTGTGTGTGTGTGTGTGTGTGTGTGTGTGTGTGTGTGTGTGTGAGGAGTTGGTGTACATTCATTGTTCCAAATCATCTTTATTTGTTCTGTATCATTTCATCCACTTATTTTGGAAATTCTTTCTAACTCTTTCTGCCTTTGGCTCTGCAACAGAAGGTTATTTTGGTTCCCCTGCCTCTTTAACAAGTCCTTAATTTACTTCAGTATCTTTGTTTTTTCTCTGAATCCCTCAAAAGTTGGTGTTACTTGGCATTCTCTTCTCAGTTGTCCTCTCATACTTTCTTCTGCCTTGATGGCTTTACCTATTCCCATAGTTTTAGTTATTAGCATCTTGTTGGGAATGATTTCCAAATCTATACATCCCAGCCTAAATCTCTCTCCAGATCTCTCAACTCACTTTGCCAACTTCCCCAAAGGATCTCCACCTGGTTTTCTGATAAATACCTTTCACCCCACAAATGAACTGAATTGAATCATTGCCCGAAAGGACCCCTCAAACCTATCTCACAGAATATTATTCTTCCTTCAAGGCACAGTTGACATGTTAATACCTCTATGAAGTCTGTTATGATATTCCAAGTTGTGAGCATTCTATCTCTTTTTTCTTTTTTCTTTTTGGAGGGCAATTGGGGTTAAGTAACTTGCCCAAGATCACACGGCTAGGTTTTTTTTTTGGTGTGTGTGTGTGTGTGTGTGTGTGTGTGTGTGTGTGTTAAGTGTCTGAGCCCAGATCTGAACTCAGGTCCTTCTGACACCAGGGCCAGCACTCTACTCACTGTGCCGCCTAGCCGCCCCCTCTCTTTTCAATTTTATGTGGAATCTTCCTTATTTGTATATGTGTGAGATCCATCTGCAATCCCTTCCTAGTGACAGGACATGTTTCAATTTTGTCTTTAGACTTAGTAAATAGCACAAGGCTTCCACACAGATTAGAATGCTAACTACATGTTTATTGAATTTAATTGAGCTCACTATTTTTATAGGACTGTGCTTTTTGGAGGGGAAAAGGGAGGGCAGTTGGGGTTAAGTCACTTTCCCAAAATCATATGGCTAGTAAGTGTTAAGTTTCTGAGTCTGGATTTGAACTCAGGTACTCCTGACTCCAGGGCTGGTGCTCTTTCACTGTGCCACCTTGACGCCCACATTTGCATGTATCTTTAAATAAAAATCTCACTGATAGATTTTGCTTTTATATTGCTTAGTTTTCTCCCTTTACTTTCCTCCCACTTCTCTAAGAATTATCCTTTGTGACATTTAAGAAAAAGAGGAAGAAGCAAAAAACCACTCAACAAAGCTGAGCAATACCTTGAAAAAATGTGACAATATATTGAATATTTTGCACCTGTGTTTTTTTCCTTACCAGCTCCTGTCACACATAGGAGTAGCAGAGAGTTTCTTCTCATATGCCTTCTTTGGAATCAGACTCCTTCTTTGTAATTTCTGCACTCATCTTTTTTTTTTGTTAAAGCAATTGGGGTTAAGTAACTTGCTCAAGGTTACACGGCCAGTCATTATTTGTGTGTGGGTGCTCATTTTCTGAGGCTGGATCCGATCTCGGGTGATCCCACCTCTGAGGCCAGCGCTCTTACTCACTGTGCCACCTAGCCGCCCCTGCACTCATCTTTTAAAAATCTAAGTAGGCTGCTTTCTCTAATTCTGTGATTCCATGATCAGCCTCAACCAACTAATCCCACCTTATCTCAACAAGCATTTATTGAGTGCCTATTCTCATAAAATGAGAGTTATCTTCATTAACACGTTACTTTATTAATCTTCAAATTTCCCTGGAAATTTTCACCCTTAATGCCTTTATTCATAGTTGTCCCTTTGCCTGAAATGTCTCCATTAATGCGGTCATCTTTCTCTCCCACTATCCCTCACACCTAAGTCCATCTTGGCCTGTTAAAGTCCTACTCTTCATTCAAGGGAGAGCTCCAGTCATATCTCTTCCTTGATCCTGTTCCCTCATCTTGCAAGTAATCTCTCAGTCTGTCTCTGTTTTTGTTTGTCTGTCTCTCCCTCTCTGTCTCTCTATCTCTCTCTTTCCTAAATAACTGTGTGACTTTTTTCTTTTCTCCATACTGCAATATCACACAACACGTTATTTTATAACTGCTTTCATACACATCACCTCCCATATTCACTGCAGAGGACTTGGGAAAGGACTTACTCCAAGATAACTCCACAGTTTCATCAGACAAGGATTCTCTCCTTCATTGTATCTCTCCCAGTGCCTAACACATATAAGTCTTTCAATAGATAAATCACACTTTAATTCAATGAATCAATGAAGAGATTTGTCCAAGGTCAATCATCTAGTTAGCAGCAGAACTGGGACAGGAATCCAGGGAACTTGATTCCTTGACAAGAGCTCTTTCCTACAGTATTGTGCTAATTTATCCTAATGGAAAAGATGGATTTCTCTCAGGAATATGGGGATCGTTTCCTTAAAAGGGTCTGATTCTGAAATTGCAAATGAACTGAAGTCCCTCATGTTCTGGTCCATTTTTATTTATCCCTTTTCCCTAAACTTGATTCTTTAAGGGATTGCTCTAAAATCCTGAGTCTTTCTGAGGGTATGGGGACTTCTTGGAGGCCTGGTTACCGACTTCAGAAGATGAACTGTGGCTTCTGTGTCTTCCTTGAGATTAAGGACTGGGGATTATGATATTCTAGGGCTCCTTTACCCTAAGGAAGCTTTTAATGGCATGAGATTTGAATAGGGCATCTGGTCAGAGCCCAGAAAAGTGCTAAATTTCAAATGTTTCTTCCCATGAATTTGGCAAGGTTACAAAACAAGTAGCACAGAAGGAGCAGATGTTTAAGCCTCTGAAGAATATTACATTTGCCAAAGTATAATGGGACCAAGCAAAAGGAAACTGGGCCTAGGAATCAAGAAACATAGAGGGTATAGGGAATGGCTTTAGAGCTCAGGGCAAAAGGAAAGGGAAGTGGCTAGGATAGTCAAGTGCTGGGGTTATCTGTATCTCACCTGGAGATATTTGCAAGTTTTTTTTCTATTGAAATGGAGAATCTGAAAGATACTTTTTTAGCAAGATAATGGCTGGCACATAGTCTGCACACCCTTAGTAATTCTGAATTCATCCCCTGCTATTCCTTGGCTGCTGTCAGAACAAAGAAAGATGCATCCATTTTTGAAAAATGCAGAGTGCAAATACCATCTGCATCATTGGTACTATATAGGAGATGGTGGAGTCTTGTTATTGAAGACTAGGGACTTAAGATTGTATTTTTGTTTGCTCATTTTTGAGACTGGTTCTCCCTCTTTCATCTTGGCTTCAAGTGTAGCAGCCACTCACTGGCCCAAACCACTGATCTACTGATCCTCATGGAAGCTGTGAACTACTCCATTTTTGACCTGGGTCAGTTTGCTTCTGCTTAGGTGGTTCCTGGCTCCTGGGGCCCCCTATGTTGTTGTCAGATTCAGTTCAAACACTTGATCAGCTTAAGCCTATGGTAGCTCAAGTCCCATGGACTCAAGGGACATAAGTGTCAATGTCCCAGTACCAGTGATTATAGGCATAGACCACCAAGCCTGACAATCAGTATTTCTTCCAAATTGAAATACATTAGTAAGTCAGTCAATAGACATTTATTAATCACCCACTAGTTAAGGCACCATGATAGGTACTAAAGATATAAATACAAAAAAAAAAAAAAACCAAAACCCCAAACCCAGTCCTTGCCCTCAAGGGGCTTTTATAGTCTAATGGAGAACATAACACATGAAAGGAAGCTGAAAAGGAGATTGGGGGAGGTACCCAATGGTTGGGGGCATGGTAGAGAAGTCAGGGAAGTTCCATAGGAGAGATAAGAAATGAGGATAATGAGAAATTAATTATCTGAGTGCCTACTAACTGCAAACCATTGCTCACTCATGAAATAAGAAATCTACAGAATGTAAGTGCATATTTATTGTGGATGGAGAGCAGGGTCTGGAATCAAAGGGTATAGGACTGAATCCCAGCTTTGTCTTTTACTACCTGGGTGATCTAGGGGAATCCATATAAACTCTCTAGACCTCAGTTTTCTTATCTGTTGGAGGGAAAGGATTGGACTAGATGAGCCCAAAGATTCTTTGCACAAAACTACATGTGTACAAGAACTGTTGTTTTTAGAGCATGGCTTTGAGTTTTAGACTGGGCTTGTGATTTCACCATCACAGTGAACTCCCAATGAAGGCATTCCCTTTACCAATGCAGGTTGGTACTTCCTCTGCACAGAAAGTCTTGATTATATGACTAGATTATGACTTACCTAGTGTCATGGAGTCAATATTTGTTAGAGTTATGACTTGAGTGCTTAGAACTTGGGTAGCCCTGGGTAATTCACTTAATCTACCTAATTTCTTCTCTGTAAGTGTAGACTTTAGTCTGAATGGTCTCTGATCCCTTTCAAGTCTTTTATTTTTAAGCTCTAAGGGTAATATGAATTTATTTATTTATATGAATTCATTGATTCATTCATTCATTTATTTTTGGAGGGGAGAAGGCAAGGAAGTTGGGGTTAATGACTTGCCCAAGTCACACAGCTAGTAAGTATCAAGTATCTGAGGCTGGATTTGAACTCAGGTCCTCCTAACTCTAGGGCTGCTGATCTATTCTCTGAGCCACCTAGCTGTACCTAACACAAATTTAAATATGAATTTGTTTTAAGGGAGCTATTATGACCTGGTGCTTATGGTTGATACAGATGTATACATTTCTTTTTAATATGGTGACATGTAGTGGAATGACAGAATTTTTTTTTTTATATTTGAAACATTTAATGTTAAGACCTCAAATTTCAGATCCATTTCCTTCCTCACTTGTCACCCATTCCCTCTGGGGAGATAAGTAATTCAGCATATGTTGTACATGTCTAGCTATGCAAAACATTATCATGGTAGATATATTGTACAAGGATGCTTATAATTCCCTCCCACTCATCCCACCCCCCACCTGGTCCATTCCCTACATGATCCTGTCCCTCTTCTATAGTGGGTACTTCCAACCTCCCCTCCCCCCAAGGATGCCCTCCCATCCATCATCCCTCCTCTCATCCCCCTTCCACCTATTCTCCTGCAGGTTGAGATATCCCATTTAGTATGTATGTCATTCTCCCCCTGAACCAAATTCAATGAGAATGCGGTTTTGCCTTTTTTGCCTTCCTATTCTCTCCCTCCCTTGCAACCACTTCCCCTTGCTTCTTCTACATGAGATAGTTTACCCTACCCTGTCTCTCCCCATCTCCTCTTGCCACTTTCCTCTCTCACCCCATAATTTCATCCCTTGAGTATTCTCCCTTCCCAACAAATTCAACCTGTGCCCTCTATCCATATATAACTGTAAGCATACACACACACATTCACATATGTATTCATATGACCACACACCCTTCTTCCATTATTTTCATAGTGAGAAAGATATCATCAGTCACAGTTATTGCTTTTCCATATAGGAATGTAAATAGTTCAACTTTGATAAGTTCCTTTTGATTTCTTTTCCCTGATTACCTTTTCAAGGCATCTCTTGCTTCTTGTGTCTGGATGTCAAATTTTCTATTCAATTCTGGTTTTTTCCTCAAGAATGCTTGAAAGCCCTCTATTCCACTGAATGACCATATTTTCCCCTGAAACAAAATACTCAGTTTTGCTGGGTAGGTGACTCTTGGGTTCATTCCCAGTTCTTTTGCCCTCTGGAATATCATATTCCATGCCCTTCGATCCCTCAGTGTAGAAGCTGCCAGGTCCTGGGCTATTCTGATTGTGTTTCCACAATATTGAAATTGTTTCTTCCTGGCTGCTTGTAGTATTTTCTCCTTGATCTGGGGATTCTGGAACCTGGCTATAATATTCCTGGGAGTTTTCTTTTTGGGATCTTTTTCAGGAGGTGATCAGTGGATTCTTTCAACCTCTATTTTTCCCTCTGGATCTAAAACGTCAGGGCAATTTTCCTTGAGAATTTCTTGAAGGGTGATTTCTAGGTTCTTTCTTCGATCATGGCTTTCAGGTAGTCCAATAATTTTTAAATTGTCTCTCCTGGATCTCTTTTCCAGGTCAGTGGTTTTTCCCATGAGATATTTCACATTGCCTTCTAATCTTTCATTTGTTTGGATCTGCTTAACAGCATCTTGATTTCTCATAAAGTCATTAGCTTCCATTTGCTCCAGTCTAACTCTGAAGGATGAATCTCCTCAGTGAACTTTTGAGATTCTTTTTCCATCTGTCAAATTCGACTTTTTAAGGCATTCTTCTCCTCATTGCCCTTTTGGGCCTCCTTTGCCATTTGAGTTAGTCTATTTTTTAAGGTGTTGTTTTCCTCAGTCAGGCTGTTGACCCTCATTTCATACTTTTCCTGCATCCTTCTCATTTCTCTTTCTAATTTTCCTCCACTTCTCTTATTTGATTTTTAAAGTCCTTCTTAAGGTCCTCTATGGCCTGCAGCCCGCTCATGTTTTCCCCTGGGGCTTTTGGAGCAGGACTTCTGACCTCACAGTCCTTTTCCCACTCTATGCCCCCCAAATAGGAGTCTAGGGTTGCCTTTTTCTGTTTCCTTTGCCTTGGCATGTTGCCACTTAATTACTTGACTTTTGGGCTTGTTGCCACACTATGGCTTTAAGGCCAGATAGAGGAATTTTCGTCCCAAATGTGTGGGGGGCAACTTCTGTTTCTGGCAAGCTGTAAACCCACCCATGACCTCCACTCTAGATCACAATCCAGATCCAGGGAGGTTAAAGCAGGAGTGATTACTCCCCAAGACTGATCGCTGTATCTCCCTACAGTTCGCAGGCCAGGAGTTGGAGCTGCCTCTGAAAACTACAAAATGGTGTGTCTCCTCAGTGGCTTCTAGCCCCCAGGGGAGGGAGCCGACACATTCCCAAATACAGGTCCCAAAGTCCATAGGACACTTTGTCCTAGGCATGTCTATGTTGATAATTCTGGAATCGCCACAGCTGCTGGTTTTCTGGGCTTCCTCCAGCCTGCTGCTGGCCCTGCTGCCCTGGGGCTAAAACCTAGGTGCTTGGCTGGGCTCCCTGCGCTCTGTGCTCTGCATGCTGCCAGCTCCCAGACAGCTGTTCTGGTCCTTCCTGCAGGGCTGCTGGGCTGTCCTCAGTGGGAGGTTAGCTTCTCTGTGTCGTTCTGTGGGTGCTGGGGCTCCAGAAGTTGTTCAGAGTCCCCTTTTACATAGTTTGGGGGGAACCTGGGGGCAGAGTGGCTTGGATGAGCTGTTTCTACTCCACCATCTTGGCTCCGCCCCCTGGAATGACAGAATTTTAAAGTCTCAGGCCTAGAAGGGCCATCTAGTACTGTTGTACCTTGATTAATGGGACCAAGACCCAAGTAATAATTTTAGAATGGACCTTTTATTAAAACTCCATCTTGGCTGATCAGGCTACATGTCTCAAGTACAGCAATAGTATTAGCAACAGCCTGTAACAGCCCCGATCTGGGGCAGAACCTTAGCTTATGAAGGGGGCCTTATGTAAGCAGTGATAAGTCAGTACACTCCATGAAACTCCAGAGTCTGACCCAGAAGCCCGCCCATTTCTATGCAGGTGAGCTAAGTGGAAAAGGTGGAGACCCAGTGAGAGAGGAAGGAGCTGACCTGACAATCTGCTCATTTCCTTGAGAGGGGGAATGGGGAAAACCTTGCACAACATTCCCCACTTCTTTTGTGAGTGTGTCAAACCCTTGACACCCTGGCTGAATCATATAAGACAGTCAGCTTTGTTCTCAAGGGCTAGTAGTGGGGATCCTTAACAATTAGCAATTTAACAGTTAATAGGGATTTCCTACAATCAAGGCCATAGTCACAAGAAGAGGATTTTCCATTGGTCTTCTCGTTGAATTTTTCCAGGAAAGAAGCTGTCCCAATAGAGGTCAGGTCCGGATTCTTGGGCAAGTGTCTGCATCTGATGTCTTTTTCAGATTCCAAGGCTCATTTTGGAGGGGAGTAATCCTCAGATGACTAGAGTTCAAATGTACAATACAAGAGCTCCTAGAAACACATTTTTACATATAAAGGTCCAGTTTTCTAGCCATGAAAGACTAGGTTCAAACAAGTAGTTCAGTTTTCTTAGCCATACAGGGCTAGGCTCAGTTAATACAATAATGTTTTTCTCACAATTTTACAAAATGACATAATTACATTGTCAGGTACATGTCACCAAGATAACCAAGAAGACTTATAACCAAACTATATGAGAATCATAATTAACACACAATTCCTTGTATTCCAGTGACCTATTTCATTCAAGCAACATTTTTAAATCCCAGATGCCTCATGTAGTTATAGAATTAAAAAAAAAAAAGAGTTTTTGCTTCTCCATTTCAGATCTAGGTGACCAGATAATTTTGACTTAATATAAATTAGTACAATTACTTAAGATTAGTTCCATATTTTGAAACTACAGAGAATTTTTCAGTTTATTTATTCTTTGTTATTTCTACCTTTCCTAAATTCTGTATCAGGTATAGGAATCCTTTAAAATATGAAAAAACCTTTTAAAATTGATTTCATCCTCCCTTTGTAAAAATATTGGATAGATGCATTCATAAATTAACATTAGCTTCACCCTTACCACAATCTTATACAATCCTTGTGCTAAAATCCAAAAAATCTATGTCTCTGATCTTATTATCATCTCCTTCTTTGAAAGATGTTATCTTTATGTTTATTCATTTATTTGGCTCTGAATATTACTTCTCAGTGAATTTGCTATCTAATAAAAAGAGGGACAATGTCAAAACCTTGCCAAAAGGAAAACTTCCTTAGCCTTGTTTCCAGGCATGAGTCATCTCCACTAGTCATTCAGATAGTAACCAGGTGCTGAAAGCAAGGCTTAGGCATAAATAGGTAGGAGGTTTCCTTTCAGAAAGAAAAGGCACAATTGGGAAATAAAGTCAGAGAGATCCCACCTGGGCAGTGTCCCAGGTTGTCCCCAGACTTTTCCAAGCACAGACATACACATTGAACAGTTCACAGCCTGCAGCCTCTGCCATCCCATTATCAGCTTTAATGACGACACACAAAAGAAATGGGGAACGTTGTGCAAGGTTTTCTCCTCCCCACCCCAAGGAAGTGAGCAGATTGCCAGGTCAGCTCTGCCCTTCCCGCACTGGGTCTCCCCCTTTCCACTTAGCTCACCTGCATAGAAGTGAGCGGGCTTCTGGGTCAGTCTCAGGAGTTTCAAGGTGTGCACTGACCAATCACTGCTTACATAAGGTCCCCTTTATAAGCTAAGGTTCTGCCCCAGAATGGGGCTGTTGCAGGCTGCTCCTACTACTATTGCTGTACTTAAGACATGTGGTGGTAACTGGTCAGCCCACCATGTGGCCTGATCAGCCAAGATTGTTTTAATAAAAGGTCCATTCTAAAATTATTACTTGGGTCTTGCTCGCATTAATCAAGGTACAACAGCACAACCCATATGTGAATAAGAATCCTCTCCATGATACCCCAAAAAGTAACCATTCAGCTTTTGCTCAAAGACCTTTAACAAGGAGGAAAGCACTGCCTCATTCTCCTTTTGGGTAGCTCAAATCACTAGGAAGATTTTTATCAAGCCTCAGTTTTATTTATTGTACTATCTAACTAGTGCTTCCATTTCCATGCCTTGAGATCAAGCAAAAAAAAGTTTTACCCAACAGTTGGTCAACCAAAATGGATTTATTTACTAAGTGTTGGCTATTATGTGTCAACTACTGCAATAGGAACTGTGGATAGAAAAATAAGGTGAAAAAAATCCCTGTCCTCAAAGTGCTTATAATCTTTTTTTTTTTTTGCTTTTTTGGAGGGCCATTGGGATTAAGTAACTTGCCCAAGGTCACACAGCTAGGTTTTTGTTTGTGTGCGTTAAGTGTCTGAGGCCAGAACCTAGGTCAGGTCCTTCTGACTCCAGGGCCGATGCTCTACTCACTGCGCCACCTAGCCGCCCCAAAGTGCTTATAATCTAAAAGAAAGAGGCATTTATCTATCCATTTACCTATTTCTATATCTCTATCATCTATTTATCTATTGCTATATGAAATTGGTATAAGATGATTTTTAGGAGGGGGAGGGAGGCAGTAGCAACTAAGGACAGTAGGAAAAACCTCATCTTGAAAATGGCACC
Source organism: Gymnobelideus leadbeateri (assembly GCA_011680675.1). Taxonomy (NCBI): domain Eukaryota; kingdom Metazoa; phylum Chordata; class Mammalia; order Diprotodontia; family Petauridae; genus Gymnobelideus; species Gymnobelideus leadbeateri. The sequence goes on along the minus strand of WOXC01004669.1, from coordinate 319,895 downwards.
TGAGTTGACCTTTGGTGAGTTTGAGAGCATGGTGAGAAGAGAGTGCAAATGAGAGAATATATGTACACTACAGCATTTTGTTAACCTTTAAGCACTATGTAAATGCTAGTGATTAGCTATTATTCCAGACAAGAGGAGCAGCTAGTCATCTATGGTGTACAGTTAGAATGTGAGTTTTACTGGTTCATGGTTTGTATGGAGGGGGATAATATGTGATAAGGCTGTAAGGCTCCTTTGGGGACAGGTTGTAAAGAGCTTTATTTGCCAATAGAGGAGTTTGTATTTGATTATAGAGTTGAAATGAGACCACTACAGTTTGCTTTGTGGGTAGTGGTGGTGGGGGAAGGTGTGTGAGTGTGTGTGTGTGTGTGTGTGTGTGTGTGTGTGTGTGCACATGTGACATGATCAGACATGTTTTAGGAAAACCACTTTGTTAGCTGTGTGGAGGATGGATCAAAATGGGGAAAGAAATGAGGCAAGAAGGCCAGTTAGAAGAATATTGCAATAGCTTAGGCAAGAGGCAATGAGGACCTCAACTACATTGGTGGGGATATAAGTGGAAAGAAGGGGACAGATAAAAAAGTTATGGGAATATAAACAATACAATTTGACCCCTAAGGTGAACAGGTGGGATAACATTGAAGAATTGAGGAGGGCATTGTGGTTTTGAACCTGAATGATTGGAAGAAAGGGGTTGCCTTTTGTTGGAAGTAGGGAAATTAATCAGAGGGATCATTTGGGAGGCAAAGGTTGTACCTTGGGCAAGTCCTTTAAACTATCTGATTCTCAGTTTTCTCTTGCATAAAATAACTATTTATAAAAATCAGTGAGTCATTTCTCTCCTAGATGATAAAACCAGTGGAAAGCTAAGTTAGCGTGCCATATTCTATGTTGTAATGGTGTTTTTGAAAAGTCACTCATGAATTAAATTTTTGAAAATGATCTTACTTTCAAATGCTTTAGAGGAAATTGCCATTTAAGGAACCTTGTCACTAATCATGCTGCAAAATAAAGAATTCCATTATGATATAAATACCATTTCCATTTATCTGTTTTAAATGTTTGAATTTTCTTTCCTGCCCAGCTCTAAAAATTGGCTGATTCATATTTTGTTTTCTCTACCAAGGCCCATTTCGAAGAACAAAGTTTGTTGTTGCTTCTTTTTCTTTTATTGTTTGTTTTTGGTAACCATAATTTGGTCTTTGTTATGTTTTGTAGAGTTTTAACCAAGACTGTCTTTATCAAACCAGCCTTTATTTAAATATTCATTTCCTTTTGCATATGTTAAGATTGAATAGGTTGTTTTAATTAGCAGCATTTCTTTCTTTTTGCTAGATGTATAGCCTTGGCACTTGGTAAGAAAGTAATCCGGATCAACACCGAGCCTAGTCCTCTGCAAAGGAGATGCTAGTACTCTTTTACAGCCTGGTATCACCTTAGTTTATCATTGAAGTGATGACCTATCTAGTGGAAAATCTATTTCAGTCAAGTAAGTCTTTATAATCATTAGAGTAGGAATTTCTATTTTTGTTTTTGTTTTTGTTTTTCTTTTTGGAGGGCAATTGGGGTTAAGTAACTTGCCCAAGGTCACACGGCTAGGTTTTTGTTTGTGTGTGTTAAGTGTCTGAGGCCGGATCTGTACTCAGGTCCTTCTGACCCCAGGGCCAACACTCTACTCACTGCGCCACCTAGCTGCCCCCGGAATTTCTGTTTTTAAGAAAAAAAATTCTTGCTTGTGAATTTCCTACAGCTAGATAAGACTAGAAGAAAATGATCTTTGAGGGAAAAGGGGATTGTTAAGAAAAGAAAAGAGATTTGCCAGGAAATACTTCATTTATGTATTATGTAAGGATAATGTCAAGGTCTATTGTAGCTTTTACAAGCAGGAGTGGTGTGCTCCTCTTGGCCAAGCCAAGGTTCACATCCACCATGGATTGGTGTTCAGAACCTTCTATAAACAGGGCAAATTCCTACAGAGCAGTAAAAAGGAAAGACAAATGTTAAAACATTCTCTCAGGGAGAGATTGTACTGAGCTGGAGATGGTTGCTGGAGGTAAAGAATATTTCATGGAGGGGCTAAAGGTAGGAAATAGTGTCTGGATCAGGAGCAGGGGTCCACACAAAGAATGAAGAGTCAGGCTGAAGGGTTTGATACAGAGATAGCTCAGAGCTGAGCTTTAACTAGGGAAAGTTACCATAGGCTGTCAGATTTAGAGGGAACCATCGACACTTGAAATACCTGGCAGAGAAGAAAGAGAACCTAGTTAGAAAGAATAAGTAGTTAAAATCAAATATTAAGATACTAGAGGATGGCCTGAGCGCACTCCTCTCTTATTCCCTTTTCTATGCATCTCTAACTGTGTTCTCCAGAGGTCACTATCTCTATTCCACCAGATGGTTATGGCTCTTGCTGCTTAGAGCAGTGTTCGGTTAAATGCATTTGCAGTTTACACAGTCTGCAAGTGTCATGTCAATCCCCTTTAGCATGTCAATCTCCTTCTCCTACTAGTGAGTTCATTCAGGTTCTATCTAGCCAGAGGGCTCTGGGGCTTCTATTTATGGAAGCACTTTTGAAAACTCTTTAAAATGTATAAAATAAGTTGTTAAAAGGGTTAAATGGCAAAGAAGGGAGACAAAGGGAATACTGTCAATGCCTTACATTTTATGAAAGTCTGTAGGTAGTTTTATTAAATCTTTGTGCATAGACAGAGTATATAATAGATTAAATCATAAGATGGTATTTTAATTTAATGTTTCATAGTTATATAGTGTTTTTCCTTCAAAGAAATCTAGTGCTTTATAGAACCTTTTCTAATAATAATCTTTGTAACATAACTGCAAAGCTGATTAAATATATAATGTTTTCTTTGGGGAGCACAAAGTATTCACAGTATTTTTCACTATATCATTACAAATTGGTCATATTACTATTCTCCTTTTAGATATGAGATGGGTAATAGCCAAGGTTTGATGTTTGACTGTTTCAGTTGTGTCTGACTTTGTGACCCCATTTTGGGTTTTCTTGGTAAAGATACTCAAGTGATTTGACATTTCCTCCTCTATCTTATTTTTCAGGTGAGGAACTGAGAGGTAAACAGGGTTAAGTAACTCACCCCAGGGTCACACAGCTAATGTCTGAGGCTGGATTTGAACATAGCGAGATGAATTTTTCTTACTCCAGGCTTAATGCTCTGTTCACTGTGCTACCTAGCTGTTCAGTGGCCAAGATAGGGTAAATTTAAAATGGTTCTTGGTTAACTATCAACTATAGCCCCATGTTCAAATCCTGGCTCTTTACTCTTCTATCTCTGTGACCTTTGGTAAAATCATTTAACCTCCATGGCCCTCAGTTTTCTTCTCTGGGAAATGCGTGGCTTGCACAAAGTGACGACGTGATCTCTAGGGCTCCTTCTATCTCTAAATTTTGATTCTTTGAGCTGAAGATAGCTTACATTTATGTTGTTCCTAACTGTTACAAAGCAATGTGCACACATTGTCATATATGGTCCTTGGGACAAATGGTCAGCCTTCCTGGGTCTCAGATTGGTTCTTCACCTATAAAATGAGAAGATTGGATTAGATATTTCCTAAGGTCTAGAATCCTATGATCCTAAACAGGTTCTATCCATGCATCTATCTATCTATCTATCTATCTATCTATCTATCTATCTATCTATCTCTATCTATCTATCTATCTATCTATCTATCTATCTATCTATCTGTCTGTTTGTCTCTGTGTGTGTATGTATCTGTCTGTCTATGTATGTATGAATATATGTATGTATCTGTCTGTCTATGTGTCTATGTATCTGTCACCTACCTATATATGTGTCTGTCTATCTATCTATCTATCTACCTATCTATGTATCTGTCTATTTATCATCTATTATCTATCTATCTATCTATCTATCATCTGCCTATCTATGTGTCTGTCTATCTATCTTTTCTATATATGCTTTATAATTACAGAGCACTTCATTTACTTAATCTCATTTGCTGCTTTAAAAAAATTAAGTGTGCCAGTATTAATACACCCATTTCATGGATGAGTAAACTGAGGTATAGAAAGGTTAAATTTCTTGCTTAAGGCTGCACAACCAATTAGTGGCAGAACTGGGATCCAAATTCAGGCCTAGGATTTTCTAAGTACAACATGCATTTTGGCTATACTAAAGTGCATGTTTGTTATAATTTGGGCTTCAGTTGGTAGAAAAAAATGTGCCTATCTAAAAAGATTAGTTGATTCCATGGGTCCTGGCTTTAGCACTATTCCCTAGTTTAATTAGAAATAATCTACTTTGGGGCGGCTAGGTGGCGCAGTGAATAGAATGCCGGCCCTGGAATCAGAAGGACCTGAGTTCGGAGCCGGCCTCCGACACTTAATCCATACAAACAAAAACCTAGCCGTGTAACCTTGGGCAAGTTACTTAACCCCAATTGCCCTAAAGGGGCGGCTAGGTGGCATAGTGAGTAAGAGTGCCGGCCTCGGAGTTAGGATGACCCTAGATCGAATCCCGCCTCAGAAAATGAGCACCCACGCATAAATAATGACTAGCCGTGTAACCTTGAGTGAGTTACTTAACCCCAATTGCTTTAAAAAAAAATAAAAAAAAAGAAATAATCTACTTTGTATGCTCCCTCCAATAAGGTTTACTTCTTGAAGTATCAAAAAGACAGCCTATTTAGTAACTTAATCCTAGGAGGCCTCATAGTATATACCCTGAGGACAGTGAAGTTAAATAGTATATTTTACCAACTAAATTTTACTTTATTGTGCTCAATATTGGGCTCAAGTACATGCATTCATATCACTTCACATCAAATAAATTAATTATAGGGAAAACTCAATAAAACATTCTTATTGATTACATTTCTTTGCAAATAGATTAATTTTCCTAATGAAATGCCCTTACTTACAGTGTCTCTAACAGACTTTCTCCGTTTATGTTCCTGTTTTATTTACATTCAAGCAACAGGACATAAAAAAGTCTATTGTAAAGTTATTTGTAAATGTGAAAAGTCATGGATTTTACCACGGATTTAGAAGAGGAAGGTTATCCTAGATTTCTCAGAAAGAGAAGTTCTTACCATAGTTAGATTGGGAGGGAGGAGGAAACAGGAGCCAAATGCCTACAAAGTAAGATCACTTAAGAATTAAGGCCCAAGGGGTGAGTACTAACAAAAGCATCACAAGTAGTTTAAAGACCAATTCAGCTAATTTTTTTTCTTTCCCGTCACATCTCTGTCATGCAGTGATAGCAACTGTAACTTTCTATTGGTGTGGAAAAAAGATTAAATAAAAAGCAATGGTAGACTAATTGAGAAACATTGCAGGGCAATTTGTATATTACTTATTATTCATTTACAATTGTAATTACACTATATGTTTATAAACTTTCACTTTTGAAAATGCCATTTGGATATAATGTAGTGAATTTTAAAGACTACAGAATCCTTGGCTTCATAACAAATGCACAGTGATGGCAAGTCTAAGCTTAGGCTTTGTGTATAGCTTTATCACCTGTGCATAAAAAAAATGGAAATGATGAGTCTTAGGGATCTTCTTGCAATGAATTTTATAAGCCAACTTTTTGTGATGATACACATTTATTTGTATATGTACATGCATATACAGACACATAAGTACACACACACACATCGCCCTGGTTATGACAAAAGCAATTGGTACTGAAACTCTAGACTTTAGGTGAGCATAAAAAAGATCAAGTTTGAAGTCTAAGAAATTTCTTGAATCCAAAAGATTCCTGATGGAAAGAGATGTCTACATTCAGAGAAAGAACTAGAAGGAATGGAGTTTGGATACAGATTGAAGCAAACTACCTGGTCTCTTTCTTTTTCTTGTTTGGTTTTGTTTCCTCTTTCCCATTGTTCATTCCATCCATTACAATCCTTCTTTATAATCCGACAAATGTCTAATGTGGAAGTATTTGCAGAACCTATATTTGATTACATGCCACCATTGAGGGGGGAGTAGAAGAGGGGAAGAAAATTTGAAATTCAAGGGATTGTGGGACTGCATCTTGTAAATGAAAAGTAAACAAAAAATTAATAAAGACAAAAAAAGAAATTTCTTGGTCTCTGTCTTGGGATCCCTGGTTGATGTAGTGACTGTACTTTTACCCTTTTTAATATATATGCTTTTTAGTGAGGACAGAGTGATAAAGTGAAATAAACACTGGCCTTATATTCAGAATATTTGAGTTCAAACCTTGATTAATATTTATTGTCAAGTCACTCAGACTGTGAGCCTCTGTTCCCTCATCTATAAACTAGAGAACATTATTATATATGTAATATATACATGCAACATGTATGTAAATATACACATGCTTACACATGTGTATGTATATACTATATATCTATGCTACCTACCTAACAGCAATTGTTATGATAGAAGTGTATTTAAAGGACCATATATCAGTTATTATATTACCCATGTTATTCTCCAGACCTGACTTTCTACTGACTAGGCATTCTTTGCTTGCATCTTAATGTAACTCAATCTCAGTGACATTGCCAACTAAAGTTTCACTAACTTTGTAGCAATTTTGATTGTATTTGGAAAGACATTCAGAACTGAGTCTCTGGCATTTAGAAAAGACATATCTGCCCTGTGGGCATCTCCAAGAGACTTCCACAGCAACTCTTTTCATGTGTCTGGATTTCCCATCCTTATGCTCTTTTGAGTTCGTAGTTATGCTTGATGCCCCTTGGTTAGTCTGAAAGTCAGGGTTACCTCTCTGAAATGTCTCCCATCTTAGACTCTATATCAGCAACTCTGGGCCTGGCTTGAGAGTCCTAGTTGTAATGCAACACTGTTATTATTTATTTTATATTAATCTTACAAGTTCCTATTTGTTTAGTTGTATGTACATTCCTTTTCTGCCTGCATGAATGTTGTTGATCATGTGTTGCCTTCTCTCAGAAGACTTGGGGGAAGGGAGTTAGGTTTTTTCCAACCATCTGCACAGAATGCAGCAGAGTACCATGTGCCAATACATACATAACAAATGCTTCTTGAAGTTGATCCCATGTCTTTGATGCCCCAGTGTTGATTTATATTGAGTTTGAAATAAAATCAAATCCACAGATTTTTTTCATATGAACTGGTGTCGAGTCACACAGCCCCCATCTTGGATTTGAGAAGTAGACTTTTGAATTTATGTCAGACTTTTTTCATTTTTCCCATTAAATTCCACCTCATTTGACTCAGTTCATCATTCTAGCTTTAATGATCTTTTCTTGTAGTGACTCTATATTCCAGAGTGTTAACTGTCCTTCTTAGATTTGTGTTATCGCTATCTGAGAAGTATTCTTTCTAGGTTTCCATCAGATATACCCACAAAAGCATTGAACATAAGAACAGAGACAAGGTTAGACCCATGGGACCCTCCACTATAGTCTCATTTCTCAGTTGACATAGCTCCTTTACCTGTTAGAATAATTTTCAATGTCATTTGAACTAGTTATATGTAAAATTCTTACTGCATGGCAAAGAAAGCTAGAGAAAAGATTTTGAGCTTGAATCTAGGGGTTACATCAGTAGATGAAAGCAATAAATAGATGAAAGCAATACCTATAAATCTTATAAATCAATAGATGAAAGCAATGCATATAAATACTTTAGTCTTCTCCAGGCAGAACACATTAACCATAAAGATATTAAAGAGAAGATAGTGACTGAATCTATTGTGATATTTATAATCATTCTACAATCAAGAGCAAAAGGGAAGAATACGTTTCCAGCAATCAGATTTATTTTCAATTCATGGAACAAAAAAATCATAACAGTACAATAAAAAAGATGATTGCACATGAAACTGCATACCTACCACATACAGCTTGCTTTTCTTTCCAAATTTACAACAAAATTATCATGTAAATTTTTTTCCCCTTTTCTCCTTCTCCCCACTATAGATGGCTACCAATAGAAATAGGTACACACACAAACACATACACGTATATATGCATATATATAATATCACACATATAAGGTACATATGCACATGTGTATATTGTATATATCTATATATATATATTTAAAATTATTCTATATATACTTCTATCAGTTTTTTTCTGGATGCAGATAGCATCTCTTTTCACATAGCCTTTAATTTTAAATTTATGCATTTGTATTAGTCAAAATGACTTAAGTTGCTCAAAGTCATTCTTAATACAATATTGCTGTTACTGTGTACAATACTTTCTTGGTTCTACTCACTTTACTCTTTATGATTTCATGCAAATCTTTCCATTATAAGGTCATTGAACTCATCATTTCTTAAAGCACAGTAATATTCCATCACAACCATAGACCACAACTTGTTCAGTCATTCCCCAATTGATGGGGATCCCTGCAATTTCCAGTTCTTAGAAACCACAGAGAGTTGCTACAAACATCCCATTCATATTCAAAGTTATAATTACTATTTGTGAATTTCCCTCCATCTTATTTTTACTCAATATTTTCTTTCTTAGCCTCTTTTTTTTACACTACCCCCATTACCTTATTTTCTCCCCCCACTCTTCCACCCTCACTTCATCCACTACACCTAGAGTCGTTCATCCCCTTCCCCCATCCCCCCTACAAACTCAATCCACACACTCCTCCAAAAGTCTCCCTATTTTCCCTTTTGCTTTTCCAAATCCCACTCTATATACTCCTCTAAAATTCCCTACCCCAACATGACTCCCAGTTTTCTCACCTCTCTATGGGTTCAGAAGACTTCTACACCCTTCTAGACATACATGTTGTTTCTTCTTCAACCCAGATGAGAATAAGGTTCAAACATTACCTGCCCTTCACTGCCACCTGCTTCCTCTGTGTAAGTTCTTCCTTTCATACCCCATTTTTATAATTGTCCCCTTTTACCTTTTCCTATCCACTTTTGTTTTTTAGAATCACCCCATCATAAAACCAGCCTCAGCTTTTCTTTCAAACTATCTTGGTAATGATGACAGTTAAAAGAATACTGATAACATTTTCACAAATACAATAAGCAAATAGTTTGCCTGCAATGAGGACCTGATAATTAATCTTTGATGTTTTCCTTATATTTCTTTTGGATCTTTTATATTAAAGTTTTCCATTGAGTTCTGGTCTTTTTGTTACAAATGCCTGAAAGTCTTTCTGTATACCAAACACCCATTTCTTTTTCATTCAGCAACGTATTCACCTTTGTTGGTGAATACCAGTCATCATAGGATATGAAATATAAAAAGAGTAACAGGAAAACGATTTGTCCCATGATCATCTCATTATGCATGTCAATGAAAATATGAAAATATTCGTACAATAATCACATTAGCAATTCTGATGCTAAAATCATGCTCTATATATTATAGTCAATTATTGTGCAAGACCCCATTATTTACATTCTGATCTTTTCGCATTTGCTTCAGTAATAATCTTAAATATAACCTCAGACATTAGGATCCTCATTATCCTCATATTTTCAGCTAACAACAAGTCAGCAAGAAATCCTCTCTGGAGTATGCTGATACTGTGTTGGGTCCTTGGAAGAAGTACAGCCTCCTTTGTGACATTTACTGCACATACCCTGGGGAAAATAATGGTTTTTATTTTTTCATTCTTTCTCGGGTTCCAAAGTACATGCAGTTGTTTTTAGTCCAATGTTGCTGTCATTTTGATGTACCTTTGGATATTTTGATGCATCTTGCTATACCAGAAAAGTATTTTATAAAATTCTTCAGTCATGTGTTTCCTAGGGGCAAAGAAATGTGAAGATAATAATGCCACCATAAATGGTTGATAGAAGAAATTGAATCATTGGACAAGGAAAACATTAGACAAGTAACTAGGGCAAGATGAACAAGATGTGGAGATAGTCTTCAGCTATCTAATAAAGCTGTTTAAAACTCAGAGCAAAAATTTTTGGACCAAATTTGCATTTAACATAAGAATCTATAGGTAGGTAGAAAGGAAACAGGCATTTATTAAGTACTTGCTAAGTGCCAGGCATTACTATACAAAAGTTATCTTATTTTTTGTCCCCATTTTATAGCTGAGAAAACTGAGGCAGACAGAGGGTAAGTGACTTGCTAGTAGTGTCTTAGGCCAGATTTGAACTCAGGTCTTCCTGACTTTGGAAATCAGTGTTCTATTCATTAATAGAATGTCTCTATAAAAGGCTATTAAGAACTGTTGCAAGAAAAAGGTGGAGAGATAACTTCAATAGAGTGTTAATGATTAATTAGAGAGGATTGGGATAGAAGGTAGGACAGTCTAGGGAGAAAGAAATTTTACTGATTCAGGCAAGTCATGACAAAGTCCTTGGTTGAAAGTTATGAACTGTATAGAAAAGAAGAATTGGGAGACAAAAAGAAACATATGAAAATATTTTTAGCATTCGTCTATTAAGACCAATATTCTTCCAGCGACACTAAATGACAGGGTCATGGGATATGACTGTAGTCATCGAGTCCACAAGAATTTCTTCAGTGCTTACTTTGTGCCAGATCCTCTGCTAAGTGCTGGGGATCCAAATGGGAGTGAAAAGTCCCAGCCCTCAAGGAGCCTTCATTCCAATGGGATAAATCAAGACATAAAAGGGAGCTAAAAGAAGGGAGAAGATAAAGTCTGATGAGTCAAAAGCAGAGCCAGGAGAGGAAGTAACAATGGATGGCCTTATCCTCTCCTCAAAATGGAGGTTTTGGAAGGACCTCATTGAGGTACAGAAGGATATTCTAGGGTGAGAAGGCATCTGAGGGTGGTGACCAAGTCCAGAAAGTAAATTTTGGACCTTATGTAAACTCTGAAGTTCCTTATGAGGCAGGTAGGTGGTGCAGTGAATAGAATGCCAGGTGTGGAGTCAGGAAGACCTGCGTTCAAGTTCAGCCTCAGACACTCACTAGCTATGTGACTCTGTGCACGTCATTCAACCTCATTTTTTAAATGGGGATAACAACAGCACCTACCTTCATGAGAATCAAATGAGATAATAATTATAAAGTTCTTAGCACATTGCCATTCAAATACTAAATGCATGCAAGTATTAGCTGTTATTATTATTTCAACTTCTACTGTTACAGATACATCTCAAGTGCTGCAAGAAGACTATCTTTGCCCTTCAGAGTTCTAGGATACCCCTGAGGGAGTGAGATTGCTGTCTCTAATACCATTGGCTCAAAGATGGCAAATTAGAAAAAAACAACCCAGGTGAACTCTCTCAACATTCAAATTTTTGAGTGGCAGAACCAACAAAAGATCAGAGTAACGCATTTTTCTGGCATAAAAATACTTAGGAGAGCTCTGTGAAACCAGATGGAGGCCTGCCTAGTGTACACAGACATGGAGGCAGCAGCAAGAACAGCAGCAGGAGCTCTTAGCCCAGACATGATAGAGTTGTTGGACAATTTGTCACAAAGAGATTACAAGGGTCCCGTTGCTGGCACTGGGTACAGCTGGTGTTAATTGGCAACGTTATTGCCCATAATCAGTTGTAGGACAAAGTTCCAGGTTGGAAAGGAGTACTTGTGGTTGGTTACAAGGGTGCAAGGGCCTTGGTAACTGTTTCAGGGTCAAAAAGGAACACTAGCACTTGTGACTACAGGACAGCAGGAAACCTGGTTACAGTTCCTTGTCCAAGAAAAGCATTAGTGCTACTTGCAGCTACAGGGGAACAAGGGTCCTTTCTGGGTAAAAGCAGAGTGTAGACTAGAAGAACAATGGTCACACCTTTTCTCGGATCATACCATCTTGGAAGCACTAAAAACTTGCAGATCCCCAGAACTAGCACTAAAAACAGTAACTTGAAAAAGTTTGAAGTTTGGGACAGTGATTCCCCACCCCCACATGAACAGAGTGCAACTTTAACATAAAGTTCAAAGTCAAGAAATAGGATGGAAAATGAGCAAACGACAACAAAAGAACTTTACCATAAAAAGCAACTATGGTGGCAAGAAAGACCAAAATACAAACTCAGAAGGCAGTAATGTGAAAACAACCAAAGATTAAAAAAATTCCAATTAGAAACAAGCCCAACAAAAATTCTTGGAAGTGTTAAAGAAGGATATAAAAATTGTAGAGGAAAAATTGGGAAAGAAATGAGGCAGTGCAAAAATGAAACAAAACAACAGCTTGGTGAAAGAGGCACAAATAAATATTGAAGAAAATAATGCCTTAAAAAACAGAATTGATTTAATGGTAAAAGAGGCACAAGTATTTACTGAAGAAAAGAATTCTTTAAAAAGCAGAACTGGCTAAACAGAAAAAGAAGTAAAAAATATTACTGAAAAAAATAATTCCTTAAAAATTAAAATTGAGCAATTGAAAGTTAATGACTCCATGAGACATTAAGGAACAATAAAACAAATCAAAAGAATGAAAAATAGAAAAATGTGAAATATCTCTTTGGAAAAACAATTGACCAGGAAAATAGATTCAAGAGAGATAGTTTAAGAATTATTGGACTATCATAAATCCATGGTAATAGCATCTCACTCTCCTTGGAAATGGTATATGTATATGTATGTGTATGTGTATATGTATATGTATATGTACATGCATATTTATAGACATGTGTATATGTATATGTGCAATGCACACATACATACACATGCTCAACTATGTAGAGAAATCGATCTGTCCCAATAGGGAAATAGGAGAGGAAGGGGATAAGAGAAAGGTGATAAAAGAAAGGGTAGGTTAAGGGAGGCAGTGCTTAGAAGCAAAATATATTTTGGGCAGAGAGGGGAAAGAGAGAGAGAGAGAGAGAGAGAGAGAGAGAGAGAGAGAGAGAGAGCAAACAGAAGAAAGTAGAATGGAGGGAAATACATAACTAGTAATCATAACTATAGATGTGAATGGAATTAGTTTATTAAAAATGGAAGTGGATAGAAGAATGGGTTAGAAATTAGAATAAAAATACGTTTCTTTGGGGTGGCTAGGTGGCGCAGTGAGTAGAGCCCTGGACCCGGAGTCAGAAGGACCTGTGTTCGGATCCGGCCTCAGACACTTAACACACACAAACAAAAACCTAGCTGTGTGACCTTGGGCAAGTTACTTAACCCCAATTGCCCTCCAAAAAGCAAAAAAAAAAAAAATCAGAATAAAGGGACAACTAAGTGGCTCATTGTATAGAGCACTATCCCTGAAGTCAGGAGGAACTGAGTTTAAATTCAGCTTCAGACACTTACTAGTTGTGTGACACTAGGCAAGTCATTTAACCCCAACTGCTTCAAAGAAAAGAAACCAGAATCAATAATATGTTGCTTACAAGAGACACACTTGAAACAAAAAGATCCACACAGATTTAAAATGAAAGCCCGAATCAGAATCTAATATGCCTGAGCTAAAGTTAAAAAGTCAGGTGTAGCAATCATGATCTTACACAAAGCAAAAGCAAAAATAGATCTAATTAAAATAGATATTCAAGGGAACTCCATTTTCCTGAAAGGTACAATAGATAATGAAGTAATAAAAAAACAAAAAAACAAAAAACTTTTCACAGCAAGTTTCTTCAATAAAGTCCTCCTTTCTCAAATATATAGAGTTGAATCAAATTTGTAAATAGGTTCCCCAGCTGATAAATGGTCAAAGAATGTGAACAGGCAGTTTTCAGAAGAAAAAAATCAAAGCTATCAATAGTCATGGAAAGTGTTCTAAATCACTATTCATCAGGGAAATGAAAATTAAAACAACTCTGAGGTACATCCTCACACCTATCAGAAATGACAAATGCTGAAGGAGGTGAGAGAAAATAGGTACACTGATGAATTATTATGAAGTTATTGGAGTAGTAAACTGGTCCAACCATTCTAGAGGTCAATTTGGAATTATGTCCACAGAGTTATAAAACTGTGCATAACCTTTGACCCAGCAACACAATTACTAGGTCCATAATCCAAAGAGAGCAAAGAAAAAGGGAAAGGACTAGATATGAAAATATCTACATCAGCTCTTTTTGTGGTGACAAAGAATTGGCCATCTATTGGGGAATGACTGAAGAAGCTGTGGCATATTATTTTTAATGGATTACTGTTGTGTTCCAAGAAATGACAAGGAGGGGGTGCTTTCAGAAAACAAACAAACAAGCAAAAAACAGGACAAGTCCTGTGTGAACTGAGGCAAAGTGAACTGAGAACAAGAGGCTCATTGTGCACACTACCATCAGTGTTATAATGATGAGCAACTGTGAAAGATTTGGCAAGCCAATTCCAAAGGATTCATGATGAAAAAATGCCATCCATCTCCAAAGAGAGAACTGATGAACTCTGAGTACAGATTGAAGTACATTTTTCTTACTTCATATATACATATATATATATATTTTGCTTCTTTTTGCAACACGGTCAATATGGAAATGTGGTTGCATGGTTTCACATGTATAATTGATATCATTGCTTGCCTTCTCAGTATGTAGGGGAAGAGATGGGAGGGAAGGAGAGAATTTGGAACTCAAGATGTAAAAAGAAAAGAATGTTTAATAAATAAATAAACTAATGCCATTGTCTCAAGCTCTCACCAGTCAATTCTCTCTACTGCTAGTCACCAGCAAAAAGTACATTAGCATTATTTAACCAATTAACATTGATGGATTTTTATAAAGGGATATCTACTGCAAAAATATAGCCAAAAAGCAAGGAAACAAAAAAAAGTAGTGCAAACATCTACCCCCAAACCTTAGTGTGCACTCTCCTCTCCAACACTTCAGTCATTAGTAAGAGGGAGTTAAAACTTGAAAGCACTTTCTGCATAGCAATCACCCCACCAAATACACTTATGAAGATGAATTGTTGCATTTTACTCTTGACTGCCTTCAGCCTGTGCTGGATTAAACAGGTTGTTTAGGACTTCAGATCATTGTCTGAGCTGTTAGCAAAACTCCACATTGACTACAGCTTCCAGATCTCTAGTAGTTGGCTGTCTGACCTATCAAAATTCACAAAGTCATAGACACTTCTTTCACCTAAAAGCAGTAAGAATGGTCACAAAGGAGACAGAAGAAGAAGCAAGCTTATGCTGTCAGGGGAAATATGGCCTCATTGGGGAGATAAAGGCCTGAGACCACCTTTCCCACCAAGGTCTCAGTCCTTGCTTCCTCACTTGAACACAGCAGGCTAGGAATGAAGACCAGGCCTCACTTTGTCTGGTCAGTGTCTGTTGAATGTCTTTCAGTTTCTGGGTCCAAAGCCAATTACAAAGGCTTCTTTTAACCATTTGGGGATTGAATCAGCTGAGCAAACCATGGATGCTCATCAACCTCTTTTTACATTATAATATCTAAAGAATGAAAGTTGAGAATCAATACTCTCTCAATGTGAAAATAACAGACTTAGGTATGTTATAAACAAGAAATTATGAAGGGAGAGTAGTGGAAAGGGAGTTACCAAAGACATATAAATGAAAAAGGAAGATGATTGCTCCCATAGTAAGGGCGTGGTATGGCCCAGAGACATTTCCCATACTCTGCTGGCATCCTTGCAATATCAGGAGAATATAGGAGAAGTCTCAAGCATGTTTATTGTATCACCTGTATTCAACATGGCTGAGGGTCTCAAAAGATGATCATTCATGGATAGACTGATCTATATCAATTGCATGAAATATCACACTGCTGAAATCACCGGTCCTTTGGTATATTGGAAATATATTCTGGGATGGAAAGTGGGTAGAGAATCAATGATAGAAAGGTAATAAGAGTTTGAGCAGCTTTGTGGGAACAGGAAATAAACTGCCAAGGACTGATAGAATGACTTTTAAAATTCTTACCATGCATAAAGAGGAGTAATTTAATTTTAATTTTTTATCCTAATAGAAGTTATAAATATATATCTGATTTGGGTTTCAAGGAATTCATTGAAAGGAACCTTGAAGATCTCTCCCCCCACTTTAGGTTTGGTAATACCCAGTAGTGGCTTAATAATACACCAAAAGGTATTTCTCAGCTTATCTGAGTGAGGACCACTTGTCCCCATGCCTCAGCCATTATCATAGCCCACGACAAGCCTGAGTGCCCACGGCATGTTTGGCACCATTTTCAGTGCTATCGAGTACTCAGATTTCCCATTTGAAATTTGCCTATATAGTCTGAGCAATCACATTAACATCTTTCTCTGGGGCATAGCCCTCCTCTGAATCTGCCTGGAGAATTAATTTACTGTGAAAAGTGATGTCTCCAAACCCATAAATCGCCAATGTTAGAATGAGGAGCTTTTGGGGATATCCTTTACATGCTAAAAAGTACTCAGGCCTGTTGACAAAGCAGAGAAATGGTGTCAAAAATAATTTTAAAACCTTTTGACCTGCAAGGTTTAAAAGAATTAGGCACAGATTCTTTGCTTTAAGCCTCTTGGTGACAAGAAATATGGTCCTTTGCCAGATAGAGTGACTGACAGTGGCGTTTGTGGGCTCAGCTGCTAATACAGTATGCTCCATGTATATTCGGAGTGGGTAAATATAGAAGAGTATTTGTCACCTGGGCTGATGGATTATGAAGTGAGACAATGTGGGTAAGATTTTGAAACATAAATGAAAACTCACAAACTTGACATAACCCACAAAGCAATGATTGAGATCCAGAATGAAGCATTCCTGTTTCTTCAGTGGAAACTGTTTGGATTTGGAATTGAATGTCTTACACTCCTTTTATCACCTTCATTCATTCAACAGCTATTTGCTACAAGTATGCATCAATTAAGTATACTGAAAAGCTGACTAGAATAAAGAACTTAATATAGACTGTGACATTTATTTTTAAAGACCATGATTCAGTCATGTTAACATCTCTTGGCTGCCTAGAACGTTTGAGGGACAAGAAACTTCCACATGAGCATGAAAGCTCATGGCTTTCACTACCTAATTAGTGTTTAGGCTTATTAAATACCCATGTGCTTGGAACAGTGCTGTTTTCAGCAATTCTTCCATGGTCAAAAGTTTTCTAATATTTATTTCTCTTGCTGTAAAGTTTTGAATAAAGGAGCGAGTGAAGATAGTATAATTTCAGAGTAATGTTGTAAATGGTTCAGTAATTAATATTTTCTAAGAAATCATACCATTCAAAGTGATAAGGTTATTAAGGTCATAACATTACCCAGTTGTTGGTTTTAGAAAAGAAAATTTACTTCAAATAGCTTTTTTTTTTGCCATGCTCCCCTTATCTTTATTTGCTGATAAAGAAAGAATCCAGAGGTTTTTTTTTTTTTTAACTTTAAGGAAAAGAGTATGGTAAGGGTCACATTACCCAATCTTAAAAAAAAAGTTCAGAAATAAAAGGACGAGAATATAATTGCCACAGTGGGCATGGCATTTAAAAATATCTTCATTTTAATAGATGCTTAAAACACAATAAATGGGCTTTAATAGTTTTCGCCCCATGTAGCTAAGATTTCATGTGATATTTTTAAGGGTCTTGAGGGAAGACTACTTAAAACCCAAGTACCATAGCTAACTGATGGCATTTTGATTTTTCTCAGTTGTATTGTCCTGTCTGAATGTTGCCATTTCATAATTGTATTTCAACTGGAATCCAAAAGAAGTTGATCTATTTTCTTTTGGATTCCATTTAGTTTTTTTTTTTTTTAATTTTGTTGGTTTGGACTTGTGATTTCATTAGTGTAAGGAACTCTTAGTAATAAATTCCCTCTACTATGAGAATAGAACAAGTAGGGGGGTGGATTAGGATGGAGGGAAATATAGTCAGTTTTTCACAATATATCCATTATGGAGATGTTTTGCATAACTACACAGGTACAATCTATATTGAATTGCTTATCTTCCACTAAGGGTAGGTGTTGAGGGAGGAAGGGAAAGAGTCTGGAATTCAAAGTTTTAAAATCAAATGTTTAAAAATTATTATTATTATTTTCATGTAATTGGGAAATAAGATATACAGGCACTGGGGTATGGAGATCCATCTTGCCCTACTAGAAAGTCAGAGGGGTTATGGGGAAGGATATAGGAGAGAGCAGATTGGGGGAGGGGATATGCAGTGGTATTGCTGTTTTGGGGTAGTGGGTAGGGGAAAGACAGGGAGAAAATTTGTAACTCAAAATCTTGTGGAAATGAATGAAGTAAACTAAAAATAAACATAAAATTTAATTTAAAAAAAAAGAATATAAGCTCTTTATGAGCAGGAGCAAAAAAAAAATACCTCTAGTATGTCAAATGAGACAATAGTTATAAAGCACTTAGCATAGTGCCTAGAACAGAAGCACAATATAAATTCTTATTCCCTTCAGCAGATCTTTTCACAACTCAAAGTCTTAGAGAATTGCCTTTAAATGACTTATCCAGGATCACATAGCCAGAATACATGAGGCTGACCTTCTACCCATTATTTCCCATGCTGCTTCCCTGGTCTCATTTAGACTAAATTAAAGTAGATATCATTACCAATTTGTTTTTTTCAATTTTAGAGGCAGTTTTTGGAAACTATATGGAGAAAAACCCTCTATACAGTTATGATAGCACTCCAGACATAATGAACTCATCTTTGTGTTATATGATTAACCATCCATGTCACTCCAGAACAATGGAAAAACAAAACCAAAAACAATGTGATGTGACTTTTAACAAAGAATTTTAAATATGTAATAGTTTGTTTTTCTCTAATGATTAGTGTTCTATACACATGAAAAAAGTACAATTTAGCTGTGTCCTCCCTCCCCAAAATCCCCTCACATGGATTATTTTTATTTGCAACATGAGATTCTTTCACGCACTTGGTCCACAAATGTAGCATTGTAATCCAGACAGGAATAGTAGATTGCTGCATTACTAAAGTATCAATTTTGGCTTTCTCACCTGTTCTGAGAAATTCTAGTCATTTAGAATAAGTAAAGTTAGAAACCTGGAGTTAGAAACATAATATATAAATTCTAAACAATAATGTATTTTAATACTATTCAGAAACCATTTTTACCTTTAAGATTTAGAGTGGAAAGAGAATCATCCACCTCAGACATCATTGCATTTTTATTGTATTCCTGAATTCCAAATAATATGTCTACAAGTGATTTTTTTAAACCCTAAATAATATTCTTGCTCACAAATTGCTCATTAGCCCAGCATAATCTATAAGGTCTGCTTTTAAAAATTATCTCACAATACAAAGTGATGATGGTAGTTACTACTATTATTTGGGGTTTCTCTCCTAAATAAGATGAATTTACATTTGATAGAATATCAATTGACAGGCACTTAACAGCATACTTATCTTATGATATCATTAAACCACTACACAAGTTTGCCTTAGTCCATGTTTTCAATTGCATTGGAATTTATTGTCCAAACTGGTTTTCTCTCTGTTTCTCATGCATGACCATTGAACTCTCTCTCCCTGCCTTTACAATGGCCATCCCACATCAGTAGGATTCACTCCTTCATCCCCTCTACCTCATGAAATCCCTCTTTTCCTTTAAGACAGAGATAAAGCATCTTTATTTTTCTTCTTCTTTTTTTTGCATGAAGATTTTTCTGGTCCCTCAACCTTCCAAATATCCTCCTTTCCAAACTAATTAGTCTTGAAGTATTTGCATGTATTTTTATTTACTCATTTCATTTTTAGATTGTATAGCTTTATATATGTACATACATGCATATATGTACACATATGTCTGTATATCTATCATCTATTTATCTATCATCTATCTATCTATCTATCTATCTATCTATCTATCTATCTATCTATCTATCTCTACCTGTTATGTCCCCCATTAGAATACATACACATTCCTTTTTCTTGTATTCTCAGTGCCTAGCACTGAGTACGTGCTAAATTAATACCGATTGATTGAAATTTCTCTAAAATCTACTTATAGTAGATAGGCATTGAGGTAGGAAACTTTGAAGAAGACAACTCAAGCTCTGCTCCTTGGACATTTAATTGGAGAGCAGAGATGAGTGTGAGAGAACAGATAGGACTTTTTCAGTTATAATTGAATATTCAAGGGGATTGCAACTTTTTACTTCTATTATTTTATTTATTTTTTGTTTATCTATTTATCTATCTATCATCTATCCATTCATTCATCCATTTAATTATCTACCTATTCATTTATTTATTTAGAGAGAGAGTGTGTGTGTGTGTGTGTGTGTGTGTTTATGTTTGTGTAATGTATCTGACTACAAATATAATGGGCTTGATTACATATGGAAATGTCATCTGTACACACAGAATTGCTTGTCTATGGATCTTTGAAAGTCCTTTATTGCACATTTGGTGTAACAACTTCAAGTAGTATAGTACAGCTTTGCAGGCAAATAACACAGAAGACATAGCAAGCTAGGATGGACCATTCAGGAACAGCAAAGTGCTTTAGAATAAATATTATATTTCAGTGAGGAATAAAAAAAATGGTCACACCCAGTACTAGGTCAGGGAGCCCTAAATCAAAAGATGTAAACCCAGTGTAGAAAATCCTGCTGTTGGTAATACATTTAGCTATGGGAGGGATATGAGAGGTCATCCACAGAGGAAGAAACTGAGGCTTAGAGAAATTAAAGTATTTGGCCATGATCACAGAGCTAGAATTTGGACCCAACTCTTTTTGACTCCAAATCCTACACTCTATCCATAATGTTAGCAATTGCAATCTCTAGCTTATCAGTTTTTGCTTCAAACCCCAGAAATGCTTCAAAGTTTATTTTTTTAAGAAAGCTATATAAAAGAAAAGTTTAATTAAAAATAAAATATAAACTGGAGAGGTAAAATGGCTAATTTAGGGAATTAGTAACAAAACTGCAAGTAGCATGTAGGACTATTGATAACAAGTTTACTGCCTTTACTAAATTCCAGGTTTTGTAATGTTAATAGCACTACTTTGCAAGGTAGGTCAGGTCCATACACCCAGGAACTGATAGAAGAGAAGAATAGCTTAAGGACTAGGTAAAGATGGGACTTAGAACCTAAAAATAAAAACAGTAGAACTGATGTTAAATTTCCTTTGGCCATTGGCATTAATTACCACCAGATGTAGCATGTCTATAATGCTTTTTTTACATCAGAAGAGTTTTTAACAACTTCAAAGGATTATTTATTTGATTTTTTTTAGTTGGAGTCCACTACACCACATAGTTTAAAGTGTACTAGAATCCTGGATCCATTACTTATTAGCAATGTGACCTTATAAATGTTGAGACCTTTCTGAGCCTCAGTTTTTTTATCTGTGAGTAAGGGATGACACATCCCATTCACTTCATAGGTTTACTGTGACTATCACCAATGGGACAGCATAGATGAATTGCTTTGTAACCATCAACCATTTCATCAAAACTAACAATTTGTTAGCTTTTCCTGACTTTTCTGTAAGGGGTATGCTGTAGGGACTTCATTATCCAACAGGCTTGGGATTGAGAATACATCCTTCAGTGAGCTAAGTATGAAGCTCACTAGACGAGAAATTTGATAATGAGCAGACTATATGAGATGGAAATTTTAAAAAGCAGTGCTTAAAGAATTTTGGGGGCAATCAAACTGGAGTGAAGACATGAAGTTGTTATTGGAGTAGACAGACAAAGCAAATATATGAGGCAAAGATTATGGTATCACTAAAGCCAGTCTGGACCATGATGATGCCTATAGATCCTAGGCCTGAACATTCAGATATTCTGTGTCCCAGTCCAAGAGATTCCTGGGAAAAATTCCAAAGAAGAGACAATGTCATACTCTGCTTCTACCACTTAGAAGGGGACACTTAGATGAGGTGCCTGTCATCCCATTATAGTAGGGAATTTGAGGGATTCAAAGAGGAATTAGATCACACACTTTCCTTGAGGTATAGGAGATTTGTGCCCATTTTCTATGAGTGCAGATAATATTTGAGCCCCTTCTTTATTTTTACATTACTTCAAGTTTTAATTAAATGCTTTACTATTGGATTTGTGGGTCTTTGAACTATAGAGTAATACTGGGTGGGGATTCAAGTCAAGAATAATTATCATTTTCAAAAAGCCTTGCTTAATCTAGGAGTAGCTAAGAGGTGCTACATTTCATTTTAAGTTTTCTGTGTTGTTTTAAAAAGACTATAAGACTATTTGCTTATAAAATCAGCATATTGTTATTAAAGCTTTGGTATTCAGGATATTTGGTAGAAAAGTCAAATCCATGGAAATGGATCCATTCCTATATCTAATTGAGTGATCTGATACAGATAACTAAAACTTAGTGAATTAGTTTGAGATGAACAATAACAATCTGCATAGAAATTAAACCTGCTGAAGCAAGATTTTGTTTTTCTTTTTTCTGACAAGTGTAATTTAGTGAAATGATTTATGGCAATAAATCATGGTGCCCAAGTAACTTGAGCCCCTCTTTGTAGCTCCCTGCTAGGAAATCTCAGCTGGCAATGATGGTTAAGGTTCCAGCTTTTATGTGAGAAGTTGAGACTTCTGCAGATTAGCAAGGTGTGAATTAGAAAGAATTTTTTTGCAATAAAAATTGTCTCCATTGTGTGGGAAATATTTACAGCACTGTAGGGAATCCATGATCATCATGAACTGGAAAGCAATTTTCATTCATTTAGTTTTTTTCATGTCTTCTATCATATAGATTTGCTATACCCATATTTTTGCATTTGTTATTATATAAAACCATCTCAGATATTTAAAATAATTTAAGGATAGAACAGAAACTGTATTTGCAGCTGAAACAAGTGTAAAATTATTAGAATCAGCTTAGTCTTGGAGGAGAATATGCTGAGAGCCAAGAAAAGGGGAGAGAGTTATGGAGGACTCATCTAGGGTTCTGGAACAATTTGAGATGGAATATTAAGTAGAGGAAGCAGTTTGACCACAAATGATAATTATAGTCACCATTAGTAGCCTAGAAAAGCAACCATGATGAGAAAATTATAGGAGATGAATTATAAAGAAAGAGGGCTTCCAGGGTTATTGCAACATTATATCCAGGAAAGGTGAGGGATGGGATTACCTATCTACATGCATACTTAAGTTCTCTAGAACATGCTTCTGAGCAGATAAGGAGGAATCTTGGTTCACTTTGTCAGATGTACAGCAAAAGCAGAATATCAGTGATCCAGGCTTCACAGACTTCCACCTTGCAGGAATTGAGCCAAGCTATGAGAATCTCATTATTATCCAGGATCTCAGAGGCCAGCTAGCACAACCCATACCTGTGGCACGGACTCTTTAGCAGTCAGTTGAAGTCTATGACTCCCTTCTCAGAATAATGTTGTTAAATGCACAAAATAGAATACATAGGATTGTGTATTAGCTTAGTAGTTTATTGAAGATAAAGACATATTCATTTGCTTTTTTCCCCATTCAAGTAAATGATGTTTCTGAAATCTAGACTTCAGGGAGCAGATGAATATAGCCTAGGTTATGAACTCCTTAGAGAGAGAGAGAGAGAGAGAGAGAGAGAGAGAGAGAGAGAGAGAGAGAGAGAAAGACAGAGATAGAGACAGAGACAGAGAGACAGAGAGAGAACGAGAGACAGAGAGACAGAGAGACAAAGAGACAGAGAGACGGGGGAGAGAGACATAGAGAGACAAAGAGACAGAGACAGAGAGACAGACAGAAAGAGACAGAGACAGAAAGACAGAGATAGAGACAGAGACAGAGAGACAGAGAGAGAACGAGAGACAGAGAGACAGAGAGACAAAGAGACAGAGAGACGGGGGAGAGAGACATAGAGAGACAAAGAGACAGAGACAGAGAGACAGACAGAAAGAGACAGAGACAGAAAGACAGAGATAGAGACAGAGACAGAGAGACAGAGAGAGAACGAGAGACAGAGAGACAGAGAGACAAAGAGACAGAGAGACGGGGGAGAGAGACATAGAGAGACAAAGAGACAGAGACAGAGAGACAGACAGAAAGAGACAGAGACAGAAAGACAGAGATAGAGACAGAGACAGAGAGACAGAGACAGAGGGAGACAGAGACAGAGGCAGAGAGACAGAGACAGAGAGACAGAGGAATACAGACATAGAGAGACAGAGACAAAGAGAAAGAAAGAGGGAGAGAGAAAGAGGGGAGTCTTTGGTTAATTAGATATATAGTAAGAATGAATCTTAATGGCCATGTTATCACAGACTCACTCCTTCAAAGTTATGCCCTTAAGCAAGAATAAACAAGAAGCCTGGGTGGGGAGAGATATAGACTACAGTTTTTTTTTTCTTTCTTTTTTTTTTTTACTGGTACTTTTATAAAATTACCATGTTCACTTTTTAAAATATATTTTAAATTTATGAAATAAAACAAGCATTTCCATAACACAGTAGAATATTAAAAATCTATTATATACAGCTTTGTATTCCTTTTAAATATACAATTGAGTTATCAAAGTTATAACCTTCTTTATTCACCTTTTGTTCTACACCCCCCCATCCGAGAGATGGATATCTTTATATTTTTTTTCAGTGCTCTCATTTTTTTTTTATCTTTAAACAAATGCTTTATTAACTTCTGTTTTACATCATTCATTTCCGCCAGATTTTGAGTTACAATCATTTTCCCCCCATTAGTTCCCTACCCAACCTCCCATAATAGCAGTCCCACAAGATATTGCTTCCTCCAATCTGCTCTCTCCCATACCTTCTCCCATACCCCCTTTGACTTTTCCATTAGAGGAAGGTGAATCTTTGTGTCCCAATGCCTGCACATCTTATCTCCCTATTACAATCAAAAGAGTATTAATAATAGTATTTATATATATTTGAAACATTTAATGTTAAGACCTCGAATTTCAGATCCATTTCCTTCCTCCCTTGTCACCCATTCCCTCTGGGGAGATAAGTAATTCAGTATATGTTGTACATGTCTAGCTATGCAAACATTATCATAGTAGATATATTGTACAAGGCTGCTTATAATTCCCTCCCACTCATCCCACCCCCCACCTGGTCCATTCCCTACATGATCCTGTCCCTCTTCTATAGTGGGTACTTCCAACCTCCCCTCCCCCCAAGGATGCCCCCCCATCCATCATCTCTCCTCTCATCCCCCTTCCCCCTATCCTGCTGCAGGTTGAGATATGCCATTTAGTATGTATGTCATTCTCTCCCTGAACCAAATTCAATGAGAATGTGGTTTTGCCTTTTTAGCCTTCCTATCCTATTCTCCCCCTCCCTTGCAACCACTTCCCCTTGCTTCTTCTACATGGGAGTTTACCCTACCCTGTCTCTCCCCATCTCCTCTTGCCACTTTCCTCTCTCACCTCATAATTTCATCCCTTGAGTATTCTCCCTTCCCAACAAATTCAACCTATGCCCTCTATCCATATATAACTATAAGCATATACACACACATTCACATATGTGTTCATATGACCACACCCCCTTCTTCCATTATTTTCATAGTGAGAAAGATATCATCAGTCACAGTTATTGCTTTTCCATATAGGAATGTAAATAGTTCAACTTTGATAAGTTCCTTTTGATTTCTTTTCCCTGATTGCCTTCTCAGGCATCTCTTCCTTCTTGTGCCTGGATGTCAAATTTTCTATTCAATTCTGGTTTTTTCCTCAAGAATGCTTGAAAGTCCTCTATTCCACTGAATGACCATATTTTCCCCTGAAACAAAATACTCAGTTTTGCTGGGTAGGTGACCCTTGGGTTCATTCCCAGTTCTTTTGCCCTCTGGAATATCATATTCCACGCCCTTCTATCCCTCAGTGTAGAAGCTGCCAGGTCCTGGGCTATTCTGATTGTGTTTCCACAATATTGAAATTGTTTCTTCCTGGCTGCTTGTAGTATTTTCTCCTTGATCTGGGGATTCTGGAACCTGGCTATAATATTTCTGGGAGTTTTCTTTTTGGGATCTTTTTCAGGAGGTGATCAGTGGATTCTTTCAACCTCTATTTTTCCCTCTGGATCTAAAACGTCAGGGCAATTTTCCTTGAGAATTTCTTGAAGGGTGATTTTTAGCTTCTTTCTTTGATCATGACTTTCAGGTAGTCCAAGAATTTTTAGATTGTCTCTCCTGGATCTCTTTTCCAGGTCAGCGGTTTTTCCCATGAGATATTTCACATTGCCTTCTAATCTTTCATTTGTTTGGATCTGCTTAACAGCATCTTGATTTCCCATAAAGTCATTAGCTTCCATTTGCTCCAGTCTAACTCTGAAGGAATGAATCTCCTCAGTGAGCTTTTGAGATTCTTTTTCCATCTGGCAAATTCGACTTTTTTAAGGCATTCTTCTCCTCATTGCCCTTTTGGGCCTCCTTTGCCATTTGAGTTAGTCTATTTTAAGGTGTTGTTTTCCTCAGTCAGGCTGTTGACCCTCATTTCATACTTTTCCTGCATCCTTCTCATTTCTCTTTCCAATTTTTCCTCCACTTCTCTTATTTGATTTTTAAAGTCCTTCTTAAGGTCCTCTATGGCCTGCAACCCACTCATGTTTTCCCCTGGGGCTTTTGGAGCAGGACTTCTGACCTCACAGTCCTTTTTCCGTTCTATGCCCCCAGAATAGGAGTCTAGGGTTGCATTTTTCTGTTTCCTTTGCCTTGGCATGTTTCCACTTAATTGCTTGACTTTTGGGCTTGTTGCCACACTGTGGCTTTAAGGACAGATAGAGGAACTTTCATCCTGAACGTGTGGGGGGAAACTTCCGTTTCTGGCAAGCTGTAAACCCACCCACGACTTCCACCCCAGATCACAATCCAGATCCAGGGAGGTTAAAGCAAGAGCGATTACCCCCCAAGACTGATTGCTGGATCTCCCTACAATTTGCAGGCTGGGAGCTGGAGCTGCCTCTGAAAACTACAAAATGGCATCTCTCCTCAGTGGCTTCTAGCCCCCAGGGGAGGGAGCTGACGCATTCCCTAAATACAGGTCCCAAAGTCCATAGGACACTACCCTCTTACTTTGTCCTAGGCATGTCTATGTTGAAAATTCTAGAGTCGCCACAGCTCCTGGTATTCTGGGGTTCCTCCAACCAGCTGCTGGCCCTGCCGCCCTGAGGCTAAAACCTCGGCTCACTCGGACCTGGGCTCGGCTCGGCTCCCCACGCTCTGCGCGCTGCCAGCTCCCAGACCGCTGCACTGGTCCTTCCTGCAGGGCTGCTGGGCTGTCCTCAGTGGGAGGTTAGCTTCTCTGTGTTCTTCTGTGGGTGCTGGGCCTCCAGAAGTTGTTCAGAGTCCCCTTTTACATAGTTTGGGGGGAATCTGGGGGCAGAGTGGCTTGGAAGAGCTGTTTCTACTCCCTATCTTTATATTTTTATGTCTGTCTGTATGTGTGTGTAAAATCATTCTTTAAATACTTCTATTTATTAGTTCTTTCTGTGGATGCAGATAGCATTTTCCTTCATAGCCTCTTTGTAGTTAATTTTAGTATTTATAATAGTCAGAATGACTTAGTGATTCAAAATTATTCTTAAGATATTATTGTACCACCTCGCCACTCCATATCCTCCACACTCTTGCCCAAATGATTTTCCTTAAGTGCATATAATACCATGTTAAATCCCAATTTAACCAGCTTCAATGGTGCCATATGGCTTCTAAGATCTCCCACCAACTCCTCTGTTCCAATTTTAAGGGTTTTCACAACCAAGTCCTCTCATGTTGCTCTTCCAAAAATTTCCAAAGGCAAGAAGATTGTGACCAGTCTACTATGTCCTTCACCTATAATAATCCCTCTCTTCTTAAATACCCTAATTGATGCTACTTCTATAAGGAAAGGGATGTATCCTTGTTCCTGATACATTATCCTCTATGAAGTTATTCAGGAGTATTTGAATTCACCCTGTCAACACTTGTGGTCTAATGCTTAGAGAGGAATTCATCAATGCCCAAATAGGAAAGGGGTTTCTAACTCACTGAGTCAGGTCTATGGCTAAAGGGTCTAGGGCGAGGAAAGATCTTATAGTTCTGATCTTGTAGAGAAGGACCCAGCTTGAGATAAGGGAATGGGGCACTGAGGCAGAGAGCGAAGAATGCCTCTGAGGTACCTTGTAGCTCAGGATTTTATGTTTCTATGTTCCCTAAGTTCCCTCTCATATCTGCCTCAAGCTTCTTGGCAAGATAAGAGTCAGGCAAAGACTACACAACTTAGCAGCTTTGCCAAACTGAAGCCATTAGCTAGAAACCACCCTAAAATTGATTTAATATTGAGCCCAGAGAAGATCAGACTGGCTGATTCCAAGGACAAAAATTTAGAATTTGCTCAGTAAAGAGACTGGGAAAACTAAGAAAATTAATGTCTAGTTCCTGCTACGTTTGCATTTATGGCCAAGATTAGGGGACCAAGTTAAGACCTCTGTCGAGTTGTAAATTCCATCCACCCATTTAATTAATTTTTTAAAGCCATATGCACCTTAATCTCCACTAAACCCTGCTCTATTGCCTCATTGTAGCTAAGAAGTGACCTTGAGTCTTTGAAGACACTGCCCACGGAGGAATAGCTGTAACAAATCCTGCTAAGCAAGGAAAGATTCAAGGACTCACATTGGTGAAATCATAGCTTCTAGAAGAAACACTGAACGATGAAACCATTGCACTTTTTTTTTCTTTTTGGAGGTCAACTAGGATTAAGTGACTTGCCCAAAGTCACATGGCTAGTAAGTGTGTCAAGTTGTCAAGCTTCCGAGGTCACATTTGAACTTAAGTCCTCTTGATTCCAGGCCTAGTGCTCTATTCACTGCACCACCTAGCTGCCTCACCGTTACACTTTCTAAAGAAAATTTGTGTTGTTTTCAAAGTACTGACCAAGAAGGAAAGGAAATGTTAATATTTTCTTTCAAAGGCTAATTCAGGGCTACAATTCATCCCAGGGAAGAGGTGGTAGCAAGATATCAGAAGGGAGAACAAGGGCACAAATTCTTAGGGCTGTCTGTTGGAAAAAAGAATGAGTCACCGAGAACAGAATACCTGTGGTTTATATCGAGTATAATCATCGAATTGATACCTGCACTGATGAATTTTCTTGAAATGAGTATTGAACTGGGAGTTTAAATCCTGCCTTAGATATTAACTAGCTATGTGACCCTGGGCAAGTCACTTAGCCTACCTCAGCTTTAGTTATGTCATCTATATTGTTATTGTTGCTGAGTTGTTTCATTTGTGTTTAATCCTCCATGATCCCATTGGGGGTTTTCTTGGCAAAGGTATTGAAGTGGTTTGGCATTTTCTTCTCTGCTCATTTGATAGATGAGGAACAGGGTTAAGTGACTTGCCCAGGGTCACATAGTCACTAAGTGTCTGAAGCTGAATTTGAACTCAGGTCCTCCTGACTCCACAGTCAGTGCTCTATCCATTGCACCACCTAACTGCCCTCCTTTATCTACAAAACAGGTATAATAATATATAATGCATAATTCTCAGGGACATTGTGAGTCTTGATTGAGATAATATGTAAAGCATTTCCCAAATCCTAAAATGCTATGTAAAAATTAGTAAGAGTATTGTTATTATTAAGTCATATAGAGAGAAATGACCTAAAACAAATGTACCTTCATAAATCAATTAAAGCAAAGCTGCATGCATTCACAGCTGGGCATGAAAAGAAAATAACTGGGCATGACAAAAATAACATGTAACTGGGCACAACAAAAATAACTCCCAACATAGCTTCCAGTCATCTCTGTCTGGCAGAATGCAAACAGGGGCCAACTCTAAGTCAAATGGCAAAGTCTTAAGCTTGGTTTCTTCTTTAATAGCCACCAATAGGTAAAATAAAAACAAAGACAAAAACAATACCCATGATCATATTTTTATCATGCTGACAAAACAAGAAAATAAATGAACAAACAAATAAGAAAACAATTTATAAAACAGATGCATTAATAACAAAACTCTGAAACTAGTAATTTTCACTGATTTATGCCCATTAGTATAATTGAGTTTCAATGGATCTTCTCACCAAGACTTTGCATTTTAAGTCTTTTACTTCTAACTGTGAAATGAAAGACTCTGTGCACTTTAAACGAACAGTAAAATCTCTTTAAAAATATATTTATTTACTTTTAGTTTACAACATTCAGTTCCACAATCCCTTGAGTTCCAAATTTTCTCCCCATTCCCCTTCTCCCCAATTCCCCCCCCACACACACACACCATGGTGGCATGCAATCAAATACAGGTTCTACAAATACCTTCACATTAAACATTAATCAAATTATAAAGAAGGATTATAACCAGTGGGGTGAACAATGAGAAAGAAAGGACAAAATGAAACAAAACACAAGAGGGAGAGCAAGTAGTTTGCTTCAATCTGTATTCAGACTGTGTAGTTCTTTCTCTGGGTGTGAATATCCCTTTCCATCATGAGTCTTTTGGAGTTGTCTTCTAACCTTGCATTGCTGAGAGGAGCCCAGTCTATCAGTCATCACAGATACTATGTGTCTGTAACTATGTACAAAGTTCTCCTGGTTCTGCTCCCCTCACTCAGCATCAGCTTATATAAGTCTCCATCTGCTCCTCATTTCTTATCGCACAATAATATCCCATTGCATTCATGTACCATAATTTGTTTAGCCATTCCCCAATTGATGGGCATCCCCTTTATTTCTAATTCTTTGCCACCACAAAAAGAGCCACTATAAATATTTTTTGTACATATGGGTCCTCCTCCCACTTATATGATCTCTTGGGCATTTAACCCTAGAAGTGGTATTATTGGGTCAAAGGGTGGGCACATTCTTCTTTTTTGCTTTTTGGAGGGCAATTGGGGTTAAGTGACCTGCCCAAAGTCACAAGGCTAGTAAGTGTTTGGGCACATTCTTTTTTTTTTTTTTAAACAAATACTTTATTAACTTCTGTTTTACATCATTCATTTCTGCCAGATTTTGAGTTACAATCATTTTCCCCCCATTATTCCCCTACCCAACCTCCCAGAATAGCAGTCCCACAAGATATCGCTTCCTCCAATCTGCTCTCTCCTATACCTTCTCCCATACCCCCATCAACTTTTCCATTAGAGGAAGATGAATCTTTGTGTCCCAATGCCTGCACATCTTATCTCCCAATTATAGGCAAAAGAGTAATAATAATAGTATTTATATATATATTTGAAACATTTAATGTTACGACCTTGAATTTCAGATCCATTTCCTTCCTCCCTTGTCACCCATTCCTTCTTGGGATATAAGTAATTCAGTATATGTTGTACATGTCTAGCTATGCAAAACATTATCATAGTAGATATATTGTGCAAGGCTGCTTATAATTCCCTCCCACTCATCCCACCACCCACCTGGTCCATTCCCTACATGATCCTGTCCCTCTTCTATAGTGGGTACTTCCAACCTCCCCTCCCCCCAAGGATGCCCTCCCATCCATCATCCCTCCTCTCATTCCCCTTCCCCCTATTCTGCTGCAGGTTGAGATATCCTATTTAGTATGTATGTCATTCTCTCCCTGAACCAAATTCAATGAGAATGTGGTTTTGCCTTTTTGCCTTCCTATTCTCCTCCTCCCTTGCAACCACTTCCCCTTGCTTCTTCTACATGAGATAGTTTACCCTACCCTGTCTCTCCCCATCTCCTCTTGCCACTTTCCTCTTTCACCTCATAATTTCATCCCTTGAGTATCCTCCCTTCCCAACAAATTCAACCTATGCCCTCTATCCATATATGACTGTAACCATATACACACACATTCACATATGTATTCATATGACCACACACCCTTCTTCCATTATTTTCATACTGAGAAAGATTTCATCAGTCACACTTATTGTTTTTCCATATAGGAATGTAAATAGTTCAACTTTGATAAGTTCCTTTTGATTTCTTTTCCCTGATTACCTCTCAGGCATCTCTTACTTCTTGCGTCTGGATGTCAAATTTTCTATTCAACTCTGGTTTTTCCTCAAGAATGCTTGAAAGTCCTCTATTCCACTGAATGACCATATTTTCCCCTGAAACAAAATACTCAGTTTTGCTGGGTAGGTGACCCTTGGGTTCATTCCCAGCTCTTTTGCCCTCTGGAATATTGTATTCCACGCCCTTCGATCCCTCAGTGTAGAAGCTGCCATAGTCCTGCCAGGCTATTCTGATTGTGTTTCCACAATATTGAAATTGTTTTTTCCTGGCTGCTTGTAGTATTTTCTCCTTGATCTGGGGATTCTGGAACCTGGCTATAATATTTCTGGGAGTTTTCTTTTTGGGATCTTTTTCGGGAGGTGATCTGTGGATTCTTTCAACCTCTATTTTGCCCTCTGGATCTAAAACATCAGGGCAGTTTTCCTTGAGAATTTCTTGAAGGGTGATTTCTAGGTTCTTCCTTGATCATGGCTTTCAGGTAGTCCAATAATTTTTAAATTGTCTCTCCTGGATCTATTCTCCAGGTCAGTGGTTTTTCCCATGAGATATTTCACATTGCCTTCTAATCTTTCGCTTGTTTGGATCTGCTTAACAGCATCTTGATTTCTCATAAAGTCACTAGCTTCCATTTGCTCCAGTCTAACTCTGAAGGAATGAATCTCCTCAGTGAACTTTTGAGATTCTTTTTCCATCTGGCAAATCTGACTTTTTAAGGCATTCTTCTCCTCATTGCCCTTTTGGGCCTCCTTTGCCATTTGAGTTAGTCTATTTTTTAAGGTGTTGTTTTCCTCAGTCAGGCTGTTGACCCTCATTTCATACTTTTGCTGCATCCTTCTCATTTCTCTTTCCAATTTTTCCTCCACTTCTCTTATTTGATTTTTTAAAGTCCTTCTTAAGGTCCTCTATGGCCTGCA
Source organism: Gymnobelideus leadbeateri (assembly GCA_011680675.1). Taxonomy (NCBI): domain Eukaryota; kingdom Metazoa; phylum Chordata; class Mammalia; order Diprotodontia; family Petauridae; genus Gymnobelideus; species Gymnobelideus leadbeateri. The sequence continues at coordinate 287,274 of WOXC01004669.1, read as the reverse complement.
ACCCGCTCATGTTTTCCCCTGGGGCTTTTGCAGCAGGACTTCTGACCTCACAGTCCTTTTCCCGCTCTATGCCCCCAAAATAGGAGTCTAGGGTTGCATTTTCTGTTTCCTTTGCCTTGGCATGTTGCCACTTAATTGCTTGACTTTGGGGCTTGTTGCCACACTATGGCTTTAAGGCCAGCTAGAGGAATTTTCGTCCGGAACGTGTGGGGGGCAACTTCCGTTTCTGGCAAGCTGTAAACCCACCCACAACTTCCACCCTAGATCACAATTCAGATCCAGGGAGGTTAAAGCAAGAGCGATTACCCCCCAAGACTGATCGCTGGATCTCCCCACGATTTGTAGGCTGGGAGCTGGAAATGCCTCTGAAAACTACACAGTGGCGTGTCTCCTCAGCAGCTTCTAGCCCCCAGGGGAGGGAGCTGACGTATTCCCCAAATACAGGTCCCAAAGTCCATAGGACACTAACCTCTTACTTTGTCCTAGGCAAGTCTATGTTGATAATTCTGGCGTCTCCACAGTTCCTGGTGTTCTGGGGTTCCTCCAGCCGGCTGCTGGCCCTGCCGCCCTGGGGCTAAAACCTCGGCTCACGTGGACCTGGGCTCAGCTCGGCTCCTGCGCTCTGCACGCTGCAGGCTCCCAGACCACTGCGCTGGTCCTTCCTGCAGGGTGCTGGGCTGTCCTCAGCGGGAGGTTAGCTTCTCTGTGTCGTTCTGTGGGTGCTGGGGCTCCAGAAGATTTTCAGAGTCCTTTTTTACATAGTTTGTGGAGAATCTGGGGGCAGAGAGGCTTGGACGAGCTGTTTCTACTCCGCCATCTTGGCTCCGCCCTCCTTGGGCACATTCTTATAGCCCTTTTGGCATAGAGGAACAGTAACATCTTATAGATTAAGAGGTGGATTGGGGAGGAGAGGCCATTTTTTCCAACCACCTTATTGTTTATATCATGATAAAGAGGTAAGCCTGGGATCTTGAAGTCTTTATCAGTAGACTATAATCTCTAACAGGTCCCAAGAAGCAGGGTAATCACTGAGTACAGACTTATGGTAGACTATATTTGGGTCATTTGCTGAATACACAGATGTATCTGGAGAGACATAGAACTAGAAGGATGATGAATCCTTTTTGGTTATAGCAACTCATGGAGCCATTTATTCAACCACAGCATGGGTGTAATCAAACTCAGGTGTACATTAACTGATGAAATGACAAATCCTTGAAGTAGTTAAACTAGAAACTATTAAACATCAGGAAATAAATGGTTAGATATTTTGAAAATTTCCAAAGACTGGAAATCATCCTTTCATTGTCTCTTTCTGCCACAAAATGTCCTACTTGTCCTTAGTATATGAGAAAGGGGTTGGCATAATTCTCACTGTCAGGTATCTGTTCGCTAGAACTACCAGGTTTAGAGATACATGTTTCTATAATGGCAAGGTTTTTCCAATTCTAAGTCCAGCCTCCTAAGTACTATCCAGTCAGCTATGCTTCCTCTCATGGGCCTGCTGACATATACTGTTTTAAGATTCTCTCCCCTCCACTCCTTGATCACATCAGGACTGCTTCCTACATTTCCTAAATATCCAGAATGGTCAGGGTTTGGTTAGGATTTGGAGTATGGCCTGGGAACTCTCCCAACTGGAGTAGGGGCATATAAGATCAAGTTGGCAGATACTATGAGAAAGAAACTGCAGTGGTAGAAATGTCATAATTGGGTCAGTAATCAGGAGAGACTCTGATAGCAGAGAAGAGATTCAGTGATGGAGAGACAGATACTAGAAACCCTATAGTCATGTGTGGGGGGAAATGTGGGAAGGAATGGTGAGTCATAGCCACCCAGGATACCTCTGCAGGCCTTATACCACTTTTAAGAAGACAATACTCCATGCCATTTCAAATTCACGATGCTTGATAGAACATCCAAATACATGGGAACTGAGATAACAGATAACTAACTAATAAGAATTATTTGTAAAAGATATAATCAAAATGTGAACAAAACTTAAATCCATTCTGGCCAGATTGTGTAAGTGAGAGAGACAGAGAGAGAGAGAGAGAGAGAGAGAGAGAGAGAGAGACAGAGACAGAGACAGAGAGAGACAGAGAGACAGAGAAAGACAGAGAGAGGGAGTGAGGGAAGGAGGGAGAGAGAAAGACAGACAGAGACAGACAGAGACACAGAAAGACAGAGACAGAGACAGAGACAGAGGGAGGGAGAGAGAGATGGAAGGGGAGGAGGGAGAAAGACAGATACCACAGTATTGAAAGAGTAAACACAAAGTTTTCCAGTGAGACATTTTCTTATCCAGAAGGTCTAATTTCCTTGGTGACACCGAATAACTGAAGTTTCATTTTATTTGGGGAGGAATGAATAAATAAATAAATTATTTAATAAGTACTTACTATCTATAAAGCACAGTGTTAATTGCTTAGGGTACCATTAAAAAATAAGACAGGGTTTTTGAGAAAGTTTGGATTACAATTAGCCAATTGGGAAAGGATAGCACCTAGAACTTTATAGAGACAGAACCCAAATTCTATTATCAGGAGTTAGATGTCTGTTATAAACAAATGGAAAGAGTGACTCTGCTTTGGAGGGGGTGGAGCAGGGGGGCATGCAAATGACTCATCCCTTCATAGTGACCAGGAAAAACAAGGTCTATTGCTACTGCCCTTGGTTTGCTATCACATTACTGCACTTCAATCTCATGCATGTTTTATGCTTGTTGTATCACATCTGCTTCTAAAACAATGATTTGTTTTCTTTTTAATACACCCACCTCCACTCTGAATTCTCCTAATGGCACAATCTTCTTTCAGGCAACAGCAAGTATTGACTATTTATTTATTTGTTTGTTTTTAACTATTAAGAGGTAGGAGAAAGACAAAGTGTTCCTGATCACTGGAATGAATGAAATGACACATGGCTAGGAGATGTTAAATTCATCATTTAATATTAATGTTAAGCTTAAGTATGTGAAGTGAATGATTCCATTATTCTCACATTAATACATTAGAATTAGGCATGAGTGAAGCTCAAAAGGATTGGAATTTGGGTTCATTTGCTATAAGCACCCGGAAATTCAGATACTTATTTAGGGCTTATCTGAACCAACTAAACACAGTAAATGGGCAAATGAATCCTGAATAGACTGAGATTTCAGGAGAGATTGTTGGCATCGGTGCTGCCAGTTCCAGGTACGAATGTTGGAAAAGGAGATCTCTGATGTTATTCGATGTATTTCTAGAGGTGATGGTTAGTGACAAACTGGGAGTGAAAGAAAATCCTTCACACACACATTACAGAAGCTGAGAAAGGTCTCTTGTGCACAGTTCTCTAAGTTGGTGGATATTGGATTCAGTTCTTACTTAGATTCAAGCAGTTCCCTGAAAAATATATCATGCTCCAGTTTTATGTGCTGAGTACACAAGTGTGGGGACTTTAGGGCATGGAGCTAGCTGGGATTACTGGTGTGTATACTTTCCATTTTGAGGAGCTGAGCATGTGCCAAAACTTCCAAGGATTCCATTCAGTTAAGTATTTGTAAGGCGGGTAGAGGTACAAAGACACAAACAAACCAATTCACGACCTCAAATAGCCTCCATTCTAGTGGGAGGATAGGGAGAATATCGTACCTGTTATTGCACTTTTCTAGGGATCTCCTGGATGAGAAAACACCTCTACTATCTTTTCAACTTATTTTAGAGAGTTGCCTAGAACACTGAGAGGTTAATAGGAGAATGGTCCAGAACCCCACAACTAATAAGTATCAGGGATAAGACTTGAAGTCAGGTCTTTGGGGCTTTAAGTACAATTCTCTAGCCACCATCCCCTTAGTGAGCACATACAAACATTTATGAAGTATCCACTTTGATTTTGGTGGTATGCTGGGTTTTAAAATGTCCTAGGACTCCTAACTGGTCTGGTGAGCCTCCCCTCTGAACCTTAGTCAATGACTTTCATGAGTTTGTGTGTCCCCAAAAGTTCATGTTGAAGACCAGCCTTGTATGAATGAACCCCTCTGCATTGACTGGGCTGGAGTTCAGAGGACAGATACATTGTACTGCTAGTTCTGGCCTCCAAGGCTTCCTAGGTTGGTTGGAATTGTCAGAGATTTCATTCTACTCTTATAGCCCTTGGGAAGGCAGAGTTACCTCCACAATGGGAGAAGACATCAATGGAGTACTCTGGTGGAGGACGAAGGTTAATGGAAAAGATTAAATTAATTTAGATGGATTTTGCCTTAGACATTTTTACAGCAGACTCAAAGTTTAATCCCAGTCAGCATTTATGTAGTTTTAAGGTTTGTAAAGCATTTTACATATCTTATCTCATTTGAACCTCATGACAACCCTATAAGGTAGGAGTTATCACTATCTTCATTTCTCATATGAGGAAATTGAGCTTAAGAGAGGTCAAGTTACTTAGTCAGAATCACTCAGCTAGTACACTCCTGAATCAGTATTTGAAACGGTGTTTGTGACTACAAGTTCAAACTTGTAGGCACTAGGTCACCTAGCTTCACCCCTTACTTCAGGAGGTCTCCTTTGCAAGACAGCAATCAAGGCATGGCAGATTTCTTCAGGAGGGAGTCGCTTCCTACCTTTGAAGGACATAAAGACAGGCATACTTCACCTTTCAAGATGTAACCAAATGACTTTATGAAGGTCTCACACCACAAATGAAACTCAGAAAAGAATTAGTCAGTATGTGAAATAATCCATGAAAATGCTCTTTTCCCTAGCCCACTAACTTGATGAAGATTTTTGTGAGTTATAATGACTTTATTTCTGGTGAATTCAGGAGTATGGGATTTCAAGAATGAGGATGCTTTCTGGGATGCAGAACCATTCCTGGTTGTAGCCAGAGATTTGACTAAGCCCAAAGATTGAACTAGGAAGTCAGAAGGGGGGAAGGGAACTGGAATTGGAGATTTGTGTTTGTGAATCCCCAGAGGATCCTAATGGCATGGAAATAACTCTGGTATTGCTGGTTTTAATGTTTATTTGCCCAGGTGCTACAGGGTGTCTGAGTTGCAGTAGATGTGAACAAAAAACAGTGTTGGTCAGAGAAGGCGAGACTTACTCCTCTGAGTAGATCTAATTAGTGTTAGGTTTAAAGTTTGTGGTTAATGCATATTTGTTGTTGTATCTTTAGTGTTTTTCTTGTATAATGTTTCCATCTCTTTCTTTATATATGTATATCCTCAAGTAAATAAATCATCTTTGTTTATGTTACCCAATAAGTATGTTTCTTAAAAAGGAACATATCAAAAGGTACGCACACCATTTATTTTGCTGTGCCTTTCTTTGGTAGACAGTTATAAATAGTTGGGCTTTTTTGGTTTTGTATTGTTTTTAGTCAGAAAGAAACAGATTGGATTAGTTATCAGGGAATTTTCCTTCAAAAAATTTCATGTCTTCATATAATGTTCCTTAATGTTTTTTCATGCATCTAAGAACATCACAAATTTTGTAAACCGTTCCAATTTTGAGAGTGATTATGACTAGATTTATGAAAAGGCCCAGGAATATTTGGACCAGAAATCATTATAAAAAAAGAAACTATGCAAACCCACACTTTGTGTCTAGTATCATTGGTCAGAGTATGGTATTAATGAGGCCAGGGTCAGAGGTTTGTCTGGAAGAAGCAGTTGGCTCTTGCTCCATGGTCACAGACCAAAATTCTTACCCTGGCTGACCATCTTACAAACATCAGTTATATAAAGTAGTTACAAGAGAGATTAGAACAGGAATTGGAAGAAAATTCCCAGAAACCCATCACCACTAACATACAATCCAGGGCTCTTGCCCTATTGATAATTAAATTACCACCTGCTGAACTTTGGACAAGTCACTTAACCTCACTGAGTCCAAATCAGAGCCCTTGGGAAAACTACTTAATGCTTATGTTTGGCTCATTTCTGGGGAGGCTCCAGAAGTGTAGAGTAGAAATGCACTCAATATACAATGTGCAATCAGATATGGTATGACTTTTTTTTTTTCAGTAAGAATTTAGTAATCACTTACTCTGTGTCAAGGACTATGGTGATTTACAAATATCATTCATTTTTTCCTCACAACAACCCTGTAAAGTATAGGCTATTGTTAAGTCTGTATTAGAGGTAAGATGATTTACCCAGAGTCACACAACTAGTATGTATCTAAGGCCAGATTTAAACTCAGGTTTTCCATTTTATGGTCCAGAACTCTAGCCACTGGACCATCTTGTTAACTCAGCTAGATAGCTATATCCTTCCTCCATGCAAAAGAAATACTAAGCAGAAAAACTCAGAAGTGAACACTGATAGAAACTTAAAACAAGGTATAGTAATTTATAACTACTGTTATAAATTAATTAATAGAATTTTATAGTAAGTTATAATCACTGTTATCCTATTCAAGGAGGTTGAGACTTAAAACCATAAAGACAAAGCAATTGTGTTACTGAAAAAGCATTTCCCATTTCACCTCAGCTCTACATTTTCCAAACAATTCCCTCCAGGTTCATGTCCTATGGCAACACAAGCAAATGTTTGATTTTTTACCTCTCTTGCTAGTCATATGAAGAATTTCCCCTTGCCATCAAGTCTCTCTGAACTAAGGGATCATCTCAGGATTGTTCTTCAGTTGCCTATGCTCTGGGGCAGAAATGGTATCAAAGGCTTTGAGGTCCAGTCTCTGGCTTCCCTTAACCAATACCGGTCCTTTAATTAACATGTACTTTCAGTCTGCAATTTCTTCCAGGACTATGGGACAACCTTTACCCACCCCTGTTGGAGAGCCAAGGGAAAAAGGATTACTTATCATATGTTCCAGAGACAGAAATGAAGAGAGCCCGAAACTTAAAAAAAAAACAAAAAACAAAAAAAACAAAACTGATGCAGCCCCTCCACAATCATTGAGCAAAGGGACCAATAAAGGCTTTGTTCTCTCAAGGTACCTGAGTAATTCAATACTGAACTAGAAAATAGAATTAGCCAAAAGCAGCCAGGAAAGTTCTGCAGATATTCCATGGAAGGAAAGCCATTACTTTATTCTGTATCATCAATGGGTTGGTCTTCTTATTTTCATTAATCAAGGACAGTGACCTTTGCATATTATCCAAATAACATTTTAAAACAGAATTTCAATTCTCACAGGCAGAGAACTGACATTTCATATTTTTTGGATTAAAACACTTTGGTAACATCCCACTAATTGCTTGTCCAGCCTTTGCTTGAAGATCTTCATTAACTCTTCCCTTCTTTTTTTTTTTTTAAAGCAATTGGGGTTAAGTAACTTGCTCAAGGTTACACGGCTAGTCATTATTTATGTGTGGGTACTCATTTTCTGAGGCCGGTTTCGATCCCGGGTCATCCCAACTCGGAGGCCGGCGCTCTTACTCACTGCACCACCTAGCCTAACTCTTCACCTAACACCTAATTCTTCCCTTCTTTTCCACATCAATTATTGTCTAACCATATGTCACCCCATCATTGCTAATGGAGATAGTGCCCAAAGAAGTCATTGATTGGGAAAATCTCTTCCTATGAAATATGGAATAGCTATTCCCTTAATCCAGGCATAGGGTCCCTAGTGAAGTATGTAAATTGGATAAATAAAGTGACTTTCTGGATTCTTTTTTTGTTGGGGAGAATGTCTAGAACTCTATATAAATTTAGTGACTCATGGAATCATAAAATGTGAGAGCTGGAAGAGACTTAAGTAGCCTTTTAGTCTAGCTCATGTGTGAAAGGAGCCCCCAGAATAACCTATCTGTTATTTGGTTGTCTAGTCTCTGAAGTGTCTAGTGGTTTTCTAGTCTCTGAAGACTTCCATAGAGAGGCAACTTGCAAACTCTTGAAGTAGTCCATTTTACATTACAGCATCTCTAATTATAAGGATTTTTGACATTCTAATAATGAAGAATAAATCCTACTGGTTGAGTATACCCTCTATAATTTGTTTGCAAGGCCATTCCATCTATATTTAAGTGATGTTCCAGTAGCACAATTCCCTCTGCAACTTCCACGCATCACTACTGGTTCTACCAGAACTTCCAGTAGGCAATATTGTCAAGGTTGGGGGTAAAACTGAGATAAAGCCTTGGGTCCTAGAGGTTGGACATGTGACTAAAAATGTGGGAGTTGGCATAATCAAGTAGTAATCAGGGTTTTGGGGGCTTGGCTTTTGACCTTTTCTTATTTTTCCTGTTTCTCATGGCTGGCAGCAAGAGTGGTGATGTTTTAGTATTGCCCTCCTCTCTTGTGGTCAAGGAGGTCTAAAAGCTCAGAAGTATCTTATATCCTTATTTTTCACCCTAGGGTTTATTCTAACAACAGAAACCCACCTTTTCTTCTTTCATGTTGGATCTTTCTTCTCTCCTGGCTGGTGATCAGAACAGTCACCTTTAGGCACTGTCCCTACTTTTCCAGTCAACTTATAGAGAGGCAACACCTTTATTGCTCTCTGAGCCTCTATTCCTCTCAGTTATGCTTACTATCTTGGATCTGCATTAATGGGGGGACTGTCTCTTGTGCTGAGAATTTCCTTCTAGCCCATGCACTGGTAGTCCCCATTAAATATATCTCTCAGAGAAAAAAAATAGTTATTTTGCGAGGTTTGGCTTAGAAGGTAAAATATGATTAAGGATTAAAAGGATTCGAAGAGTCTTGGCACCCCCAACAGATTTAGGGATGCAGCAGACACAACAGCTGGTAGTAGCTGGGACGTTCCCTCCAAGTAGGCTGCTTAACATGGCATGAATTGGACATTTCACATGGCATATCCCATTGTAAACAGCTGTTCTTAGAACAGCATATGCTGAAACTAAATGGACCTGTAACCCTAGGATACCACTCCCACACACTCTTGTTCCTGTTAATAATACTGGGACTGCAGCTTCTGATGTCTAAAACTAAATCTATTTGCACTTTTTGATGTCATGGCTTACTTGTCATTTTTTTAACTTGTCAAGATTAAGAAGGTGGTTTAAAAACACTAAGATACATGCAGCACTACAGATTTGTCTACATAGCTGGTTTCTTAAGGATGAGGCAAAGTTTAATTTCAGGGTTGAGTTATGTCTGAAGTCAAAGCTAAGGACAATATTTTCTCTAAATCATGAATAGTCCATAAGGAATCTCACTTAATAAAAGCAAATGATGTCTATAAAACAGGCAGCCAACATAAAAATGGTTTAATTCTAGGCATGTTGAGGGATCTATGACTTCATTAAAGTGAATGCTCCTTCCAGTGGTAAGTATCACAACCCATGCCTTTTCATCTTTCATGACTCTTGCCCATATCATTCACACTAAGGTCTTCCTAACATACTGGAAGCCTTCCCTCAATTTTTTTTTCATGTGTCTTAATGTGAGCATGTGGATTGTCTATTGGTTATCCTTTGTTCTTACTGGCTGACTGACCCATTTAATTTTTAGTCACACCTTCCTCTAAAAATGTTCTTTTTGTCATTTCTTTGTAAGGTGTTTGGCAAGCATTAAGGTGCTATATAAATACTAGGCATTATTATTAATTATTTATACTTCTTTGGTAATAAGTGACATTGGCTCATGCTCATTTTATAACTTTCCTTTGTTGTTTAATTTCCTTAATGTGAGTTTTTCAGAGGCTATGTTCCATAACCTATCACCACAGAGTAGCATGGGAAGAATATTGATGTTAAAATATATGGGCCATTGTTTCAGGGAGAAACTTGGAGTTAATAAAAACCTTTCATAACTTTTCAAAGGGAATCCAGCCTTTCCTTTTTCTCCTGTTCGATTTTGAGCCTAACCCATAGCCAGATGGACCAAATCTTTTGTGTTTCCATCTGAATGTGTCTCCTATCCCAGAAAATAGGCTTTTCTAGGCCTAAGATACATATATACCCGATTTCTCTTCCTTCTCAGTCCTTGTATCATACAACCATTTGATATTTTGGTGAATTTAGGACCTTTGGATGATAAGATAACTCTCAAGTTTGCACCTTGTTCAGCTACACCAAAAATAAATTCTGTGCCTACGAGGGAAGGTCCAGGTTGGAAGGAAGGATATGTTCTCTTGTTAGTACAGATTATTACACTCTGAGTAGTTGTCCAAATACTTTTTACATATCAATACAGTGATGACAGTTTGTGATTTTGTGTGCTAAAGGTTACATTAATGGCAACATTTTTTAACAGTAAAAAGAGTAGCAAGATGACCAATCAACAAATTAACAAACATTTATTAAGTGCCTACTATGTGCCAGGCTGTACTAAGGGCTAGGAAAGAGAGAAAAATGGAGAGAGACATAGACAGAGAGTGATAGAGAGAGATACACACACAGAGAGACAGGAAGATAAGGGGAGGGGAAGCCCTGACTTCAAGAAGCTTAAATTCTATTCAGGGAGACAAAATTTACATAAATTAGTATACCCAAAATAAATACAAAAATATTTGGGGAGGATAGGGTAGGACACTAGCAGTGAAATACTCAAGAAAGATAACTAGGTTGTACAGATATAAAATAGTGAATTTGTAGACAGGGGGACCTGATTTCAAATTTTGTCTCAGACAATAGCCCTGTGAAAACTGGGCAAATCATTTAAACTTTCTCAGCTTCGATTTTCTCATCTGTAAAATAAGAAGGGTAGTCTCTATGGCCTCTAAGGTTCCTTTGGCCTTTAAGTCTATTATCCCATGAAAGTATCCTCATGCAAGATGGTGTCTGAGCAGAGTTTTGAAGAAAACCAGATATTCTAAGAGAAGAATATAAAGTGGGAGTGCTATTATTTACTCTTAGCTATGATCCTATTCAATTCAGTTCAATATATATTTTTTTTATGTTATGAGAAGGCAAATTTTGTGTCCCTTTCAGTTTTGTGGCTTTATGGAAGCCCAGTAGGACTGGATTATCCATAAGGCCAATTAGAAGATTTGAAGATATTGATGCCCTTTTGAGTTAATCTACAAGTTCAGCTACAAATTCTATCATGGCGGATGCAGACTTCAGTTTTGTCAGGGTTCTCCAAAATTCTCCATAAACCTTCACTAGCAAGTTCAGGATGAGTTAGTTAAAATGAGACTCAAGGAATTCAGAAGAAAGGTAAATTTTCAAAAGAAGGATGTATACATATCTCATTGAGAAAATAACATTTCGGGGGCGTCCTTACATTTTTTCTTGTCTAGCTAGCTTCATAAGATATCATATCATATGATGAAGAGATCAAAAGGGGTAAAAGGGGCTATTTTAAAGAGCTGGAATGGTCAAGAAAGCCAATAGCTGATGCAGCTGGTAAAATACCTCCTACACAGTGGGAGATCATTTCCCACATACTGAGAAGATCAGCTCAACAGTGTGTGAAGTGCTTTGAATTTCCACAATCGGTCCTTTGGCTTCCATACCTTCACAAGATTTTTCATCTGGTTCAGACTGGTCTAAGCGTGAAATTGACTTCTTAATGTTCTTCCTTTGGCCTTCTCGTTCATCCAGTCCCAAATCTAGCTACTAGGATTTAACTCACATGTCTCATCAAATTCACAAAATAATATCATACTTTTTATGAAATTCTTTTCAGGAACTATGTCTATGAAATTCTTTTCAGGAACTATGTCTATGGTATTCTTCTGGTCTAGTAAATTTGACAAAAACGGAGATGAAATGAAGGTGGCATGAACTTGTTTTTGAGGAAGTTATGCAAAATGTCTGTGATAACCACTTTTTTTTGTGACTGGCTGAAGTGTAGCAGAATTTATGAGTCTTATCCCACTACTAATTACACAAAATACTTGATGTACTCTTTTTGCGACATGAGCTACTTCATCCATTCTTTGGCATCCTGATAGCCTTCTTCTCCCCAGGTTCACCAGATTGGTGTAAGATTTAGTATTTTGCATCTAAGAATTCCTGAGCTCAAATGGTTCACCAGCCTCAGACTTCTTAATGGAGAAACAATTATAGTCATGCACTACCATATCTAACTCCAATTCCTTTAATAAATCATTCCTGGGTCGGCTAGGTGGTGCAGTGAATAGAGCACTGGCCCTGAAGTCAGGAGGACCTGAGTTCAAATTTGACCTCAGACACTTAACACTTACTAGCTGTGTGACTTTGGGCAATTCACTTAAACCCAATTGCCCTGCTTTACCCCCTCCAAAAAGAAAAAAAAATAACATTCCTTTGGTAAAACACATAGTTTTGCCTGTGATTGGAAAGAAGTGGGCTAGCTCATAATATTTTTAGGAATATTTGGAACTGTTTGAATGAGGAGGACAAAGGAGAAGAATCAATGATGACTTGTTTCACTGGAGGGAGGTCTGTAAAAGAGGACTCCAAAGATTTGTTCATTACTCTTTTCTGTGCCACATGCTTATCAATAATGGTAATCGAATTTTTAGATAATGTGAAATTTGAAGATATGGCTAATATTCTGGAAAAATACTCAGACTTAAGTATTTCTGACATTAAAATTATTGACTGAATCAAAAATGAAATTTAACAGAAGCAAATGTAAGGTTTTATATTTGCATTTAGGGGATTATGATATATATGTAAGATGGGTGTAGCTGTGACAAGAAAATAGTTTATATGAAAACAATATTAATATTTTGTTTGGACTAAAATTCTAAGTGAGTTGACAGTGTGACAAAGCAGACTAAAAATGCAATGGGATGCTAGGTTCTGTTAAGAAAAGCATAAGATCCAGATTGAGGGATGTTAGAGCCTCATTATATGCTGAACTGGCTAGACTGTATCTGGAGCATCATTCAGAGTCCTGGACACACATTTCTAAAAAAGTATATTTTACATGAATGTGCATTCAGAAATGGACAACAAGAGTAGTGAGGGAACTGGAGACCGTGCTACATGAAGAGTAAATGAAGGGACAAGGTCTGTTTAGCCTGGAAAAAGAAAATATTTGGGGTGTGGCACAAAATAATCTTCAAACATTTGAAGGGCAGGCAGAGGGATTTGGCTCCTTCTTAGACCCAGAATGAAAAAATAGGAGCAAGAAACAATTTCGATTGTAAAGAAAAATAAACACTTCCTAAGAGTTATGAACTATCTCTCAATGAAATGGATTTCTTCCATAAGCATTGGGTTCACCTTCACTGTATTTTTTAAAGAAGAAACTGAATGACTAGCTATTGGGGATATTGTAGAAGAAATTTCTGTTCAAATAGGGTCTGAATTAGAAGGCCTCTGAGGTCCAGTGTAATGTAATAGAATGAATGCTGTATTTGGAATCAAAGAAGTTGCATCCAAATTCCAACTTTGTTACTTAGTATGTGATCTTGGGCAAGACACTTTAATGCTAATCATTGGTTTCCTTGTGTGTAAAATGAGGGTATTGGATTTGATGTCCCCCAAGGCACCATAGAACTCCAAATCTATGATCATACAATCTCTTCCAATTTTGAAATTCTTGGATGTGAAGATTTTCATCATTTGTACTCATGGTTAAATTCTTGGGATATTTCTTCTTTTTTCAAACCGCAATGACCTGATGCCAACTCCTGGACTGCATGAACCTCCATGTTCTTGTCTCTTCCAATGCAATGACCATCTACTTCTTGTCTGCTGATGATGTCTTCTGCAGTCATTTTCTCTGCTTTTTTGCGTGTGAATATGATGGGTTTCTGGGTCCTGGCTATCCCTGGACTATTCCATGCTATTACTGATCTAACTCTCTTTATGACATGGGTACTATTCAACATTATTTTTATATCAAAACATATGATTGTTGAGCTCAATGTCATGGTCTACTATGTTTTTCAGTTTGCGAAGATAAAGAAAATAATAAAAAACCCTAAAATCTATTTAGTATTTTAAAGTTGTCTACAGAGTTGAATTCTTAATGCTGAAGTAATGCTTCATTTTTAGGGTTTTAAATCTGTTCTGCTCTTAAGAATGATTATTATTATAGCTAACTAGTATATAGTACTTTAAGATTTGCAAAACACTTTGCAAGTAGTATCCTGTCTGATTCTCACAACAATTTTGGGTAGTAAGTTTGTAATCAAATTTTGTAAGTTTGTAATTTTTGTAAGTTTGTAATCAAATCCCATTTTATAGATGATAAAAACTGAGGACGGCAGAAGTTATGTGACTTGCCCAGAGTCACACTGCCAGTGTCAGAGATCAGTTTTGAACTAGATCTTCCTGACTCCAGATCTAACATTGCAACTATTGTACCATGTAGCTACATTAAACCCTCCAATCTCAGCCCTTCAGATATCTTCCAGGAGTTGACCTTTGCTTCCTTCTACACTGAATAGCTCAACCCTTTGTTGAGATAACCTATTTCTCTTTTGCTCTGCTCCTTCCCCACTCTTACCCAAGGTCTCACCCCCAGGTCACCTACTATTCTTGAAGGAATATGGCAATAGAATTTCCAATTCTAATAGAAATGAGTTACACTGTTGGCATCTGATGAATCTACTTTTACATGACAAGCACCATTCCTGGGTTTAAATCTTGTTTCTGTTACTTATTACCTATGGGATTTGATCATTTGACCTCTCTGTCACTCAGTTTCCCCATGAATAAAATGGAATTTGGACTTGATGGTCAGCTCTATGACGGTCTCCTGCATAGCTCCCCATCTTCTCATCCAGTGTCTTCCTTATCACAAAATCCCCACGTTGGATAAGCTCTCTAGTTTAATCTATACTTGAGCAAGAATAACTTCAATAATCTTGACATATTGTCATTCAATCTTCATTTGAAGACTTCCAGTGATAAAGGATTTGTTAACCCTAAGAAAATTCATTCTGCTTTTGGATAGCTTTAATTTTTAGGAAGTGCTTATTCATATAGAGCCAATACTTTTCTCTATTGCCCTTTGGAATAAGCAAAACAGAAGTTTAATTGTTCTGCTACGTGTCTACCCTATAAGTACATAAAGATAGTTACCATGATTGCTCCTCTCCCACAGACTTTCCTTAATACAAGGCATTTCCAGTTTTCTTAACCAGTCCATGGTTAAGTCTTCAGGTCTAATGTCTTCAGACTGTACCATACACGCTGGGAATTCACATATGGAAACAAGGCAAGGAAGGGATAATTGTAATCCATGGTCCCAGTCTCCCAAAATTTTAACATTGAGAATTAATTTTCTTGAAGTATCTCAGTTAGAATGGTCTGAAAACATCTAGAAGGTGACAAAATGGGTGAATGGTGCAACAGTCTAAGATGATCCATACAGTTCTGAGAAAGAAATTGATGAAAATATAAAATATTAAAAACACCATTGATTAGAATACTTGATTTTTTAAAAAATACCCATCACCAAAGCAGGTATCCAAAAGCAATCCATATGCAGCAATATAATGTTTATAAAGAGGAGAAAGAGAGAAAAAGAAAGAAGGAGGGGAGAGAGAGAGAGAGAGAGAGAGAGAGAGAGAGAGAGAGAGAGAGAGAGAGATTTTCATGGAAGAATCACTGAAGAATTAATGGAGCCAAAGAAATCTATTTGGCCTAAGTCTATGGGATGTGCCAACCTTAATTGCATCTTCCTGGAGAATGACTGCAGAAAAGATCCTTCCTCATAGTGATTAAATGCTCCTTAAATTTTCTTATATTCAAAATGTTCTTACAGTTGGAAAGACTTATAAAGAATCTCAGAACTCATAGTATCCACAGCTTGGGAGCAATTTATTCATTTTGGAGTTTTAAATTTTACACTCATTGCTATGTTGCTCCCTAATATTTCTTAAGATGTTCCATGTGGGTGATCTTTTAATATTCTAACCATACCTCATAAGTTCCATGAGGGTAGGAGCCATTAAAAAAAAATTTTTTTAACCTTCCCCAAAGCACTCAGGGAATGACTTGGCACCATTGAAATAGTGACGGGGCTAGAATTCAAGGTCAATTAGTTGAGTTTGGGATGTGAATGAAAACTGGCTCTTATATTAATGTCTCTCTTATTAGGAGGGAAGGACATGTTTGCCGATTGTGTTCCAGGGCAGAAGGGCCAGAAGCTGCTGCTTGGGAGGGCTGGACTCTCATACTTTCAAATCAAGGCTACAAAGTTCAAAGCAAAAGAACACGTGGAAGGAGGGAGCAGAGTGGCCTGGGCGGAGCAGTGTCTTGTGAATGCAGCATGAGGGGAAAGGCAAAGACCCCTGCCAACAACAGCAGCAGGGTTGCAGCTGCCAGCCCTGAAAAGTACCTGGCTGAGTTTTAAAGGACGTGAACACAATACTCTTACTGAGAAGCCCTTTGCAGACCTCCATTCACAGCCAAGGAAAACAGCTTTTGGAGTTTTTAGGTGTCCATAAACAGCTAGATGAATGCAAGGAAGCCAAAACTAGGGATAAGCGGGGTATTTAAATGCTCTGCTTGCTTAGTGGCCAGGGCCTACTCCTCCAATATCAATCTGCTGGTACATTCATGGAATACCAAGATTCCCTATGTGTTTGTTACTCATGAAAATTCCAGATGTATATGGGACAGATGGCAGAGTCCTGGGAACTTGGAGATATAGGTAGCTGCTATGTTGTGAAACTAGAGGAGGAAAATGGAGTCTTATTTTCCTCCAAGTAGTAGAGAGTCCAGACATGGCCCACAACATTCCTGAGTACAAGCAGACTAGATTGAAATATAAATTGGGAAATATTTAACAAAATAAATGGAAGTACAATAAAACACAGATAATGCCCAAATGTTGGTTTTATAAGTCAATATGTGCCCACAGAGATCCTTACACATGATTTATTGTCCCCCATTTTTATTTTGAGCTTGGCACAACTGGTCTATACCACATGAGGAAACTGGGTGGGGAGTCTGAGCAATGACCCAAGTTAGTAAGCAGCTCTGGGTCATCCCAGTACCAGAAGACCCTTTGAATTCAGCCTCAGCACTTTGTTAACCATTGAGCCTAAAACTTTCCAAGTGAGGAGAGCATGTGGCAGTGGGTTGAAGAGTGATAAAAAGCAGACATTCATGGAAAAAAATGTTTTTATCAAGAAAGATAAAATATAGAAATTATATGAATCCGATAATAGCATAATAAAGGTTATTTTACAGGGAAAAGACTCCTGTAGGGTTGCCAAGTACTAAGGCAAAATGAATGAAGAGCAAATGGGTTGTATTTCAAACACATACCATTACACTGAGCAACAGTAACATTTTACTACTGGAGTCACATTTTTTGACTGATGCAATAAAATTTGTAAAATACAAAGAAAACATAGGATTTATATCTTTTTAACTTCAAATTCAAAACGGATTTTATAGTAACCAGTGCTGTAAAAAAATGTTGGGAGAGCTCTTAAAAGGACCAGCAGTTCTAAGAGAGCTCATGTACTGTTTACAAGAAGAGCAGAGATATGGTTTTCTCTATGGCTGGAGTTGTGTAATTCTAGTGCATTTTTAAGAGAGAGATTTTATGCTTTGTTACTTTCAGTAATTATTAGATTTGAGTGGTTCTTAGTGATTGGAATGGTCTGGCCTGGTTTCATGGATCATAAATGGAAACACTGTTTATGAATTACAGAATCTTGTCCAGATTGGAGACAATTTTGACTTTTAGTTGTTCTGTTTGTTGTAATGTTATTTAGGGAGACCCGAACTCAGACGACTAGTTGATAAATACAAAGGGGAAATAATGTTTCCATGATTCTATTCTGTCTTTTTCCAAATGTGTTTAGGGGTTGCTTTTTTCCCTCTGGAGTGGGGGAGAGAAATTATTTGGGACCTCTACTCAGGGAACCTTGGTCATTCTCCTCAAGAAGTGGTTAACTAAAAGTTACTGTTAGCTACTAAAATATGTAAATCACATAAACTCGACTGCACTTGTACATTTTGTTTTGACAGATATTTGAAAAATAGGATTGACTCCGTGAAATGTAACCCATGTGTTAAGCAGACATGAATGGCTTTCCCTGCCCCCTTGTGTGCAGAGAAATGGAGAGATAAGCAACATCAGTTCTTTTTTTTTTTTAAATTCTTTTGGTCTTTAGTTCTTTTTTTTTTTAACAAAGTATTTTTTTCCCCTCCAAGCACAGTGATATATGGCAATCTCTTCTGACTCAACAATTTTCCATTTCTACTGGGTTAACTTTTAATTTTGGGCCTCATTCTAGGCAGCAACCATACATCAAAGCAAAATTTTTAGAAATGTAATTGGGCCAGAAAACTGACTGACCTATTTCTAATTCCAACCAATCTCCTTAGAACTTCGTGTGATTGTAGGCATATATTTGTTGTGATGCAAAGCTGTTTTGAAACAAAGTCCTTGGTACAGAGGAGGCTGATTGTATATTTATTTACAGATGACATTTCCATTCAAGTAATCTTTTTAAAATCTTATCCTTCTAGAGACTCTAGAGAAATGAAATAAACTTACAATATGAAGAGGGTCAAAATAGTTCTAATTATGAGCAAATATACATGCATACATATATACATATACATATATATATGATTTTGGATTAGATAACACTGTTTTACTAGAATATGGAATTGATAGGCTGCAGAAGGAAAATCTGGAAAGTGTGCCCTCTGCTGACTTGGGAGAAAAGGGTCTGCAGACTTTTATTTATCTTAAATAAATGCTCAGAGAGTGAAATCCTAAGATTATGACACACAGAACTGGAATTGTCCTTAAAGAGCATTTAGCCCTCTTTCCTCCTTAGACAGATGTTGAGACTGAGTCTGATGAATACAAAAGAGACCTTAGAACAAGAGATCACTTACATTTTTTAGCATGTGTTTTAACTTAATGACATTGAATTTTTTTAAAAATGCTGTTCAATAGCTTTCTGTTACTATTACTTTCTCTTTCTTCTTACACTTAGAAGAAAGCTCCAAATCAATGTTTGCCTTCTCCTGCATTGTTCTAGGTTTGGAGTGAAAGGGTCTGAATTGGAAGTCACAAGACCTGAGTTCTACTTCTGTCTCTATCATTAATGGGTTAGATGACCTTGGGTGAGATTCTGTTACTCAGGGCTGAGGTGGAGGAAGTTATATTGGATGATCTCTGCGTTTTAGCTCTAGCATCCTATGATTCTATGAAAAACATGAAGGGCTTATGTGAAATTTCAAAAAGAATTTATTAGGTGCCTACTATGTGCCAAACACCATGCTATGCCCTTGGAGATAGAAAGACAAAATGAAATGATGCCTGACTTCAAGGACTTTACATTATATCTGAAGGGCTTTTCCTTTTTTCCCTCCTTTATTTCCTTTCCTGTTCCCTTCCCATTTCCTATTAATTCACTTTCTGATTGCTTTTCTCTCCCTCTCCTTGCTTTCCTATTTCCTTCCCTTCATCTTTACCTTCCCTGGTCTTCCTTAGTGTGCTTTACTCACAGTACTTATATTTGGGTGGGTTACAAATCAATGGGAACATATCATCTTCCCGATGAAATTAAACTAAATTTACATATTAGTTCAATTGAAATGATTTAATCAAGGTTATTGATGAAAATAACTTTAATTTCTTTTTCCCCCACTGCCAATTAAATAGTAGTACAAAGTAATGTTATGCCCCAAATTTGTAAGAAACTAGTTATCCGTAGTTACTAACAAAGAAAAATTTCAAAATACAGGAGCTACTATTTAGCAATCATCATGTTTAATATGTCAGAAAGAGTTCTTACTCAACCTTCAAAGCCAAACTTAAATGTCAGTTCTTCCATGGAAATTTTCATTATTCCTTGAGTCAAAAATGATTTTTTTCTCCCTCAAACTTTATATAATCACACAAGGGTAGTATCATTGGGGTTAAAGGAATGTACATGGGAGAGGAAGGGATAGTGGTCAGGCATATCTGAAGTCATTTTACTAATTAAATAGAGTGACTTGGTCTATCTACAAAATGATGATTAAAAGGCCAAAAGGATGGGATCCTGCTCAAAATTATACTTTTTCTCCTGTAAGATATAAAAGTGAACTGAGATAAGATGGCGGAGTAGAAACAGCTCATCCAAGCCACTCTGCCCCCAGATTCCCGCCAAACCATGTAAAAGGGGATTCTGAACAACTTCTGGAGCCCCAGCACCCACAGAACAACACAGAGAAGCTAACCTCCCGCTGAGGACAGCCCAGCAGCCCTGCAGGAAGGACCAGAACATCGGTCTGGGAGCTGGCAGCGTGCAGAGCACAGAGCTCGGGGAGCTGAGCTGAGCGCTGTGGTTTTAGCCCCAGGGCGGCAGGGCCAGCAGTCGGCTGGAGGAACCCCAGAACACCAGCAGTGTGGCAACTCCAGAATTATCAACATAGACATGCCAAGGACAAAGTAAGAGGTTAGTGTCCTATGGACTTTGGAACCAGTATTTGGGGAATGTGTCAGCTTCCTCCCCTGGGGGCTAGAAGCTGCAGAGGAGACACTTCATTTTCTAGTTTTCAGAGGCAGCTCCAGCTCCCGGCCTGCCAATTGTAGGGAGATCCAGCGATCAGTCTTGGGGGGGTAATCTCTCTTTCTTTAACCTCCTTGGATCTGGATTGTGATCTAGGGTGGAAGTCGTGGGTGGGTTTACAGCTTGCCAGAAACGGAAGTTGCCCCCCACACGTTCCCGACGAAAATTCCTCTATCTGGCCTTAAAGCCATAGTGTGGCAACAAGCCCAAAAGTCAAGCAATTAAGTGGAAACGTGCCAAGGCAAAGGAAACAGAAAAAATGCAACCCTAGACTGCTATTTTGGGGGCATAGAACGGGAAAAGGACTGTGAGGTCAGAAGTCCTGCTCCAAAAGCCCCAGGGGAAAACATGAGTGGGTTGCAGGCCATAGAGGACCTTAAGAAGGACTTTAAAAATCAAATAAGAGAAGTGGAGGAAAAATTAGAAAGAGAAATGAGAAGGATGCAGGAAAAGTGTGAAATGAGGGTCAACAGCCTGACTGAGGAAAACAACACCTTAAAAAATAGACTAACTCAAATGGCAAAGGAGGCCCAAAAGGGCATTGAGGAGAAGAATGCCTTAAAAAGTCGAATTTTCCAGATGGAAAAAGAATCTCAAAAGTTCACTGAGTAGATTCATTCCTTCAGAGTTAGACTGGAGCAAATGGAAGCTAATGACTTTATGAGAAATCATGATGCTGTTAAGCAGATCCAAACAAACGAAAGATTAGAAGGCAATGTGAAATATCTCATGGGAAAAACCACTGACCTGGAAAATAGATCCAGGAGAGACAATTTAAAAATTATTGGACTACCTGAAAGCCATGATCAAAGAAAGAACCTAGAAATCACCCTTCAAGAAATTCTCAAGGAAAATTGCCCTGATGTTTTAGATCCAGAGGGCAAAATAGAGGTTGAAAGAATCCACCGATCACCTCCTGAAAAAGATCCCAAAAGAAAACTCCCAGGAATATTATAGCCAGGTTCCAGAATCCCCAGATCAAGGAGAAAATACTACAAGCAGCCAGGAAGAAACAATTTCAATATTGTGGAAACACAATCAGAATAGCCCAGGACCTGGCAGCTTCTACACTGAGGGATTGAAGGGCATGGAATATGATATTCCAGAGGGCAAAAGAACTGAGAAGGAACCCAAGGGTCACCTACCCAGCAAAACTGAGTATCTTGTTTCAGGGGAAAATATGGTCATTCAGTGGAATAGAGGACTTTCAAGCATTCTTGAGGAAAAAAAAACAGAATTGAATAGAAAATTTGACATCCAGACACAAGAAGCAAGAGATGCCTTGAGAAGGTAATCAGGGAAAAGAAATCAAAAGGAACTTATCCAAGTTGAAATATTGATATTCCTATATGGAAAAGCAATAACTGTGACTGATGATATCTTTCTCACTTCGAAAATAATGGAAGAAGGGTGTGTGGTCATATGAATACATATGTGAATGTGTGTGTGTATGCTTACAGTTATATATGGATAGAGGGCATAGGTTGAATTTGTTGGGAAGGGAGAATACTCAAGGGATGAAATTATGAGGTGAGAGAGGAAAGTGGCAAGAGGAGATGGGGAGAGACAGGGTAGGGTAAACTCCCATGTAGAAGAAGCAAGGGGAAATGGTTGCAAGGGAGGGGGAGAATAGGAAGGCAAAAAAGGCAAAACCACATTCTCATTGAATGTGGTTCAGGGAGAGAATGACATACATACTAAATGGGATATCTCAACCTGCAGCAGGATAGGGGGAAGGGGGATGAGAGGAGGGATGATGGATGGGAGGGCATCCTTGGGGGTAGGGGAGGTTGGAAGTACCCACTATAGAAGAGGGACAGGATCATGTAGGGAATGGACCAGGTGGGGGGTGGGATGAGTGGGAGGGAATTGTAAGCAGCCTTGTACAATATTTTGACTATGATAATGTTTTGCATAGCTAGATATGTACAACATATGCTGAATTACTTATCTCCCAAGAGGGAATGGGTGACAAGGGAGGAAGGAAATGGATCTGAAATTCGAGGTCTTAACATTAAATGTTTCAAATATATATAAATACTATTATTAATACTCTTTTGATTATAATTGGGAGAGAAGATGCGCAGGCATTGGGACACAAAGGTTCACCTTCCTCTAATGGAAAAGTCGAAGGGGGAATGGGAGAAGGTATGGGAGAGAGCAGATTAGAGGAAGCGATATCTTGTGGGACTGCTATTCTGGGAGGTTGGGTAGGGGAATAACGGGGGGAAAATGATTGTAACTAAAAATCTGGCAGAAATGAATGATGTAAAACAGAAGTTAATAAAGCATTTGTTTAAAAAATTAAAAAAAAATGAACTGAGATTTAAGCTAGGCATCTAGAATCAAAGTTTGTCTAGGTCAGTAGAGATAGCATTTTCCCTCCTGACTCTGTAGTCCTAGAACAAAAAAATAGCACATGGTAGGAGATCTAGCACATGGCCACTTTCCTCTAGCTTTGTCTAAATGTCCTAGGAGGGGATGTCCTGTAGTTCAAGTTCCTGGGCATATTTTTTTTTGCCTTTCTTTTTCTGAAGGTCAGAAATGAACATTTTAGTATTTTTTTCCATGAAAATTCTAGAGTTCCAAAGAATATGAGAGTTTCAATGTTTTAGATCGGCACTTGTCTCCCAGAAGGATAATTCCTTGACTGTGTGCCTATTAGAAAAGGAAAAGGATCCTCACCAGAATTACCCTGCACCTGAAGGACTTAAAGAAAAGAGAGAAAAGAGATATGCATATTTTCAACTTTGTTATTGCCATGACAGGATCAGAGAGTACAGGTTCAATAAGTATGAAAAGTATTCGTTCAGCAGTTTCCCAATGTGCCTTTACCATCTGGATGAATTTCAAGGAATTTAATGAGCTTTTTGGGCACTTTGTATATTTTATTCATAGTATCCTTTGTGTCCCATGAATTTTCAATGGTGGTTGAAATTAAGTGTTTTCCATACTCATATCCCACATAGCATGTTGAGTGGTTAGATGGAGTTTGTGACCCTGTTACTATTTTGGGAGAATTAAACATAAGCCATACCTAATATTTATTTAGGAGCTTTCTCTGAAGTTAATGGTTGGGGACAAAAGCTAAAACGAGACAATGGCCTCTGTGGGTAATGATTTCTGGTTCAAACCTAGTTTAGGTGAACCCAGAGTTACAGGTTGTGAGTCATAGATGAAAATAATTTTTATTTTTAAAATTTTTATTAGTTTATTTATTTTTAGTTTTCAACATTTACTTCCATAGGTTTTAAATTTTCTCCCCCAACCTCTCCAAGAAGGCATGAAATGTTATATATGCTCTCTCTCTCTCTCTCTCTCTCTCTCTCTCTCTCTCTCTCTATATATATATATATATATATATATGTGTGTGTGTGTGTGTGTGTGTGTGTGTATGTGTGTGTATGTATATATATGTATGTATGTATATATATATACACACATATATATATTCATATTAAACACATTTTCACATCAGGATGACAATTTTCTTTAAAGTACCTTGCTGATCACTTAAGTCAATCCCCTCATTTTAAAGATATAGGAAGAAGAGTGATTTTGTGCTCTTGAATACACAACGGAGTCAGGAATGCAGTAAAAAAGAACCAGGGCAAAGGTAGAAGTCCAACTGGTCCTTGTGCTCCAAGGTGATTTGCATACAGACCAGGCCCACCATAAGATTTGAAAGTTTGCTACATAACATGTCCTTCCTAGCTATATGCTTCATAATATATTTTCCCTGGTCTTCCGTGTTCTCCATATAAGTCTCCTCAACCATTGGAAGTGTGGGCCTGTTGGAAAGTATACCTTTGTGAGTATGGCATAAATCTTCCTTATCATTTTTTCATATTATTTTGTTTAATTTAATGTTTTCTACTTTGAATACATGTATACTCCAGCTGCCAAAGGGAACATATCAGTGGGGTTCTCATAAACTTTGGTTTTGAGTGGAAACTCACTCACATTCCCAATATGCCTTGAAGCTAATTATAATATTAATATAATAATTATTAAAATTATATAATATAATAATATTATAATATTCAGGGAGGCCATATATAAAAGTGTGCCTGTGTGTTACATAGACCAAAAACACAGATCCAGAATCAAACACTTGGTCTTATGGCTGCTATCCTATAGCCTTCACATATTATTTTCTTTAGAGTTACATCTAATACATTTAATCATATTTACTTTCCATTTCAGAGGTTTACATATGAGTTTCCTCTTAGTAGATTGCAAGTTTTATGAAGGTGAAGATCATATTTTATGTGTCTTTGAATGTCTGGTGCTTAGGACAGTACTTTGAGCAGAGTATGAGTTTAACAAATGTTTGTGGAATTTTATTGACCTTCCAGACATTAAATTCTTTTCCATCATTGCTGTCTGATGATGATGTTGGAATTGAACATGAGAACCATCAAACTGGTCATTGGTGAAGTTCAGAATTTTTGTTTCCAATTACAGAAAAAAATGAAGCTTAGACAATCAGAATTTCATAAATGGGAATAAAATATGGAACTGGGACCAGACACTAGTAATTTAATTTTGGAGATCTTTTGTTTTTCACAATTATGTTTGTGTTAACTCTTCAGTAGTAGTGAATTTTTAATGATCTGAAAGAAATTATCTGAAACATGTCTTTGAACGTGATGTTCTTCTCTATGGTTAACTGAATCTGATATGTCTTTGAAGGCTTTGTAGATTTTAGCTCACTCCAAACTACAACAATTTCCCCATTTTCAAATCTCATAGCTCTTGTGGTTAATATACTTATTTGTCAATCAATCAAATCCATCCTTGGGCCATTTTCCAATTTTTCCTAGTACTCTACTCCACATTAGATGGTAAGCTCCTACATAATGTCTCTTACTTCATTCTTTCTCCCATAACACCCAACATTATTAACTTTTAACAAACAATCATTGATTGGGCTTGATTATACTTTCCAAATTAGTCTAGAACATTTTTATAGAACCCTTGTACAGAATAATAACTGTGAATTTATTGAAGCAAAAGGACTTGCCCAAAGAACACATGACTAATTGGAACCACATTCTAATTACAGGATTCTAGAAACAGAATTCAAGTCTCTTGATCACTATCCCCTTAAAATCCTACTCATAACACTTTTTTAGTACTTGTAAGACCCATGTAATTTACTTTGTATTATGTTTATTTGGGAGAATACATCTTTGTTACATGATTATAAGTTCCACAAGATCGGTGAACACATTTTATTTCTCTTTGTTTATCTCAGTGACTATCACAGTGCCCTGCACAGGTGAATATGAAAATATGCAAAAGATAAGTAATTTTGTCTGTCTAGGAAACTTGCAGTGTCAAAATGTTCCCAATCAAGTTGAGACTACCAAACATGTCTTTGATTTAAGATAAGTCTTAGGGAATTTCTTGAGACACATAAAAATTAAGGGATCTGCCCAGGATTCCACAGATAGTAAGTTTCATCAGAGATAGAATATGAACCTAGATCTACCTGATTCCAAGCTTAGGATTCTTTCCAGTAGGCAATACTACCTCTGATTTCTACACATAGTAAATGCTTACTCTGTTATCCAAATTTGAGCAAACTTTCTTTAGAAAATTCCAAACACTTTACACTTAGCAATTGATGAGTGTTTACCACATCCCATTAAAGAAGTTTAAACCAGGTGATGTTAGCCTCACTTCAGATGAGAAAAATTAGACACTGGAAAGTTGAAGGAAAATTCATTCAAGCGTATGCATGCTGTTTTATATTATTGATCTACTGACCTTTTGCTATACCCAAAATGAAATCGGGCTTTTCCCAGAAAAAAAAAAATGGTTCAATACAAGGAGGACTTATTTGGGTTTATATATTACTCCTCTGCTTTTTCTGGCCATACATGAATACGAAGCTAATTTGTAGGTGATATTATATTTTCATCTCATGGTTTATATGCAAGCTCTATCCGTGTTAATGGGATTTTTTTTTTGTGCTTCCTCTAGGGAAAATTGATTCCAATTATTGAGCATAATTTATTCTAGCCCCTTGATGGAATAATTTATACTCCTGAGATACTCTTGAAATGTGTAACCAACAGGGAACTCTCTTTATACATAAGTTTTTAGCACAGCTTTCAATTAAAAAAGAAATCCAAGTACAAAACCCGTCACTCAAGAAAAGCATATAAATTTGTGACACTCCCAAGAGGTTTTTTGGTCCATAAACCAATAAATGGATTACGTTTACAGGCCACAATTCTGTTCTCAGATCCCATGTGGAACCCCTATTGACTTACCTGGGAGGCTATCTCACTGGGGATGTGAGGTACTTTAGGTAACAAGGGAGGAAAATCTTTTTTTTTTAAATGTGATCAATTTTAGGCCTCCAATGTTGATTGGAATAAAGAATATATTTGTGGATGAACAAGCTATTAAAAAGCTTATACCTGTTAAATATATGCCAACTCAAGTGTGAATGCTATTGACTGGACTTTCCAGCAAGGGAAATGAAACAATTCTTACGATCCATTTTAAGGCTCATATTAAATGTATGCAGATTAACAATTGGAGGACAACTGCTAGGAAAATAAGTATTATTTTCCTCTTCAAATTCAAAGGATGCTTTGTGATAATCTCATCCTATGTGATAGGATAGGAAGGAAGGTATAATACTATCTGAATTGTATGCAAGTTGCTTATACTAATTGTTAATATACATGCTTTCAAGGTGAGCCTTCAGATAGATTATGAGAATAATTTCAAGGGAAGGTGCTATATGAGTTGTGCAGCAGCTGCTTACATAAACTAGTAATATACATACCTTTTATATGAGCCTTAAGATAATAAGAATAATTTCATTTATTTTAAGTGATTTTTTAAAATTGAAAGAAAACAATAGTATTGAAGGGTCTTATATTAAAGAGAATAAATTAATCATGTTAGATTAAATCATATTACTGTAAAAATTATGAATGAAATAACAGAGCCCAATGTGGTACATTACAATGGTCATTTAAAAATGAACTATTTTTCCATGTGTATAGTTATATTAGGATGCTATTCTATAGTAAAATGTATAATAAGACAAAAAGATCATACTCAAGTTATAAGATTACTTTCTTACAGTGAAACAAATACACTATAAATCTCTAAGCTGGAGCTTCATATGAATGTTTTGAAATGTATAAAATAATTTACAAGTATTACTATTGTATTATTGTTATTGTTATTATTGTAATGCTCTCTAAACTTCTGCACATGAATTTAAAACTTCAGCCTTATCAAAGGCCTAAATGAAATGTTTTGTATGAAATTGATGACACATGTGGTAACTTGTTTTGTAAATATCATCCCTTGAACAATGGCTACCATATTTGTGATGTATTCTGATAATAAAAATCCACATTGACTTGGTCCTTTTAAAGTTGAGGAAGACTTTCCTTACAATACCCTTGTTAGGCAGGTAGTGCAAGAATCCTCATTTTACAAATAAAGAATGGAGAGATCACATAACTTAAGTACAGCTATAGAAATAGCAAGTGTTAGCTGGCCAAATCTGAACTCATGTTTCTTGATATTATACTACACTGTTTCTCTGAAAATAAACACAGACAAACACATAACTAACAATCCTGTAATTCAAACACTTTTGATGGATGCAGCTGTGAATCTGACTGTAGTCCAAGAAATTCTGACAAGGTTTATGTCCCTAATAGTACAAAATTACAGCTAAGATGCTGTGTTTCTTGACTCCTAACTTGCAATTAAAGGGTTTGAAAATTCAGCTAGGAATATTTACAGTGTTATCAGAGCTCTCTAGACTTCAATCAAATTTTGCATGCATATATAACAGTTATTTCAGTTAAGCCATCTAAATTTATGGTAGGTACAGTTTCTAAAGATGAGCTACTTGGTATGTGAAGAATTAATCACTCACTTAACTTTGGTTTATATATGGAAAATGTAATTCCCACTCCCCCCCCCCCCACACACTTTCATGCATAAATATTTCCCAGGAAATCAGTGGAGGTATGGGTAAAGGAAGACAATTAGCTGAAAGTGAAAAAAAGTACTTTCTGATATGTTGTTGGGGATGGGAGGAAGGGATGAGGAAGATTTAGTTATGTCACTGGTTCTAAAGATATTTCTTGAGAAAAGTAAAACTTGTACAGCTACAGCTCTTTTGGCCAAGGCAAAATTCCAGTAAATATATTATCTTTTTCTCAGCAAAGATGTGGGTATCATGGTTATAGAATGTGGTATATGTGGTCAGAAGTAGTTGCTATTCCATTTCGACTGGTTTTAATATTGTTATGAGAAAAAGTTAAAAGTGTATCTCTAAGAAGGTTTAATGGAATAATGACCATGGAACAACAAAAAAGAGATAATAATAAGAATTTCCAATAGACTTAAAGCATCCATAATATAATATTTGATGTCATTAAGTTTTTTTTTTAATCTTGACCTCTGATTTTGCCAGGCTGGGGAACTGAATGAGAAAAAACTCATTTGTTCTAGGAGATTTTCTTGTTTCATAGAAGGATGAAGTGACTTTCTTAGGGTCACATAAGTAACATGTTTCAAAGGCAGAATTAGAACCCAGATCTTCTTGAATGCAAGGCTAGCTGTCTAATCAGTATACCATGCTACCTTAATTTAATACTGCACAGTGCTAATATGAGTTTAAATGGAATGAATTTATATATAAATTATTCTAGATCCAACATAATGTCCCATCTGCTATCTACTGTATATTGAAATAAAATTATAATTGGGCTAGCAAATCAATCACTTAGTTGACAAGCATTTATTAAATGCCGGCTGTGGGTCAGGCATTATGTTAAATTAAAAGGTTGTAAACAAAAATGGAACAATCTCTACCTTCCAGGAGATTACATTCAACCAGTGGAGGCAAAATGTACACATATAAATATATAAAATATATATCTTTATCTATATCTATACATCTGGAGAAGGAAATGGAAAACCATTCCAGGGTCTTTGCCAAGAAAACCCCATATGGAGTCGTGAAAAGTTGGATGTGACTGAAAAATTACGGAAAAGCAGCAATGACACATAAATCTAATAAAGGTAATTTTTCTGGGGGCAATGCTAGCAGCTTAAAGGATCAAGAAAGTTGTCATGTAAGAGGTCGAATTTGTACTAGGCTTTGAAGGGAACTAGAGATTTTAAGAGATGAAAGTAAGGAAGTTATTCTGAGTATGTGGACAGCCTCTGCAAATATAATCATATTCCAGAAAAAAACCTCATGAAATATTTGGCTTATCATTTGATTTATGAAAAGTAATATTAATATAGGAAAATATTGATGGGGGATTCAGAAGACCTGAGTTCAAATATTGCTTCTGACTTTGAAATGCTATGAAAGTTCCGCTATCTCTTTGTACCTTAAGTAACCCCCTTGGACTTAGCAGTCTAAATTGATAAAATAAATTCCCATACCAGGAGTCACTTATACTGATACAACTTTATGTGCTTGTTTATAATAGATTTTGTCACATATGGAAGCAAAACCTGAAACGAATTTCAAAATAGATACATAACAATGCCCCCCCCCCAAACACCAAAAATGACATATACCATCAGACTTGACTGCCAAAAAGAAATTAAAAGTAACTAATATAGATAAAGTGGCTTAATGCATTTTGTCGGTGATTAAAATTTTACTCAAAAGACACTCAATTTAGGAACAGGTATTAAAGTCCACAAGCTTTTTGTCATTGTTGTTAAAACAATGCTACCTAATTGGTTAATAACAGACCAACTTTATTCCATATGATAACTATTTTCATTTTAGTCTTTTAAGTGTAAACATATTTTGCTATGTAAAGCCAAAGATGAGCTTTCAGCACATTTGTCCTGGGCCTTTTGAAGTCAGTTGGGTCCGTGTGTACAAATCTTGTAAATAGATATATTCAGATACTTTGTTTGGGTATATTTTTCCTCAGCTGACTTTGATCCCTCCCAGACCACGCCTTATTTTGGCAAAAACTCTCAATGAACTCTCTATTTGTCATCAAGCTCTTTAATATAAAAATGATTCCAACATTTGATAAGTGAAATATGACTCTAAAGATCAAATCCACAAGAAATAGAGAAAGGAAGATAAGCACATTTATGTGGTTGTGTAAGGTCCTTATTTCTTTTTACACCCTGGAGATATATGCTACTTCTGGTTGTGTTGAGACACTGGAGATACCAGTGAAGTTTGGTTACTTTGACTGAGATGTGGAAAGGGGGGGTGATAAAAAGCAGCAGTGAAGTGATGATATTTCGCACTATTCAAGTGAAGTTCTTCTATCTTCTCCTCCCCCAATGTTCTCATGAGGCTGACTACTTTGTGAGTCAATGTAGGGGTGGGAGGAGAATGAGGCAACCCATCACCCCCTCTGACTGGCTTCTCTTCTCTTCTAACAGCATCTGGTTACTACTTCTCTAGGTCAGACAGCTATTTGAGGAGGAGAAGCGGAAGTAGTGCTGAGAGAGAAGCTTTTAATTTAGCTAGGAAGCATATGATTTGAATGTGAATGCATGTGCATATGTTTATAAATGGGCATTGTTATATATCTATTTTGAAATGCATTTAAATTTCATTTTTATTCATGAGAAAACCTATTATTGGATTTTTCCAGTGAGCAAAAAAAAATTACATGATTTGCTTAGCATGTCAATGTTGAACAAAAATGTTTAATTAGATACATAAAATTATAATAAAAATAAAATTTTAATTAAATAATAAAAATAAATGAGGACTTAGTCTAGTCAAAACCATATTTTCCCCTTAAATATTAGTAAAATTTTGTCAGTTAATTTTCTTTAAATATCATAGATAGCTTTAAAACAACACAGTAACTTTTCAATTTTTTTTCCCACCCAGTAACACCATCAAACAGATATATCAACCAAAGAAGACATCATATGTCTTATTCAATACTTGTTGACCAGGTTTCTGTGGGGAATAGGGAAAATAAATGACACTATCATTCCTTTGGAACCAAAATTAGTCTTTGCAACTGTTTTGAGTCCCGAAGTTATATATCGTCTTCTCCATTAAAATGTGAACTCCTTGAGGGGCGACTAGGTGGCGCAGTGAGTAGATTGTCGGCCCTGGAGTCAGAAGGACCTGAGTTCGGATCTGACCTCAGACACTTAACACACATACAAACAAAAAGCTAACTGTGTGACCTTGGGCAAGTTACTTGACCCCAATTGCCCTGCAAAAAGCAAAAAAAAAAAAATGTGAACTCCTTGAGAGCAAGGCTAGAATTTAGCACGGTGCTCAGAAGATATTAAATACTTAACAAATGCTCCATTCATTTGCTTATTCATTCTTTTCTTTTAGCATTTCCTTCTTTTATGTTATCAAGTTCATAGTGTAGATCATTCTCTTGGTTCTGCTTACTTCACCCTGTATCTGTGAACTCATATATTTCTTGCCAGGCTTCTTAAAATTCTTCATATTTATTGTTCCTTATACTGGACAGCTAGGTGGTACAGTGAATAGAGCACCAGACCTAGAGTAGGGAAGACTCATCTTCCTTAGTCCAAATTTGGTCTCAGACACTTGCTAGCTGTGTGAACCTGGGCAAGTCACTCAACCCTGTTTGCTACAGTTTCTTCATCTTTAAAATAAGCTGGAGAAGGAAATGGTAAACCACTATGGCATATTTGTTAAGAAAAGTCCAAATGGGGTCACAAAGAAACAGACATGACTGAAAATAATTGAATGACATACTGAAAAAATGTTCCATTACATTTGTGTATTCCCAATCACCTATTTCTGGCTACCAAAGAAGTGCTGCTATATATCTATACCTATCTCTGTCTCTATCTCTATCTATGTGTGTGTATTTTTATGCATACATACAGGTGTACACACACAGATATGTAATGAGGCTCTTTCACTCTGTCAATGAGTATATGTTCAGTAGCTGTTTTGCTGGGTTAAAAATATAATTAGTTTAGCCATTTTTATAGCAAAGTTCCAAACTGTTTTCCAAAATGGTTGGACTAATCTACACTCCTATCGATGTACCTATGTTTGCTCACATCCACCAACACAGACTACACATGTTTTATAATCTTTGGTGGATTTTTATTTCTGATAAATACACTATCAGTTCTAGGGAAAATATTTACTGTGCCTGAGTTTTGAATGAATGAAATTCTGTCCCCTTGATGGAGTTATCTTGGGAAAGTGATCATTTCCTCATCTGTAAAATCGTAATAATACAAATAATAACATTATCTGCCTTGGCCATAAGGTTATCAGGCATATTAGAATGAAAGCTTTTCAAATATTCTAGATTACTATGGAAATATAATACAGAATTATTATGAATAATAAAGCAAGTATGCAAAATTCATTAGACCAACCATTGGCAGGTTTGATGGTATTATGTCCTACAACAACAAAAGAAACAAACATTTGCTTTAGGCAGCATGGACTACTAGACAGAGAGAAGGCAGTAAAGTCAGGAACACCAAGGTTTAAATTTTACCTCTGTCACATGCTGTTTGTGTTACTTTGGGCAAGTCACTCTTTGTGCTCTAGGCAAGTATCTAATGCTATAAATTGCAGAGAATGTGCCAACCTGCATTAATGAAGGAAGTTTTCTTACCTGGAAGTTTCATATTTATGAAATTACGTTCATCACTTATCCCTGTTTCTAGGCCCAAAATTTCATTAAGAAGAAATCAAATATTTGCTTGTTGTTCCTATGTACTCCTATACATCAAAGGTTCAGAATATGGGCTCAATGAAAATAAAAATTAGAAAATAATAGCTATTTAACAGCTTGTTTTATTGAATCATACTGTAAAGGCAGGATTCAAATTCTAATATATGAGGAGGCCAATATTAGACAGTCCTCAGTTCTCTGACAGCTTCCCATTGGACAGATTAGAGCAATAATAGAAAAAAATGCAGGAACTGGGGTTGGAGGATCTCATTTTGAATCCTGAGCTTTGCTACTTGCCATGTGATCTCCAGAAAACTATTTAGCTTCTCTAACCCTCAATTCTCTCATCTATGAACAATAAGGGAGTTGTACTTGATAATCTCTGAGGTTTCTTCCTTCTCATGAATGACTATAGCTAAAGATCCAGCACAATAAGTAGCATTTTTTATATATATATGATTGTGAAATTAAAAGATCATAGGATGATAAGTTTATAGTGTTCTTGGCCAAATGCAAAATGTTTCCTCTGTAAAATAAGTAGTGCAAAGATCATTTTAGAAATGATAATATAATTTTATAAAATATATATTTTGAAAATGAAGAAACTTGAGATGCGCCAGTCGACCAACACCCTTTTATTAAAAGTACCTACTATGTGTCAGGAATTGTGCAAAAAACTAGGGATAGAAAGAAAGACAAAAAAGAAAGCCAGTTTCTGCTCTTAATGAGTTCACGGTCTAACTCGGGCTGAGGAGGGGTTGGGGAGAAGATAATCCATGAATGACTCTGTATAAACAAGTTATATATAGGGTATATTGGAGGTAACCATCACACAGAAGGCACTACAATAAGGGAGATGGGAAAAGGTCTCTTGTATAAAGTGGGATTTACTGTGGGACTTGAAGCAAACCACAGAGGCCAGGGAATGGAGATAAGGAGGAAATGAATTAATTCCAGGCATGGGGTATAGTCAGTGGAAATGCCTGGAGTCAGGAGACTTAGAATGATTAAACTATTTGCCAATAGATGCTCAAGTAGCACATGTTGGAGTTAGAACTCAAACTTAGATTTTCTGACTCCAAATCCACTCTTCTTCCTGAAACTCTAGTCAGGAGGCTAATATTAAATTCAGTGAGAGTCTGATATGGTTAATTTAAGCAGTCTGCTGGTCTTATTGGGAGGGGATACCACAGTGTTTGCCAATGATTAGAAGGAAATATATAAGCAGATGTGAGACTTTATAAGTGCATTCCTCTCTCTTCTCACCCTACATCCCTCCAGTCCTTACTGCATTAAGGAATGCTAATATTCTGTGGAAGATCAAGGTTATATATGATGAATTTATACCAAGGACACCATATGTGGTGACAATGAATGTTATCAGGACCATAGATGACATTGACTTCTGCTACTTTGGCAGATGCTGAAATATGCTATTCTGATAGACTAAGGATTTGAAAACCATTTCAAGATGGCCAGCACATCCTTTGAAAGATTAAAAGACCAAGTGTAGCATTATCAGGTCTTAGCCTTCAGACCGAGTTAAAGATCAATGTGTCAGCGGTCAAGTCCAATCCATCAAATGATTGTGAGACATGGACCAGTCATAAATTATAAATTATATATACTTTCCTGACTATTTTCCCAATTCTTCCACTCACCTCAAAGATATCCCTGCCTTGGTTTATCTTTAGCAGACTGTGGGTTTGTTGAAGAGAAGTATAAGCAGGTAAGAGTGGTCTACAGCAAAATAGTCCCTCCACTTTTTTGTTCTTTTTTCCTCTTTTAAAATCACACCTTTCCCATCCATCTGGATTCATAATTTAAGAAGGTACCATTGGAAATGGAATATTTTAAAACCAAAGGAACTGATGTTTCGACTTGTAGATGGACTAGTATTGATAGATAGATTATAGATAGATGAAAGATAGATTGGTAGATAGATGATAACTAGCTAGCTAGTTGTTGATTCTTGAAGAGGACCAAAGAGACACCACTATATTGGAGTCAAGGTATTGTATGTCCAAATGTGGCTGATCAGACCAATAAGAGCTTGGAATGCTCTTCCACAAGTCAGGTCCAAATAGTCAATATGAACTTTGGAATAGTGATATCTCTAAATTTCCACATCTCATGTTTCTTTTGAGTTATTGCAATTCTATTCTGCTCAGAGAGAATAGCATCTTCTTTGATGTGGGCACACCATGCTGTGTGGTCCTTTGTCAACATTTCCCATGTCACACAATAGATTCCAAAGGTCATCAGAGATCTTAAGAGTGTCATGGTATTACTTCTTCTTGCCACCATGTAAATGACTGTCAGTTCTCTGTAAATTTGTCTTTTAGGCAAGTGTATGTTTGGCATTCAAACAATGTGGCCAGTTCATTAGAACCAGGCTCTCTGTAGTAAAGTATGAATGTTTGAAAGTGTAGTTCAAGAAAGGACCTCCGTGTCTCGTACCTTATCTTGCCAAGTCATCTTCAGAATCTTCCAAAGACAAGTCAAATGGAAGAAATTGAATTTCCTGGCATGGTGCTGGAAGACTGTCCAGGATTCACAGGCATACAACTGTGAGGTCAGCACAACAGCTCTATAGTCCTTTAATTGGGTAGACAGTCTAATATATCTTTCCCATACTTTCCTTCAGAGCTTCTCAAATACTGAGCTAGTTCTGGCAATGTGTGTGTCAACCTCATCATCTCTGTGTACATCCCTGGAAAGTATACTGCTAAGGTAAGTAAACTTATCCACAGTATTCCAAATTTCTCCATTTACTGTAACTTATGGTTTCACATATGGATGGTGTGGTACTGACTGTTGGAGAAACTCTGTTTTCTTGGTATTGTTAGGCCAAAATTACCACAATCAGCAGAGAATCAATTCATACTTTGGTGCTTCTCAGCTTCAGAGGTTGCATTGAGTGCACAATCATCTGTTAACCAAAAATTATACACCAATTCTTACTTCAGTAAGTAAGCTTGTAGGCTTTTCAAGTTAAATAATTCACTTCCCATCAGTGTGGTAGCTGGCCTTGATGCTGTGTTTGTCCTTGTTGAAGCATCTGACAACATTTCTGAAAATATCAGCTAAAAAGAATGGGAGCAAGCTCACAACCTTGCTTCAATTCCATCGATGACTGAGAAAGCTCGAGAGCACTGTCCATTATCCAGAACCCGGGGAAGCACACCAACATGAAATTGACACACAATACTGAAGAACTTCTCTGGTAATCAAATTTTGACATAATTTTCCATAAGCCCTCATGACTGAGAGTATCAAAGGCCTTGGTTAGATTGATGAATGGTGTGTAAAGACCTCTGTTCTGCTCCTGGCATTTCTCTTGATGTTGTTGTCAGCAAACACCATTTCACCCATTCATCAGCCCTTTCTGAAGCAACATTGATTCTCAGATAGATGATCATCTTCTAGGTGAAGGATCAACCTATTAAGGAGGACTATGGCAAGAATCTTGCCAACAATGACTAAGAGAGAGACTCTACCAACCCCACCACTACGACTGTCACAGGATAGTATATTTCCTTTACCTTTATAGAGATGGAAAATGGAGACATCCTTGAACTCCAGTGGGGATAACCTCCTCTTGCCATATAACCTGGAAAATATCCATCAGCTTTTATATGAGCACTGGATAATCTGCCTTGTAAATCTCAGCTAGAATAGAATCAGCACCAGTTACTTCCACTACTGTGATAAGAAATTGGAAGAGGACATTAGTTGAGTAATAATAATAGTTCATATCAAATTGTATTTAATGTTTTACAAATCACGTTTTGCACATTATCTTATTTTATCCTTACCTGGGAAGCAGGTAATGCAAGAACTACTATTTCCATTTCACAGATGAAGAAACTAAGGCTCTTAATGCTTTTCCAAATAAATAATAGATGGTAGCTTATAAATGGCAAAGCTGGAAAATGGAAGTCAAGGCTTCTTTTTTCATGTTCAATGCTTTTCTTTCTTTTTTCATATTTCCCCCTTTTATTACATTAATAAATACTTATTGAATTAAAACAAGTGTTTATATAACATAGTACAATAAAAAAAGATGTTTGTACGTGTAACTGGAAATCCACCATGCATGACTTGCTCTTCCTTTCAAATATACGACAAAATTATCATATAACTTTCTTTTCTTTCTTTTTTTCTACCCACTTTTTCCCTTGCCCTAGAGATGGCTGCCGTTAGATATAAATATAGATGTGTGTGTGTGTGTAAATTGATTATATTCATACTTCTATTTATCTGTTCTTTCTCTGTGCACAGACAAAATCTTTCTTCATACGATGTTTATAGTCAATTTGGTAATTTATATTAGTCAAAATAACATTCACTCAAAGTCATTTTTAAAACAATATTGCTATTACCATTACTATATACAATATTCTCTTCATTCTTCTCATCTCACTCTTCACTATTTCATGCAAGTCTCCATGTTTTTATAAGATCATTGGGCTCATTATTTCTTTTTTTTTTAGTTTATTTTTTTCAAATGCTTTATTAACTTCTGGTTTACATCATTCATTTCTGTCAAACTTGAGTTACAATTTTTTCCCCATTTTTCCCCTACCCAGCATCCCAGAATAGCAGTCCCACAAGATATCCCCTCATCCTATCTGCCCTCTCCCATATCTTCTCCCATACCCCCTTCCACTTATTCAGTAGGGCAAGGAGAATCTCTGTGCCCCAATGCCTGTATATTGTATTTCCCAATTATATGCAAAATGGTATTAATAGTAGTATATATATATATATATATATATATATATATATATATATATATATATGTTTTTTTAACATTTGATTTTAAAACTTTGAATTCCAGATTCATTCCCTTCCTCCCCTGTCACCCACCCTTACTGGGAAGATAAGCAATTCAGTATATGTTGTATACATGTAGCTACGTAAAACATTACCATAGTAGAAATATTGTAAAAGACTGACTATATTTCCCTCCCTATATACCACCTCCCACTTGGTGTATTCCCTACTTTGATCCTGTCCCTTTTCAAAAGTGGGTGCTTCCATCTTCCCTCCCCCCCCCCAGCCTGCCCTCCTACCTATCACGTCCCCTCTCGTCTCCTTCCCCCTACTCTCCTGTAGGGTGAGATATCCTATTTAGTATGTATGTCATTCTTTCCCCTATCCAAATTCAATGAGAATAAGCTTTTGTCTTTTTGCCTTCCTGTTCTTCCCCTCCATTGTAACCATTTTCCCTTGCCTCTTCTATATGAGATAGTTTACCCCATTCTGTCTCTCCCCATCTCCTCTCATTTTATTCCTCACTCACTTCTTAATTTCACCTCTTAAGTATCATCCCTTACTATAAAATTTGACCTGTGCCCTCTATCTATGTATACCTGTAAACATATATACACACATTCACATATGTATTCATATGCCCAAATACCCTTCTTCAACTATTTTCATACTGAGAAAAGTTTCATCAGGTACAGTTATCATTTTTCCATATAGGAATGCAAATAGTTCAACTTTGATAAATTCCTTATGATTTCTTTTCCCTGTTTACCTTTTCAAGCATCTCTTGCTTCTTGTGTCTGAATATCAAATTTTCTATTCAACTCTGGTTTTTTCCTGAAGAATGCTTGAAAGTCCTCTATTCCACCAAATGACCATATTTCCCCCTGAAACATGATATTCAGTTTTGGTGGGTAGGTGATTCTTGATTTTAATCCCAGCTCCTTTGCACTCCAGAATATCATATTCCAAGCCCTTTGATCCCTCAGTGTAGAAACTGCCAGATCCTGCGCTATCTTAATTTCGTTTCCACAGTACTCAAATTGTTTCTTCCTGGCTGCTTGTAAAATTCTCTCCTTGATCTGGGAATTCTGGAACCTGGCTATAATATTCCTAGGAGTTTTATTTTTGAATCTTTTTCAGGAGGTGATCTGTGGATTCTTTCAACCTCTATTTTGCCCTCTGGTTCTAAAACATCAGGGCAATTTTCCTTGAGATTTCTTGAAGGATGATTTCTAGGTTCCTTCTTTGATCATGGTTTTAAGGTAGTCCAATAATTTTTAAATTATCTCCCCTGGATCTATTTTCCAGGTCAGTGATTTTTCCACTAAGATATGGGTTTTTCCCATGACATATTTCACATTGCCTTCTATTGTTTCATTTGTTTGTATCTGCTTAACAACATCTTGATTTCTCATAAAGTCGATAGCTTCCATTTGCTCCAATCTAACTCTGAAGGAATGAATCTCCTCAGTGAGTTTTTGAGATTCTTTTTCCATCTGGCAAATTTGGCCTTCTAAGGCATTATTCTCCTTGTTGCCTTTTTGAGCCTCTTTTGCCATTTGAGTTAGTATATTTTTGAGATGTTATTTTCCTTAGTCAGGCTATTGACTCCCATTCCATAGTTTTCTTGCATGTTTCTCATCTCTTCCCAATTTTTCCTCCACTTCTCTTATCTGATTCTTAAGGTCCTCTATGGCCTGCAACCAGCTTGCATTTTCATTTGGGGCTTTTGGTGCAGGAGGTCTGACCTTCCAGTCCTCCTCCTGTTCCATGCTTCAATCTTCTTTGCCCTCAAAATAGGGGTCTAATGTTGAATTTTTCTGTTCATTTTGTTTCTTTTGCCTAAGCATGTTGCCACTCAATTACTTGACTTTTGGGCTTGTTGCCACAGAAGGACTCTGCCACCAGCCAGGGGAGCTTCCATACCAAATGCTGGGGTTTTCTCAGCTGCTTGAGGCATTAGTTGGGTTCCCTGTCTGAAGCATCTACATGCTCTGGCAAGCTGATCACACACCCCAAGACCTGTACCCCAGACTGTAATCCAGATACAGGAAAGTTAAAGCAAGAGTGATTACACCCCCTCCCCCCAGACTTGTCCCCCCCAGATTGTAGGATCCCCCTACAGTCCACAGTCCAGGAACTGAAGCTGCAATGTGGTGCTGTCTGGTTTGTGGCTACTCAGAAACTTCTCACCTTGGGGGTGAAAGCAGACGCACTCTCCTAAGTAGTCCCAAAGTCCACAGGACACTGACCTCTCACTTTGTCTTTGGCATCTATGTGTTGATAATTTTGGAAATGCCACAGCTGCTGGTGTTCTAGAGTCCTTCTAGCAAGCTGCTGGTCAGGCCATCCTGGGGCTAAAACCTCTGACTCATGACTTACTCAGGGCTGGAGTCGGCTCCCCAAGTGCTGAGCTGTCCTCTCCCTGCCAGGCTGCTGGGCTGAATTCAGAGGGAGGTTAGTTCCTCTGTGTCATTTTGTGGGTTTTGTAGTTCCAGAGTTTGTTCAGAGTCCCCTTTTACACGAATTGGAAGGGGTGTGCGCTGGAGCACCAGGGAAGTGCTGTTTCTACTCCGCCATCTTGACTCCACCCCAGGCTCATTATGTCTTAAAGCAGGGTAAAATTCCATCACAATCAAATACCAAGACCTCTTCAACCATTCCACAACTGATAGGCATCCCTGTTATTTCCAGTTCTTTACCATCACAAAGACAGCTTCTAATTTTAGAACATATAGCTTTTTTTCCTTTTCCCCTATTCATCTTTGGAAATAGACCTAGTAGTGGTATTGCTGGATCAAAGGGTATAGGTAGTTTAATATCTTTGGGCACAATTCCAGATTGCTCTCCAAAATGGTTGGATCAGTTCACAATTTCACCAACAGTGAATTAGTGTCCCAATTTTTCCACATCCCTCCAATATTTACTGCATTCCCCTTCAATCATTTTAGCCAATCTTGTAGGTGTAAAATGATATCTTTTTTTTTAAACAAATGCTTTATTAACTTCTGTTTTACATCATTCAATTCTGCCAGATTTTGAGTTACAATCATTTTCCCCCCATTATTTCCCTACCCAACCTCCCAGAATAGCAATCCCACAAGATATCGCTTCCTCCAATCTGCTCTCTCCCATACCTTCTCCCATACCCCCTTTGACTTTTCCATTAGAGGAAGGTGAATCTTTGTGTCCCAATGCCTGCACATCTTATCTCCCTATTACAAGCAAAAGAGTATTAATAATAGTATTTATATATATTTGAAACATTTAATGTTACGACCTCGAATTTCAGAACCATTTCCTTCCTCCCTTGTCACCCATTCCCTATTGGGAGATAAGTAATTCAGTATATGTTGTACATGTCTAGCTATGCAAAACATTATCATAGTAGATATATTGTACAAGGCTGCTTATAATTCCCTCCCACTCATCCCACTCCCCACCTGGTCCATTCCATACATGATCCTGTCCCTCTTCTATAGTGGGTACTTCCAACCTCCCCTCCCCCCAAGGATGCCCTCCCATCCATCATCCCTCCTCTCATCCCCCTTCCCCCTATTCTGCTGTAGGTTGAGATATCCCATTTAGTATGTATGTCATCCTCTCCCTGAAGTAAATGCAATGAGAATGTGGTTTTGCCTTTTGCCTTCCTATTCTACCCCTCCCTTGCAACCACTTCCCCTTGCTTCTTCTACATGAGTTAGTTTACCCTACCCTGTCTCTCCCCATCTCCTCTTGCCACTTTCCTCTCTCACCTCATAATTTCATCCCTTGAGCATTCTCCCTTCCCAACAAATTCAACCTATGCCCTCTATCCATATACACACACATTCACATATGTATTCATATGAACACTCACCCTTCTTCCATTATTTTCATAGTGAGAAAGATATCATCAGTCACAGTTATTGTTTTTCCATATGCGAATGTAAATAGTTCAACTTTGATA
The DNA here is from genome assembly GCA_011680675.1 of Gymnobelideus leadbeateri. Taxonomy (NCBI): domain Eukaryota; kingdom Metazoa; phylum Chordata; class Mammalia; order Diprotodontia; family Petauridae; genus Gymnobelideus; species Gymnobelideus leadbeateri. The sequence continues at coordinate 245,521 of WOXC01004669.1, read as the reverse complement.
AGTTCCTTTTGATTTCTTTTCCCTGATTACCTTCTCAGGCATCTCTTGCTTCTTGGGTCTGGATGTCAAATTTTCTATTCAATTCTGGTTTTTTCCTCAAGAATGCTTGAAAGTCCTCTATTCCATTGAATGACCATATTTTCCCTTGAAACAAAATAATCAGTTTTGCTGGGTAGGTAACCCTTGGGTTCATTCCCAGCTCCTTTGCCCTCTGGAACATCATATTCCATGCCCTTCGATCCCTCAGTGTAGAAGCTGCCAGGTCCTGTGCTATTCTGATTGTGTTTCCACAATATTGAAATTGTTTCTTCCTGGCTGCTTGGAGTATTTTCTCCTTGATCTGGGGATTCTGGAACCTGGTTATAATATTCCTGGGACTTTTCTTTTTGGGATCTTTTTCAGGAGGTGATCTGTGTATCATTTCAACCTCTATTTTGCCCTCTGGATCTAAAACATCAGAGCAATTTTCCTTGAGAATTTCTTGAAGGGTGATATCTAGGTTCTTTCTTTGATCATGGCTTCGGGTAGTCCAATAATTTTTAAATTATCTCTCCTGGATCTATTTTCCAGGTCAGTGGTTTTTTCCCATGAGATATTTCACATTGCCTTCTAATCTTTCATTTGTTTGGATCTGCTTAACAGCATCTTTATTTCTCATAAAGTCATTAGCTTCCATTTGCTCCAGTCTAACTCTGAAGGAATGAATCTCCTCAGTGAACTTTTGAGATTCTTTTTCCATCTGGCAAATTCGACTTTTTAAGGCATTCTTCTCCTCATTGCCTTTCTGAGCCTCTTTTGCCATTTGAGTTAGTCTATTTTTTAAGGTGTTATTTTCCTCAGTCATGCTGTTGAATGTCATTTCATACTTTTCTTGCATCTTTTTCATTTCTCTTCCCAAATTTTTCCCCACTTCTCTTATCTGCTTCTTAAGGTCCTCTATGGCCTGTAGCCAGCTTGTATTTCCATTTGGGGCTTTTGGTGCAGGAGTTCTGACCTCACAGTCCTCTTCCATGCTTTGAGCCTCTTTGCCCCTAAAATAGGAGTCCAATGTTGAACTTTTCTGTTTATTTTGTTTCATTTGCCTAGGCATGTTGCCACTTAATTACTTGATTTTTGGGGCTTGTTGCCACAGTAGGACTCTGCCACCAGACAGGGGAGCTTCTGCCCAAACGTGGGGTCTTCACAACTTCCGCCAGTTGTGTGACCTCTGTAAAGCCTCCACCCACTCTGGCAAGTTGGATACCCACCCCAAACTTCCCCCCTAGACCACAATGCAGATCCAGGCAGTTTAAAGCAAGAGTGGTTAACTCCCAGACTGATTGCTGGATCTCCCTACAGTTCGCAGACCAGGAGCTAGAGCCACTACTGACACTGCAAAATGGCTTCTGTGCTGCAGTTTCTTCAGCAGCTTTTCGCCCCCAGGGGAGGCAGCCTCACGTTCCCCAAATACTGGTCCCAAATTCCATAGGGCACTAACCTCTCACTTTGTCCTAGGCATATCTGTGCTGATAATTCTGGAATCGCCACAATTGCTGGTGTTCTGGGGTCCCTCCAGCCGGCTGAAGGCCCGGCCGCCCTGGGGCTAAAACCGTGGACCTGGGCTCGGCTTTGCGCTCTGTGCTGTTGGTTCCCAGCCTGCTGTGCAGCGTGCTCTCAGAGCACTGTGCTGGCCGCTCCGTGCAGGGCTGCTGGGCTGTCCTATGCAGGAGGTTAGCTTCTCTGTGCCATTCTGTGGGTGCTGTGGCTCCAGAAGTTGTTTGGAGTCCCCTTTCACATTATTTGAAATTTGTGTGGGGCAGAGCACATTGGAAATGCTGTTTCTACTCCGCCATCTTGGCTCTGCCCCCTTCCACTTTTCTTTATGCATATGAAAGTGTATTTTATGCTGATGCCCAGTGAAAGATTTAAAATAAGGAGCACTGTGATTGAGGTTGTATAACTACTGTTAGACAAACCTATTTCAAGTTGCCATGAACTTATCCTTTTGAACAACTCTCTTGGTCTATCATTTAATAATAGCTAGCATATAGAGATATAACACTTACTATGTATATTGTTCTAAATGCTTTACAAATCTTATCTCATTTGATCCTCATAAATTACCTTGGGTAGTAGACAGGTCCTATTATTATTTTCATTCTTTAGATGAAGAAATGGAAACAGAGATTCAGTGACTTGTCCAAAAGCCACTAACGTTTTAGTCCAGATGTGAAGCCACTGCTTTGTCCACTGTATCAACTAGCTGCCTCATTTTATATTTTCATTAACAAAAAGTCATAAAAGAATCATTAATTGAGAACTAATGACAATTTATCAAATCCTCTGCCCATCCTCCATTAGAGAAGTGTCTATTTCCTATCTAATAGATTGTTAGAGCCATGAGGGCAGGGTCTATTATCTGAAAAATTTTGTGTTTCCTCAAAAAACTTTGAACATAGTAGATAAATGTGATATATATTCATTGAATTAAATTAAACAAAGTTTATTATTGCCTACTTTGTGAAACCAAGATTGAATGAATGGATGAATGAATGAATGAATGAATGAACCCTGTATATACCTCAAAGTTGAGCAAACACACAAATGTCCAGATCTGAGAATGATCTGAACCTATTTGGGAAAATCTGGGATTCCACTTTGATCTACACTATGTTGAGAAGCCCCAGAGACAGAAAATTTCACTGAAATATTTCTTCTCTCCACTGAATACAACATTTTTCCATCTTTGCAATTTGCTCCCATATTTTGAATATCCAGATTAGTGTTAAGCTGAATTGAGTTTCATGCATTTCCTAGACATGGATTTGAAATTCATTTTAAATAACCATTAAATCAACCACCCAGATGTATGCTTGGGAGTCCTCTTCTAAAGTCCAAAACAACATTCCTCTTTCTAAACACCCCATTTTAATAGTTGACAACATTCGTCATCACACTGAATACTATACTGCTTTGCTTATTTGGGGCACATGACATTCCAAAATTTAACAGCAAATGTGGAAATCAAAACCTAATTATATAAAGATCTGTGTAGGACTAGTGTAAACAGTCTAATGTTACAAAAGAAAATAGCACAGTTTAAAGGTAGTGTCTATCAAGATAATATAGAAAAAATCATTAGAAGAAAAATTCAAGTGGTATTATATATCTGAACACAGTGTATGCAGTATGGATATAAATATTTACAAACTTGTACTATTTCTTGGCTCACATATTGTGTAAGTGTATATTTATAACATCACATACAGACATGATGTGATTTGACATCTGGAAAAAATCGCTTTTGAATGGTTTTAACCTTTGGCCACTTGTATGATTGTAACAATTGACTGATTTTCATATACAATTGTTATGGGAATGTGAAAATAGAGAAAAAAAAAACTTTTAGAGGCTAAAGTAAGGATAGATGTTGCTATGCACAGGAATGAATATTCTATGCAGATATTTTCCATGATGTCCTTTTTTGTGTTTTCCTCTCGTACATATTAATTGTCATTACATTGAAAGTCATAACTGAAAGCAATATTAAATTTATATTTGGTCAAAATATATTTTTATCTATAAATCATTCTGTTTAAAGTTTCCTCAGTCTAGATCTTCCTGAGTATGAATTACATGTTTACTGATCCAAGTTCTAAGTTATGACTAGTTACAAACATTCGAATTTTAAAATGAAAATTAAATCTATCTTATCTAAAGAAGTCTGGGAAGGATCAGACAAATGTAAGCCACCATATTTTGCATTTCCAACATTTAAGCTATATAGTTGTGCATGTTTACATATATAGATGTTTTCATACACATACACAAACATGCACATATATGTTCTTTGTGCAAAGCATTGTGTGCCAGTTTCAGAATTCTTTTTATTTTTTAAAATTCATTTTACTGTTAGGCACTCAGTCAGGAAGCATAACTTACAGTTCTTGCTAGAAGTCCCACTTCTTGGAGGAATGTCCAGTAGCTATTTAAAATTTTCAAAAGCAGTGAAGCAGCAAGGGATAGAATCTGTCTCCAAATTAAGACAGCCTGTCAGAATTGTTTACTTTTCTATTCTTTAGTACTATTTATTATCATTTTCTCTTAAAGCAAATTAAGTAAGTCATCTGATCCTCCTATTAGCAAGTCTTAATCTAATGAACTAAATCTGTAGTCACATCTATTTTCAGCACCTTTGTTGTTAAAAAAAAGTCTCTATATAACTTGCAACTCATTGCTGCTTCCCCAAATGAAAACATTCTGTTGCAAATAGATTCCTAGGAACCTGGTGCCAATGTCTCTATTGTGGAGCCTGGAGTTGGGAAAGCTGACAGCTGGGGGAGCGCAGTGTTTTGAAGGTTATGATCACAGCAATTTCATCAGTGCTCTTCTGGCTGCAGGAGGGACAGGTGCGGTCTGGTTCTGATTTCACTGGTCTTAATTTCTTATCTGACCTGGTAGTCAATCAAGGGCAAGAGAAAGGGAGAGAGTGAGAGAGAAAAAGAGTCTGAGGGAGGTGGGGGGGGGAGGAGAGAGAGACAGAGAAAGAGAGGCAGAAACAGAGATATAGAAAGAAGCAGAGAGAGACAGAGATACAGAGAAAGATATATAGAGAGATGGGTGGGTAAATGAGGAAGAGTATGAGCTGACCTGGGAAGGGTATGTGTATGTGTATGAGAGAAAGTGTGTGCCTACATGTGTGTATGTGTGTGTGTGTAAAACGCTAAGCATCTGACTTTTCTCAGCCAGGAGCTGGCAGATCTGCCTGTCATTCACCACTTTTCTGTGTACTAACGCTGCCCTGTGCAAAATGGATTTCTGAGTGTTAACCATCATGTTCTCTTTTTCCAAAGGGTCTTCTGTAGGATTTCATTTGCAGAGCAGAGAGGGCAATATCTAGGGTAATTCCAGGGCTTAGTGGCCGTGATCTTTTGTCAACTCTGCTTGTGAGAGAAATTAAACTTGGTAGGAGCACCCACAACTGGAGCCTGTGCAACACCATTCCTGGGCCAATGAGTGGAAAATCATAAACCTGACAAGTATTTATGAGAGAGAAAAAAAATGAGATGTTATAATATAACGGGAATATATTCATTAAATCTTTCAATTTCTCAGAAACAGAGAATTCCCACTTCAGTAAAAGGCTTTGAGCAGATTTATCAAGTCTGATATTCTTACTTTTATGAGATTTGACTCTCTATGCTAAAATGAGATATATTTTAAATAAGGTCAGTATTGTCAAAATGGTAGAACTACAAAAAAAAGTTGAGTTAATATAATGCTAGCCACTATTCTTTTGATGGAATATTGGGTAATGCTGCCAATATACACCAAACAATCTCAACACAAACTTCTATCATCTGAAATCATTGGTGTCTTTGAAAATATGAAAGAAACATCTTGTCCTTTTAAAGGTTGGTCTATGACAGTAGGCAAAGAAGTCTTTCAATACCGATCATCAAACAATAATGGCATGATGCTCTGTTTATGATGTTTGACAGAAATGTAGTTTGCTTAACTGCATTCTGTGTGGTTATGTAGTGGTTTTCTCTAGAGAATTTATGTTTATGATGAGTATTTTTGATTTGATGTGTACAGGAAATCAGACAGCTAGAGGCATCCCTAAATATACTGGCTTGGACTTACTCCTTTTCCCACATACATACTTAAGCTCTTAGACCTCTCCAAGATATACAGGTTCACAGGGGGAAAGAAATGAAAATAGTAGGTGCTCAATAAATATTTGTTGATTGCTTTACAAATCTGGGGTCTTGGTTTGGTGCTAAGTTGCTAAGTGATTTCAGTTTCAGGTCAGGGTTGAGGAATAGGAAGGAGGATGTGAGGAGATGGAGACTGGACAGTCTAGATTATCATTAGTGATAACAATGTTAACCTTAAAAGAATACTTTGAATGCATCCACCTCCCTAAGCATATTCTGACTTCATAGGGATGGAATGATTTCTTGGACCAGAGTACTGAACCCATGATCTTCATTTCCCATGAGTAGCTGGGACGCCAGAGGCTATTTGAGAGTTTTACCTTGTTTCATCCCACTTTTGGAGTATGTGGGTTCAGAATCTAACTGAGATGTAGGGTATAATGTGTATACTCTTTTGGCACAATGGGAAAGTGAATGTAATTTAAATGGTTGGTGGTGGCTGGGGTAGGAGGCAAATTATTTCCCTTCACTCTAGATCAGAATTTAATGGAAAAAAAAAGCCCCACATTTTGTGCATGACTTCTGCCTTGTCAAGGAGCAATAAGACTGAATTCGAGGTTAGTGATATAGTAGGAATAACATTTTTATTGTTATACTATTGGAATAAAAATAATACAATTTATGTAGCATCTTTTTTTTTTTTTAAGCAATTTGGGTTAAGTAACTTGCTCAAGGTTACACGGCTAGTCATTATTTATGTGTGGGTGCTCATTTTCTGAGGCCGGATCTGATCTCGGGTCATCCCAACTCCGAGGCAGACACTCTTACTCACTGCGCCACCTAGCCGCCCCTTTAGGGCAATTGGGGTTAAGTAACTTGCCCAAGGTTACACGGCTAGGTTTTTGTCTGTGTGGATTAAGTGTCGGAGGCCGGCTCCGAACTCAGGTCCTTCTGATTCCAGGGCTGGCGCTCTATTCACTGCGCCACCTAGCCGCCCCTATAGCATCTTTTAAAATATTATTTTCCAGTGCTTATGACATTTAATACATGACAACACCAACATATCTGGAAATTTTATTGTAATTGATCTCCACACATTGCTTTGATTGTTTTGAAGCCTACAGTTGCCAAAAGAACAAAGAATAAAGAAGCATCTATAAAGGACTGCACCTTTTCGGTTTTCTCAATCTCCTAGAATACTATATACACTTTTAATATATTTTATGGAGTTTTTTTCTTTTACATCACCTAAATTTCCCTGTGTCCATCTCCCTGTCTACTTCCAGACAGCCATATCTTATAACAAATAATATTTAAGAACAGGAAAAAAGAAGAGAAGGAATAATAATCAGCATAACTGAATCTCTCTCTCTCTCTCTCTCTCTCTCTCTCTCTCTCTCTCTCTCTCTCTCCATCTATCTATACAGACAGATAGACAGATATAGATATAGATATGTGTGGCAATATAGCAAATATTCCAAACTGACAGACCTCTCCACATCTATAGGGTGAAGGAGATATCTTCTCAAGTCTCTTCTTTTAGGGTCAAGCTTATTCTTTATATTTTGACAATTTTTTAAAAATTATTTTTTGGATGTTTTTTCCATTTATATTGTTGTTGTAGACCTTGAATCATTTTCTCAACTCTTTTTACTTCACCTTGCATCAGTTCATCTCTTTCCACACCTCTCCATATTCACTGTTTTCAGAATTTCTTAGAGCACACTTGCTATTTTATTAAATTTATATACCATAATTTTATTTAGTCATTCCATTGTTGATGGACATCTCCTTTATTTCCATTTCTTTCTACTATGAAGATTTTGATGCATATGGCACCTTTCAATGTCAATTTCAATGTGTTAATGACCTTCTCAGGGTATATACCTAGCAGTGAAATCTGTGGATTTTAGGTATGGACATTTTAGCCTCTTTATTTTCATAATTACAAATTTCTTTCCAGAACGGTTGTATTAATTCACAGTTCCAATTACAGCACATTAATCTGCCTATTTTCCCACAAGTGTTCCAATAGTAACTGATCATCTTTGCCAATTTACTGGATAACAAGTACATTTTTAATTCAAATTTTAAATTGCATTTCTCATATTATTAGTGATTTGAGCATTATTTCAAATATTTATTAATCGTTGGTAATTTTTCTTCTGAGAATTTTTTAATACTATCAATTAAAAATGAAAAAAAAGAATTATTTATTATAGAAATTGGAAAGATGAGAGAAAAATAGCTATAGTCTTCCAAATTTCAAGTTTTGAAAATCCTCTCTGCTCTTTTGTTGAAAGAGAAGAGATATCCCTATACATAATGACATCGAGCTTACTCGTATTTCCACATATATATTGATGCGCTTTGATATATCCAAGAGGTACAGGTTCAAATGGGATATTGGGTTTGGAATCAGGAATACTTGAACTCGAATCCTGCCTCAGAGACTTACTGGTTGTATGAGCAAAGGCAAGTCACCACCTTTGTCAGCCTGAGTGCTCACCTATAAAATATGAGTAACAATGGCACCTACCTCAGAGTTGCTGTGAAGATCATAGAAAGTATACACGTGCATGCATACAGATTTACCTTTGAGTATAAGAACCTTCTAAGAAGGTGGAAGTAGTTTGTTTGAACTGAGGACTTTGTAGTAGTTCTGACAACTAATAATACAATGGGTTCCCTTTGGTGTATGGATAAAGCACCTATCTCATCTAATTAGCAGAATGGTTGGCTGAATATGGAAAATTATAGAAATCAGTAAGGATTAGGAAGGACTATCTGAATGTGATATTTTGGAATTCTGATATTTGTTTATGAGCTTGTGACCTGGTGATTTCCAATGTCATTCTCTCCAAATCCTTTGGTATAATCTTAGTTCAGAGAAGATATTCTAACTTTCTCTGTGGGTGACATCAGGCTTGACTGAGAGAGTTCCTTCTTCCTCTGTTCTGATAGCAAGATGGAAAACTGGGAGGAGGTAGAAAAAGAGTAGCACCCCTTGCTCCTTCCCTCCCCCCATATCATTTACCAAAAGTAGAATAAAACTATTTTGATTTTCTCTCAGAAAACTTCATTTATTTTTGTTCCTTCCCTTTCTCTTTCTCCTCTTCCTTTCCCCAATGCCTGACAACTATATATATATATATATATATATATATATATATATATCACATTTTCTCTTTTATCATTTTTTTCACCTTTTTTTCTTAAATAATGCACAAGGTAACTAGTATAATAATAAACTAGCTTCTTCAATTGGTCAGGATGAAAATGACCAACAACACGAACTGTGTTGGTCAAGTGCATTGACCTCTTCAAGGAGGGTTGTTATGGAATATATTGCCACAGATGCAAAACATAAGGATGGAAAACGTCTTTTAAGGATGATTTACCATATATAACTTTGATTTGCATGCACTTAACTTAACAATGTATTTTGTCAAGTGGGTCATTTAAAATGCTCTTTACAACTTCTGACGGATTCTGGTTACTCTCAATTTTCCGTTTATTAACCAATTTTGGCATCACTTGATAATTCTTGAATGGATACTAACTGTTATTAATAAAGATTATAGGAGGGATCTTTATAATTTTCTAGTCATCCCAATCCTTTACTCCACAAATTCAAAAAGTATTTTTAAAAATTTCTCCACATCTATCAATTCCTTTCTTTATATGCTTTCCACTCAAATTAATTATTCAATTTAATAAACATTTATACATTATTATATACAAGGGACTATACCAAATTCTAAGAATACCAAGACAAAAATGAAAGTGGTCCCTGCACTCAGGGAGTAGACTAGAAACTAATTTTTTTTGGAGGGGAGGCTGAGGAATGTTGTTACAAGCTCAGGAAATCAGGAATAGAGTAAGTGAACTTTAAAATTGGCATGAATGTGGAGAGCATTCAAGGTATACAGGGTATTCTATGCAAAGACTCAAGGAAGGGAGATGGAACATCATATATTGGATTGATACTGATATAAATAGCAATAAAATAATATTATTATAATTAGCATTTTTGTGGAAGAGTACTTATACGTTTATAAAGTACTTTGCATATATTGATCTCTTTTGATCCTCAGAATAGCCCATTGGGATAGGTGCTCTTATTGTTCCCATTTTCAGGTGAGGAAACTGAGACTGAGAGAAGTTAAATGACTTTGCTAGAGTCTCATAGGTGATTGTCTGAGGTTGGATTTGAACTCAGATTTTCCTGACTCCAAGTTTAGCACTCTATCCACAGTGCCACTTTGGTGCCTAAGTAGGATAGTTTGGCTCATTCAATGCATGAGGGGGAGTCATGTGAAATAAAAACTTGCATTTTGTCCTAGAGGCAATGGGGGACCACTAAAGCTTCCTGAAAATGAATATCAATTTGGCAGCTATGTAGAGAATGAATTTAAGAGGGGGAGAGACTGGCCATAGGGAGACCAATTCAGGGGCTATTGCAGTGTAGAACACTGTCTGGCACATAGGAGATACTATATAAAGGATAGATTTTGTTATTGTTAATCTAGGTGGCAGGTAATGAGGGTCTCAACTCAGGTGATTGTAGCATAAGTGAAGGGACGAATGTGAGACATGGTGAGAAGTAGATTTAATGAGATTTGGAAACATACTGGATAAGGGGGATGTGTGAGGATGAAGAGTTACAGATACACCTTGGATTGTGACCTGGTAGGCTGGATGAAAGATGATTCCCTTCGCAGAAACAGGGATTTTTTTTTTCTTAGAGGAAAACGAATTCTGTTTTGGACTTGTTGAGTTTGGAATGCTTTTAGGCTATCCAAGTGGAGTTGTACAATAGGCAGTCAATAATATAGCCCTAGAATTCAGGACACAGTTCAGAGACAAGAGACAGGAATATAGATTTGCAAATCATATGCATAGAGATGATAACTGAGTGTGTAGAAACTTATGAGATTCATAAGAAAAAAATATGTGGAGAGAAAAGAGACGAGGACAGAAAGCTGCCATATATCTATATGTCCATGTGCTTATGATCTAGTAAAGCAGTCTGAGGAATGATAAAGCAGTCAGGAATTAGGAGAAAAAACCATGACAGAAAAAAAAAATCCAAGGAAGTGAGAGTATCCACTAGGATGGTGTGGACAACTCTTCTACAGAGGTCGAGAAGGCTGAGGGTTGAGAAAAGGCCATTGGATTTAGCATCCTGCATTGGATTTAGAACTTAAGGTATCTCTGGTCACACAAAAGCAAGCTGTTTTACTTGAATGCTGGGTTGTAAGCCAGATTAGAAAGGGTTGAAAAGTGAATGAGAATTGATGAAGGTGAGACAAATCATATAGATGACATTTTTTTTCTAGAAGTGTGGAATTGAAAGAGAGGAGAGATGTAGCATTATCACTTTAAGGGATGGCAAAATTGAGTAAATATTGCTTTAAAAGTAGGAGCACATCTGTAGGCAGCAAGGTAAGGGACTGAATATAGAGAGTGAGGATTCTAGAAAAATAGGAAATGGATGAAGAGATAAGCTTCTGGAAGAGATGGGAGAGGGAGGGTTCAAAAGCACACCTAGAGAGCTTTGCCTTGACAGAGAAAAGGGCCACCTCTTAAATCAGATACTAGAATAAAGAAGGAGAAGAGGGGTTGAATTTGAGGGTAGTTGAGAAAGTAAGAAGAGAGAATTTATGACAAATGTTTATAATTTTGTATGTAAACTATAAGGCACGGTTTCTCTGCTTATGAGGGAAGATAGGGAAGGAAAAGTTTGGAACAGATACTGTAGGAAATATAAGGAGTTAATCAGCAAGGAATGGAATGATCCACACAGCAGTGAGGGCCCATTTGAGATTAGCTAAAATATATTTGTAGCACATCTGCCATGTATTCAGTATATACTTTATATGTACCACATTACTTATATTTTTTCTCTCTTATAAACTCTAATTTCTTTGAAGGAAGGGAGTATTTCTGCCTTTCTTTATACCCCCCAATCTTAGCATAGTACCTGCATAGAGCAGACCCTTCATAAATACTTACTGACTGACTCAGTATAGATGTGATTTCTGTAAGATACGTACAGCAGCATGCAAGTGGAAGTAAGAGAAAGTAGATAGTGGTGACTTATCTGGGCCTGTAGTTTGGAAAGTTATGAGGTATGTTAAGACAATAAGGCAAAGAATTTAAGGGTAGAGAACAGCATGAAACTGAACTGTTTAATTATTCCAGATTGTTTTGCTGAGGGAGTGGTGAGTTTCTGACCCATCTATAAATTGTTTATAGATTTTCATTCTTAGAACTTCTCACGGATTAGGCCAAAGTATCCATAATAGTGGGCAGTTGTTGGTTACTGAATCACTCCTATGTCTGAAATAACTTCCTTTTGGACAATTCGGGAAAGTTCTCTCTCCCTGCAAGGAGATCAAGGAAAGTATTAATGCCTCTATTAGAAATGAGCTTAATAATCAGGAGATGTGCTGTCTCCAGTAGGGGCAAGGGTCCATGAAAGACTGTAAGATCAATATGGACACTTAATCATGGAACCCATGCCCCCATTAAGTGGGAAAATAATACCCAGGAGTCTAAAAGCTTACTCTCAGAAGGTACCAGAGGCAGAAGGCATAACTGATGCTCTAAAGACCCCATTCACTTCAGATGCTATCTTATTATGCCTTTATCCTTAGAATAAGGAAATAAAATTGAGTGATCCAATGTCATCATAGTCAGGGCAATTTAGTTTCACATTACTTTAGCCTCTTCCATATCTAGGTGTAGCACATGTTTCTCTCACAACTGGACAGATGTAGAAAATAACTATATATACTATATGGGGAAAAGATCCACTTATGGTCAAAGTTGTCTTTGAGCATAAATGTATGATTTTGAGGGGATAGGACCCATGCAGATCATGAAATCCTGGAACAACTTCAGGCCACCTAGAAGTTCAAAAATTGGCATAACTCCTGTTTACTGCTTCTTAATAGTTGACACATTTTTGTCCTTCACATTCCTGTATGTTACACTTAGCCAACATAGATTGCCAAAAGTTTCAATAGCATTACTTCTGGGCTAAATTCTATTTGTACTCTTGGGATGGGTTGTTAGAAGGTGGCTGTTATCTCAGCTTCTGTGGAAGATGTTGAGAGTCTGCAGTCCTATCAATATAACTCACAAGCCTCCACTGGTGTGCTTTCCATTAACAATCATCAAATAGACTTAATTAGCTTTTAGCAAACACATTTTCTTAGATGGCATGGTAAAACAATAGGTTCTAAATATTCCTCTCATAAACCTGGGATACACTCTACCACCAATGTGCATAGTGTCCCTGGAAACAGTGAGCTCACACTTAGTACACATGGGCAAAGACAACTCACAACTCCTGGTACTCTGGTACGTCAAGATATGGGAGAGAGAGAGAGAGAGAGAGAGAGAGAGAGAGAGAGAGAGAGAGAGAGAGAGAGAGAGAGAGAGAGAGAGGTGGGAAGGAGAGAGGGGAAGGAGGGAAGGAGTGAGTGAGAGAGAGAGATCTCTTTTTCTTCCTCTCTGCAAGGGTCTATTCCAAAAAATGTTTTGGAGCCTGAACCCTCCTGAACTCACATATTGACCTTTCAAATGTCACCTATGGGCATGCCCATCATTTATTAATCAATGGAGTTTCCCCTTATGATTCAATCTGAGAAATGTGTTCACACCTTATAAAGGGATCAGATTATAGAGATATAGAGACACAATTGCAGTTAGTTTCACATCTAGACAAAACCTATTGTTTAGATTATATATCTTTTTCTGTGTTAGGTAGTTAGTCAAGGATCAAGTTTGCTTTGCCTCAGTTTCAACTTCTCATGGCCTCCTTACCTCCCAACAGGCCATTCTTTATATTGTAAACATTTTCCCAATAAACCACAGTTAACTCTATTAGAATTAATCTATGAACAGCAGTCATGGGATGTCTATAGATGTAGGTTCATTTGACTTCTTTCCAAGCAAACATGATAACTAGATCTGAGGAAAGGGTCATCTTGGGTAGGATCCCAAGCATTAAGTCATGCCTGTGTATCCCTCTAAGACTGATATATAGTACTTAATTTCTGGGAGATCACTGAAGAGTGGAAGTCTATTCATTTCTTCATTGCTTCTCAACTTTGGTAGTGTATTTCCTACTAGTTGAATGGTCTCCCTTTTGTCCACCATAAAATTTTGTTACAGTAACTCAGCCCATTCTCCCATCTAGAAAAAACCTTTCTTTGTGAACTATGGATTCTCCACACTTTCTTCTTGCATTACACTCCTCACAGTCAATTTCTTCCTTCCTCAGTAAGCATTTATTAAGCATCTACTGTGTGCCTGACATTATCCTATGCCCTGGGATTACAAAGACAAAACCCAAACAAATGGTTCCTAATCTATGTAAAGTTCAGTCCTATTGAGGGTAAACATGGATGTGGATGAATGCAAAATAAATAGAGCAAATAGAAATTAATTTCTGGGGTGCTGAATGCAGGTCCAAAGCAGTTGAAGAGATCAGGATAAACTATGAGTTGAACCTTAGAGGGAGCTAGGGATTCTACTGGGTTGGATGAAAAAGGAGAATGTTACAGAGGCAGCAGGCAGCAATGATGACTTCAGACTGACAGTCAGGGCTTTACATGAGCCTCCATGCAGTCATTGAAAGTAGGAAACCAAAGCTATCTCCTATAGACCCAGGAAAAGATTGAACTTCCCAACTTGGCTATTTTCCCAAAAATTGTTTTTGTCAGGAAGGGCAGGTAAGACCTGGATCACTAATATGCTGGATCCCTCCTGACTTTCACTTCCCCCTGACCTCAGAAACCTCACTCTTCTTTTTGTCTAGAACTGTGATTTCATCATTTATTCACCTCTTGAAATTCCATATCCTCCTTGAAAGCTTACTAGATTAATGACACCTAGCATCCTGTCTAGTCTAGATATGAAATTAGATAGGATAGGTATTCTCCTTGATCTCTAATCAATTATATGTCCACATTCTGCCTTCATCTTCTAAAATGTATTTACCTTTGACCTGGATCTTTTGTGTCTCATTAAGTTTTTAGTAATATTTGTTTAAATATTACATTTTTGATATTTATAATTATATGATATATTATGTAAATATAATTGATTGTAATGTTTTATCTTATATAAATATGTAATACATCATATATTTTGTTATGTAAATATATTATTATTTTATTATATTTATTTAATAAATTCTGTTTTATTGTATTTCCATGTTGAATAATGATAATAATCACTAATGCTATGGTGCTTTTGGGGGTTTATGAATTATTTCTCAAATATTATTTCATTAGATCCTTGAAATAACCTGAAAAAAGTATTTTTGTCACCATTTTATATATTAGAAAAGTGAACAAAAAGAAGTAAAATGTTTACCGGGGTCTCATAACCTGTAAGTATCTGAGATATATAGAAAGATGATAGATACACACAGAAAGAGAGAGAGGGAGAGAGAGAGGGAGAGAGAGTGAGAGAGAGAGAGAGAGAGAGAGAGAGAGAGAGAGAGAGAGAGAGAGGGAGAGAGAGGAGAGAGAGAGACAGAGAGAGAGACAGAGAGAGACAGAGAGAGACAGAGACAGAGAGACAGAGAGAGACAGAGACAGAGACAGAGAGACAGAGACAGAGATGGAGAGAGAGAGACAGAGATGGAGAGAGACAGAGAGAGACAGAGACAGAGACGGAGAGAGAGACAGAGACAGAGAGACAGAGATGGAGAGAGAGATAGACAGGGATGGAGAGAGACAGACAGAGGATCAGAGGGAGATAGAGGTAGAATCAGAGAAATAGGAGGGAGAGAAAAGGAGAAGAGGAGAGGAAGGAAAGGAGAAAGACAGACAGACATAGAGAAAAAGAGACAGAAACGGAGCCAGAGAGAGACAAGGACAGAAGATAGATGATAAATAGATAATATGTAGATAAATGATAGATTAGAGAGGCAGATGGTAGACATAGATCAAGATAGAAGATAGGTAATAGATAGATAGGGCACATTTATTCAGTGCCAGGGACTGCTAAATTATCTCTGGGACGGTATTTAAATTTTGATTGTCTAAAGTCCAAATTAAGGGCTCTATCAACAACTCTACCTAGTCGCCCAACCAAGTTATTATGGTATACTTTCCAGGGCTTCTTAAACTCTGGTCTATGAAGGTTTTTAAAAAATATGTTGATGACTATATTTTCATATAACTAATTTCCTTTTTAATCCTATGCATTTTATTTTATGCATTTAAAAATTTTATTCTGAGAATGGACCCATAAGCTTCACCAGACTGCACGAGTCCCCATCGCACAAAAAAGGGTAAGATTCCTTGGTTTAAGCTACAAGTTCTGATAGGGTAGAGACCAAATCCAAGTGTCTTTTTGTATGACACAAATAAAACATTAAATAGGTGCTTTTGATGATCTTAACATTGTAAAAATATATGGCTTTAAATTATAACCTCGGAGAATCTAAAAAAGTAGAGGGGTTTCCATGTTGCATTATAAAGCAAAATAAAATATAAATATGAAAATATTGTTTCTGAGTAAAATATTTGTATGCTATATTTATTAACATAACCTGCTTGCTAAATAACATGTAGCTAAAATAGTCAGCAATGAAGTGCATTCATTCTTTAGTGAGTGTGCCTTTGGATAACGAGGGGAAATCAGTGACATGTTCTATCATCGCCTACAAATCGTAAGAATTACTCTGCGTTGAAAGGTTTTGAAATACAACTATTAGTTAACAAAGAAAACTTGAAAACTGAGACAAAGTGTTAATGGTCACCAGAA
Organism: Gymnobelideus leadbeateri; assembly: GCA_011680675.1. NCBI lineage: Eukaryota > Metazoa > Chordata > Mammalia > Diprotodontia > Petauridae > Gymnobelideus > Gymnobelideus leadbeateri. The sequence goes on along the minus strand of WOXC01004669.1, from coordinate 229,088 downwards.
GCAAAGGTGAGAGTAAAAGAACTACAATTAGACAGGTACTGTCACATGCAACCTAGAATTTGTTGGCTATGTATTGTATTTAGTTTAAATTGTGTATGGTTATTTATCTGCCAAATTAAAAGACAAATCTAATTCTTACTGATATCCTTTTGCTTTGCAACCACTCCATTTTTGAATTTCTCTCTCCTTCTTCAGGCAGTGAGCTATTATATCCAAGATTTTATAACGAAGATTAAAAAAAACCACTTTAGCAAAACAAACAAAAAACACATTTATCAAGTATGACACATTCACTTACACAAAGAGTAGAGAGATCAAATTTCCTGCCCCTCTTCTACTTGGTCATTCTAATTATATAAAATTCAGTTTTTGTTGCTTCTCCTTCCATTTTCAGGGTTGTAGTCATCCTATTGTTTATTTCTCAGGTTCTTCTCATTTTCATTTCCTCAAGAGCTAGCCCTTTCCTACTTTTCCAGTTTTCTTACATATTAAATCCCACTGTATGCTCTATGATCTAGTGTCCCTGGCCTGTTGATTGTCTTCTGTGGTGTTCCATTTCCCCAACTCCGTGCTTTTGTACAATGTGTTCCCTCATGCCTGGAAAGCACTCTCTCCTCACTTTTAATTTTTTAAATCCTTGGTTTCCTTCAAAATTCAGTTCAAGGATTGTAGAGGCAACCACACTGGCATATGCAGGATGGCTGCTAGCACAGGTTCTTAGATCTGCTTTACTAGGAAAGATAGCTGTTTAAGGGGTCCACAATCTTTCTTAATCACATTCACTCATTCAGGGGGAAAATTTAGTACCCTGAACTTCAAAGAAAATACAAGCAGAGAAATAAATACCAGGCAGTACTCTGCCTGAATCAGCATATATCCCGTTATGGATATAAAGTTGCTGGGGAGGCATCATCTCCTAGTTTCTGGGTACATAAATATGGAAGGTACCCATAAAGTTAAATTGTAGAATGTACAAAATCACAGCATTTAAAAGAGTGATATCCAAACATGAGATTAGGACTGGCATATGGAACACCATTAAATAATCTGCATTACCATGTTCTTTGTCAGTTCACCGTAAGGATCTTAGGACATTTCCATATTACTTTCAGCTGAAACTTCTTATATGCCTTGCCTTTACCTTTTCAGATTAGAACTCTTTGAGCATAAGGATAGTCCCTATTTTCTATCTGTATCTGTATGAACATCGCATTTTGTCCAAAGCAATTAACGATTTTTATACATACACATACATACATACATACATGAAAAAGGCACATACATACATACATGAACAAGGCACATACATATATACACAATACATAAATACATTCAAGTTGTTGATATGCGAAATAACTGAGGAGCGAGTAAGTGAACAATACAGTATTTCCCCTCGATGAGTGTAAAACACTAACCACAGACACTATGTATAAATATATACAATATACCATGTTTAATGTATGTATATGTATATGTGTGTTTGGGTTATTTAAATATACATTATATAGGAACACTCTGTATTTATGTGCATGTATGTATTGATATCAGTCAATTAGAATTTGTTAGATAAATAGGAAAATAAAAGTAGATTCTACAGATGGGGATCTATTCCATAGGCAGGGTGGCATAGCAGATTGAGGGCTGACTTTGAAATCAAGAAGACTGGTCGAAATCCTGTCTCAAATACATAGTGTTTGTGTAATACTAGGCAAGGATTTAACCTCTTACATCTCTAGGAAACTCATTAATATTTTAAATGTTGCAGAAAACAAAGTGGAAGGTGGAAGAGGGGGTTTTCTTACCTGGAAATTCCCTATGCCAGTGAAAGCCCAGTCTTTATATATTCATTTGTAAATTGTAAAAAGTACACAAGTAGATAAAAATGGAAAAGAACCAATAGTTATTTGTGGAGTATGTTGGATCCTCTGATACTGTTATTCCAGGATTTAATTTTAAATGGAGGAGTGTCAGGGATGTTGACTAGAACACTTCTATCAGTGGGCAAGGGTGAGGGCAACTTTGGTTGTAAAGTTATCTACCAAGGATGTAAAATGTAACAATAAAAGGAGGCTTTTTTGTGTGTTGGTATTTTTATGCCCCCTCAAATATTCATGATGACCAATTAGGTTCTCCCATTTACCATGGGTAGTATTAGTGTTAAGTGAAATTGGCCCAACAACAGCCAGCTAATCCCTTGGCAGCCTTATGCAAAGTACTTAAGAAGCTCCATGTGTCCTTGCTCTAACCTTACAGCATTTAAAGCCAGCTCTGACCACAGGCAGGGTTCCCTGGCCATTGGCCCTTTATTGTGTAGTGGTGAATTTCTGGCATGAGATTAGTTGTGGAAATTACTCAGCTGCACATACCAGTCAAGAGACCCAGAAGTGGGTCGGCAAACCTAACCATTCCATTTGCTACACAGATCTTTTGAAAGTGTGACCTTATTCTTTTTTTAAAAAAATCCTTTTTAAGTCTGAAGTTAAGGAAGAATGAAAAGAAGGAAGGAAAGAAAGAAAAAAAAGGAAAGAGAAAATGAAAGAAAGAAAGAAGGAAAGAGAGAAGGAAGGAAAAAAAGACAGGCAGGAAGAAGGAAGGAAGGAAAGGAAGAAGGAAGGGAAAAAAAATAAAACAATGTAACCACTGGATCTGAAACCCCCAGTAGAAATGCTAATTATATACCCTACAGAAGCAGAAATTAAAATCTATGTGTGAATCCCTCTTGGTCGCTATTAAAAAATAAAATTTTTTCTCCTCCCTCTAATGTTAAATCAATAAAACTGAGAGAACCACTGTCCTAAGAAATATTTGGTACTTTTTTAATTAAACAAAAGAAATTTTGGTCCTTTAATAAGCTTTTAGCAAACAATTCACACCCCACACCCTCATTCCCTCAGGAAATTTTGAAAAGATGTGGCTTTTGGAGGCTTTATAACTTCAACTATGAAGAACAAGTTTGGTCAATGTTAATGATGCTCTTGATGTACTGAGTGAGCTCATCTCTTCCAATTCTTCCCTTCCCACACTAGAGGTTCAGCTGTCTCTGGGCTCTCAAAGACTCTGAGGTTGTCCTGATGTGCCCTTGGGCAGTGAAACTTAGGCTAAGGTGGGTGAGACTCCTCTCTCCCAGGCTGAGAGTATTGAGTGTCCTTACTACAACTGGCCAGGTTTTCTGATCCTCCTGTGTGTGGAGTGAGAACCACACTCAGATAGCATATATCTTTTTGAAACTGGTAATTCATGACACAAAGAAATACATGAATTCACAAAATATGTACTCATGAAATGTTTCTTTAATATATCAAGTAAAAGCCTGTTTATATCCTTTTTTAAAGAATGTCTGCCATCCAATGATGGACTTTTCTTTCCTGGTTTTAACTCATTTGTGATGTAGAAATTATACTTTCATTTTTGGCTTGGATATTATTGAATTGATTGTAATAATTTAAAATGTGGGCTTTTTTCTGAATTGAGAGCACATATAATTCAAGGACAGGGAATCTATGATTTTTGTTATAAACAATGGAGGTCAGGGTTGTGTGATTTTGATAGGAGGGGAACTCTCTCTACCAATACAGATTACAACCAAACTATAACTCAGTAGGTAAATCTGAGAGTTGCCTGAAGTTCAGAGTTTAAAATACTTGTCCAGATCCACATAACTACTTAAGTTCCTGAAGCTGCATGGACCCAAGCCTTCCCCACTCCAAGTACAGCACTCTATCAAATATTTCATGCTCCTTTGCTTTATGAACAGACCAAATATCAATCCATAAGCATTTATGAAGCACCTACATTTTGCTGGTGTTGGGGATAGGAAGACTCAATTAAAAACAGTCCCTATGTTCAATGAGCTTACATTCATTTGGGGGCAGAACACATAAAACATTTTTATAAAATTTCTTCTTTCTCAAATTTCTCATAATATTTTGTCTGGATCTCTCCCTTGAACTTATCATATTCTATCTTGTATCTTATTTAAGCCCTTTATTATTATTACTAATAACAACATCTGGCATTCACATAGTGTTTTAAGGATTGTGGAGTGCTTTACAAATACATCATTTTATTCTCTTCAGCTCTTGAAGGTGCTGTTATCAACAGTCCCATTTTACTTATCAGGAAACTGAGGCAGACAGAAGTTAAGCGACTTGCCTTAGTTTCACACAATTAGTAAATGTCTGAGATAGTATTTGAATTCAGGTCTTCCTAATTCTGGGGCCAGTACTCTCCACTGTGCCGCTGCAATGCTACAGTGCTTAGTTGGTATAAATAAATGTTAAATTCAACCAAATATCTTTGAACACATTGCAACCTTCTAACAGTCTTATTGGCTGATTATACTTGTTCAGAATCATAGGAAAACTGTGCTGATATGAAGAAAACTAGCTAGATATATCTTGTTATTATTAATAATGAAACTAGTATTTTGGAAACATTTTATATTTTCTCCATTTTCCTGGTGATAAAACAGACCTACAAAGTTGTGCATGCTCCCATCAAGTTAAAATTCAAACCCAAGTCTTCTGATCTTAAGCACAGCATTCTTTCCTTTTCAGTAAGCTAAATCATTGCCAAACCATGATAAATTTCTAATAAAGTCCATTTTTGAGTAGAGAAGTGACATGGTTAGAGCAATGGTGTGTATTAAGGTTACATTCAAGAGGTGACAGTTTGGAGGGAAGAGGATTAATTGGGATGCTTTTATACTAAGCTAAAATAGAGGTAATTAAAGCATATTCCAGACTTTGGGCTTACTCTCTCAACTCATACTTGGACCAGCATATTAGGTTCCTGAAGTAGGAGTAGTTAAGCTTCAAGTCCTTAGAATTCTGGAAATATCGTTGGCATTGGAGGGAGTGGGGTGGGGGATGGGTAGGAATGGTTTTACTACTGTCATTCATAAGCCCCCATCTGGTGCATTCCCCTCCCCAAAGTCAGTAGATTAGTCACCTTGTCCCTAATATCAATCAACCAACTAATATTAGCATTTGCAAAGTGATATTCAGTGTAAAGGTGTAGGAAAGAATGAAGTGCAATCACATTCCAAACCTAGAAAACATTCTCTCCTTGGCACATTGTGGAATCTGGAGTAAGTCAGCTCAAACTTGAAGTGACTGATATTTCACCTTATTTCTGGGTATGGCATATCAGTGGACAGGCAACTCCCTTGCTTGGGCAAGATAGTATCTCCGCTTATGTCTTAATGGACTTTTTTTTTTTTTTTACGTTTTGGAGGGGAGATGGTAGGGCAATTGGGGTAAAGTGACTTGCCCAAGGTCACATGGTTGGTTTTTGTGTTAAGTGTCTGAAGCCAGATTTCAACTCAGGTCTTCCTGACTTCAGGGCTGATGCTCTATTCACTGCACCACTTAGATGCACCTCAATTGACTTTTTTAAATGGACAACTGCCTTTATCTGGTTATTTTAATATTTCAGAGAAACCAGTCCAGTCCTTGAGCAGATCAATAGTCATCTCTCGTTCTTGAAGCCAGGAAAGGCAGGAGGGAGAGGATTCACGTCATGGAAGACAGTCAGAGAAAATGCACAGTGAAGTAATAGGCTGGTAAGTAGTACAGTGGACAGAGGATTGGCCCTGGAGTTAGAATTGAGCTCAAATCAGGCCTCAGACACTTGCTAGCAATATGACCAGGTCAAGACACTTAAACTCTGTTTACACTGGTTTCTTCACTTGTAAAATGGAAGTAATAATGGTTCCTACCTCCTGGGATTGCTATGAGGATAAAATAATATTCATAAAGAACATTGCAAACATTAAAATACTATAGACATGCTATCTGGCTATTATTATTGTATGACTAGGCCTTTTCTGATTATATGGGCCCTCTATGATGTTATTATCATATTTCTCTCACATGTTTTCATACATTTCTCTTCATTGTTAATATATGATCCAGCCTACTCATAGCCATCACTGATCTTTTTTTTTGTTTTTGCTCTGTGAAATATTTATTCTCCTGAGATCCCAATACTTCATGACGCACAGCCCTATAGCATTATTATCAGGATATTGGTGTTAAATGTATACATATGTGTATATATACATGCACATATATATGCATACACATGTACACATACATACTGTTCCAAAAGTCTTATTGTAGCTTTGTTATTAAATCTTAAACATATATACATATATGTATGTATATATAATGAGTCAATAAGCATTTAAAATTATGCAAAGTACAAATATATGTTCAACATATATGGTATGCATGATATATAATATATACATGTGCATATGTATATAATATATATTTACAGTTATCTTATTGGCTTATGCCAATCTTTTATGTTTGGACAGGTCAGTGACAACATAAATTTGATTGACTTGATTTTTTCTGGCCTGGAGTCTTGAAGGAATTTGATGCTTAAAGGGAAACTGTGATCTTTGGTCCTCCTGACCTGAGTATATAATGGTGGGGCTACACAAAGAAACTTATGTGAGTGAAGTATAACATTGCATTTGGTAATCACTCGCACCCATCACTAGGAAGGATCAATAGGACAAGGGAAAAAAAACTGTATAGTTTTCCTGATGCAATACAGCTAAATTTTCTATTCTATTTATTTCCTGAATCAATTTGTCCATCTCCAGTACTTATTCAAAGAATAGATGCTGATGATGTAACTCAAGACACTGTCCATCTAAATGTATACTATGGTGTATAATATACTAGGTGACATTCATTCTTTTTTTTCCCCTAGTTATTAAAAGTTTATTGAACTGAATTGTATTTACTTCTCTCCCCCCACTTTTTTCTTTATTTATTTACTATTAAAATATTTAGTTCCACAAGTTTTTGACTTTCAAATTTTCTTACCCCCCCACCTTGGTGGCAGGCAAACCAATATAGGCTCTACATATACCTTCACATTAAATATTCGTCAAGTTGTAAAGAAAAATTATAACCAATGGAATGAATGCTGAGGAAGAAGAAACAAAACAAAAATGAGAAAGAACAAGTAGTCTGCTTCTATCTGCATTCAGTCTCTGTAATTCTTTCTCTGGATGTGGATAGCCTTTTCCATCATGAGTCCTTTGGAGTTGTCTTAGAACCTTGCATTGCTGAGATGAGCACAGTCTAACAGAATCAGTCATCATAGATAAGATGTGTCAATAGATGACATTCATTCTAAATCAGCTTGTTTTTTCTTGTGTTAAAGGATAATTTGGAGGCTTGACACAATCAATAGAATGACTCAGAAACACCAGTATCCAGAGAACCTCATTATCTGTCTGTAGGGAATAACTTTTCTGCTTGGACTCTGTCCAGGACTTTTTCTTAGAACACTTATTGGGTCTCTAAGTGGCAGAATTTTAATATTCTGCTACCTTTGGTGACAAGACCCCATCTTCAGGAAACACTGGTAGCTCATACCTATCTGTTGTCCTGTTTTCAGATTCATTTCTAATCTTCTGTACTATAGGTATCAAGATGAACATCCATTAGAGTTTTATTGGTTATATAATTTAAAGATACATTATAGAAGGAAATGACTATTATAAAAATAGGGCAACATTCAGATAACTTTCCATAAGAAGCAAATTCACCTTCTCCTCCTCATCGCATCACATTTTATTTATTTGTTTTTTACCTAGAGGAATATGGCATAAAAATAAGTTCTTTGTGTGTGTGTGTGTGTATGTGTGTGTGTTTGTGTGTGTGTATGTCACTGCAATAATACATTCTGATTAAAAAAAAACCTTTTTGTTTATTTTGAGGAGTTAAACCTCTGAAATCTTTTTAAAATCTTATGGAAACATTTGAGATATTTAGCCAGCTTAAAAACATTTGTATATCTCTTAGGATAAAAAGTTTGTTAGTGACAACTAATACTTTTTTCTTTAGAGAAATATGCACTCTAATTACTCTATTGCCCTTTTAACTCCCTTTCAGCTTTCCCAAAATGCTCTCTTGCCCTTAGGGACAATGCTAATTAAATTAGGATAAAACTATCACTCAGAATGGTGAAAAAATCAGATTTGTTACTTTTTTTTCATGGAAATTAAAAATTGGTCTATTATTTTCCTTAGCTTTGTAAAAGAATCTCTAATTTTAACATTTTAAAGTTTGTTGGAGAGAACTGAAGAATTAATGATTTCTATAATGGTTAGAATTTTGGATTATAACCTGAAACAAATTAGAGTAGTATAACCTACAGCTTTTACACATCCATGATGAAAACTAAATTTTAAAAAGGAATTGCAATCTTCTTCCTTGTGAAGTGTAACACAATATAGTAGAAATACCTTTTAGTGACATGACAGAAACTACAAATGACAAAAAATTCCTTTGGATGTTGTTTATTTTTTTTTAAATCAAGCTTGTCTTATAATTTTCCATTCATTTATAGCCAGAAATTCTTAATTCTCCTTAATGATGGTTTTCAAAGTCAGTGTTTTGAAATCAAAGTGAATATTCATAGTAAAACAATGAAAAAATTTTTAATCAGTTTCTTTTTTTTTTTTTAGGGCAATTGGAGTTGTGACTTTCCCAAGGTCACATGGCTAGTTTTTGTATTGTGTCTGAGGCCGAATTTGAACTCCTGTCGTCCTGACTCCAGGGCCAGTGCTCTATTCACTGTGCCACCTAGCCACCCCTGAACGATGAAAAATTAAATGAAAAATTATTTGTGTGATATTTAAGGATTAAAAGCACGTTAAATCCAGTATTTCATTGAAAAATGTTCTGCTATTATGCCTAAAAGACTCCTAATAAAATAAAACAAATATAATTTGCTCAGTATGAGGATTAGAAATGTTAATATCTCCAGAAAAATAATGGAAATAATCGTGCTATTATTAGTGACTAATAATGAAACCCCAGCTCTTTATTTGGGAATATAGCTTCTACTTGAGCAGCTACATGGTACTGCTGTGAATTCCCTCTTCTCTGATCTTACCTAATTTAATTAATTTTCATTCAAATCAGAATCTACCAGTGGTGGAAATGAAAATGATTTACTCTAGAAATCCTGGCTGTATTGCTGTTGATCAATTTCCATAATCTTTTGCATAGTTTGCATAAGTTAGGCACCAGTTTCTATTCCATTTTTACATCAAGGCATTTTGCTATTTCTGAAGACAGTGCAGTCAGAGTAAATGTAACAGAAAAAATGATGATAAAATGGAAGGAATTAAAGAGAAAGCAACAATCTGGGGAATCTTGGTGTGATAATGCATATTGTATTGCTCAGAGGATGGTTGCTTAAGATGTTACCAAAGCTTTTGATGATGATCTGTCTTTATTCTCATTTCTCCAAGTCCCTTTTGTGTATTTCCTCTGTCAATCAACATTTATTAAGCATTCACATGTTCCAGGAACTACATTAAGCACTTCCTCTCCAAGTAGCCTTCCAGATCCTTAGGCAAGCCCATGAAGTTAGGATGGCAAACTGTCAGAGTGAAATTATGTTCTTCAAGACTGCCTTCGTGGGACATCAACAGCACATGAAAGAGTTCCGTGTTCATCAGGACCCAGAAATAGTAATGCAATCTATACAAATGTTGTGGTTATTTAAAGCAGTACAATAGAGGCCAAGAAGAACTGAGTTCAAGACCAGTTTTAGAAAGACAGCTGGGTGATACAGTGGATAGAGTGCCAGTCCTAGAGTCAGAACACTTGAGTTCAAATCCAGCCTCAGATATTTACTTAGCTGTATAAACCTGGGCAAATCATTTAACCTTGTTTGCCTTAGTTTTTTCATGTGTAAAATTTTTCAACTGGAAAAGGAAATGGCAAAACACTCTACTATCTTTGCCAAGAAAACTCCAAAAGAAGCCAGAAAGAGCGGGACAAAATTGAAAATGACTAAGCAACAAATCAACCAGTCTTAGGAAATTACCAGCTATGTGATTCTCTGGGAAAGTCACTTAATTCCTGTATGCTTTAGTTTTCTCATTTGTTAAATGGTGGCAATAATAATGGAGTTTTCTGACTCCAGATGAAATGCTTCTCTCTGTAAACTTTGAAGAAGATATCTCATTTATGTACAGATGGTCTGAAGAGGTTAACTGGTGTTACTGCTAACTTCTTTAACATGTTTCATTTTTCATAAAGGCATGATTATTGCTCAGCATTGAGCAATATTTTTTTTCATCTTTTATGTTTGGACAGGTCAGTGACAACATAAATTTGATTGACTTGATTTTTTCTGGCCTGGAGTCTTGAAGGCATTTGATGCTTAAAGGGAAACTGTGATCTTTGGTCCTCCTGACCTGAGTATATAATGGAGGGGCTACACAAAGAAACTTATGTGAGTGAAGTATAACATTGCATTTGGTAATCACTGGCACCCATCACTAGGAAGGATCAATAGGACATCATTTGTTTCAAGGTGCAACTGGTACAATTTCCCTAAAGACAATGATACTGGACTTTTTTCTAACTCTAAATTGATCATTCGATTATTGTTTATTAAGCATCTACTATGTTCCAGCCAGAATGCTAAGTACTGGGGATAGAAGAAAAGGTAAAAGACATTCCCTTTTCTCAGGGAACACATAGCCTCGTGAAGGAGGCAATGTGCAAATACTGATGTACAAAAAACAAAGATACAGGACAGAAAAAAAGTAAGATGCTAAAAAGGAAGAAAATGACCCCAAGGAACTAGTATTTAAAAATGAATCAAGGAAGTCTTCTTGGTGGAGGTGGAATTTTTAAATCACTTGAAAGAAACCAGAAAATCAGTCAGTAGAGGTGAAGAGGGAGAGTATTTCAGACATGGGTGATACAGCAAAAATGCATAGTTGAAAGATGGAGGGAATTGTTTCAAGAATAGTGTAATGTTAATGGGATTTAAGATCTTCCCCACCCATTAATAGGTCTCAGGTAGAGCCCATTGAGGAAAGCTTGCTTAGGGGAGGTTTGCTTGTAGGAAGGCTTTCACACCTTTTGCTAATTTCTAATTAGGTTCTGAGTCAGGAGTGTTGTGATGCCTTCTGGCTCTGAGGTATGTGTGTATGTGTGTGTGTGTGTGTGTGTGTGTGTGTGTGTGTGTGTGTGTGTGTACACGTGTACCTATATACTTTGGGTTGGTAGTTTGCTTTGGAGGCTTACTTATGAGAAGGATCTTGTGATTCACTGGCCCAGATTCTGAGTGGCCATGTTGTCAGAGCTCCCTGCCTGCTTAGATATAAAGACTCTTGATCCAGGGATGTATGTAAAGTGTATAGCAATATTGCTTTGATTCAGGCAGTAAGAACCCTGTCTGTTGGTCTTTATTTCTCTGCTTGTATTTTCTCTGAAATCTAGGCTGCTAACTTTCCCCCTGAACTAGTGAATGTAATTTAAAAAAGAATGTTGACCCCTTAAACAGCTATCTTTACTAGTAAAGCAGATCTAAGTACCTGTGCTAGCAGCCTGGGTTTGCCATTGTGGTTGACAAATAGTCAAGAGGCCAGAGTCACAGGATTACAGAGAATGTTGAAGGGAATAAAATGGAAGAAGACTGGAGAGTGAAGAGATAGCCAGGTTAAAGAAGGCCTTGAACAAGGGGAAAATTTTATATTTGATTATGGAGGTAATTGAATGGGGTGGTATGACACGATCAGACCAGCTCTTTAACAAGATCACTTTGACAGTGGAGTGGGGTTGAGAAAGTCTTCAGGAGAGATGACCAACAAGCAGGCTATTGCATCAGTCTAGGCTTGAGATAATAAGGGTATATACAATTGTATTGATAGTGTCAGAGGAGATAAAATGGTGTACATAAGAGATTTGGGAAATGTATAATTGATAAGACAGCATAATTGCTAAGTTATTTGCTATTGTGAACAAGAGTTTAATACCATTTTCAATAGAGTTCATCGTATTTTGGCAAGCTAGATAGCACAGTGAATAGAATGCTAGGCTTGGAATCAAAAGACTCATCCTTGTGAGTTCAAATCTGGCCTCAGATACTTTCTAGCTGTGTGACCTTTATCACTTTATCCTGTTTGCCTCAGTTCCTCATTTGTAAAATGAACTGGAAAAGGAAATGGCAAATCACTCCACTATCTTTGCCAAGAAAACTTCAAATGGGGTCATGGAGAGTCAGAAGCAACTGAAATCATGGAACAACACTTTGTGTTTTGGCTAGTGCTCCAAAGGAAGGTCAGTTTTTGCCTTGAAGTTCATTTTTTTTCAAGTGGTGGCAGCATCCAGAATCCAAGATACCTTGAGGTTAGGAAGGATTTTCAGAACCATTGGCTTTGAGAAGCATAGTTCAGGTCAAATAATTGGTTCCAATTCAGAGATATCTGAATTGTGTTTTGTTAATCCATTTATTAAAGCAATTTCCTATTAGACTGATTTTTACCAGACACTAAACATTCTAAACAATGAAGAGGACATAGAACCCCATTGGAATGTGTATCATATTGTGAATGGTTTGGACTTTGTGGTTGCTGTTATCTCTTGTGACTTAAATTCTAGGATTTTGTATCTGTGGTTTTCTAGGCAAGCCTAAAGATTCCTGTGAGATAATAATAGCTAGGATTTACATAGTGATTTTAAGATTTGCAAAATGCTTTACATTTGTTATCTCATTTCATTTTCACAACAACCCAGAGAGGTGGGTTTACAGACAAAGGGATCTGAGTTTGGGAAAGGTTCAGTGACTTGCTCAGTATCACACAATAAGTCTCTGAGGCAAGGTACAGTTTTCCTGACTTAATGCTTTCTCTACTTAATTTCTTAGGTCTATTTTAGACCTGACCTGCTATTACATTTTTTTTTGAGAGGGTAAGGAGGGGCAAATGGGGTTAAGTGACTTGCCCAAGGTCACACAGCTAGTTAAGTGTCAAACATCTAAGGCCAGATTTGAATTCAAGTCCTTCTGACTTCAGGGCCAGTGCTCTATTCACTATGGCACCTAGCTGCCCCTGTTATGTATTTTCTTTTCTTTTTTTAAATCAATTGGGGTTAAGTAACTTGCTCAAGGTTACATGGCCAGTCATTCTTTATGTGTGGGTGCTCATTTTCTGAGGCTGGAACCCATCCTGGGTCCTCCCGACTCCAGGATGGTGCTCTTACTCACTGCCCCACCTAGCCACCTTGCCCTGTTATGTATTTTCTAAAAGAGAATTGTGGCTTTTTCAGCTCCTTTCTCCTTCCCTCACTCTCTCCCCTCTTTCTCCCTTTTTCCCTCTCTCCCTTCTTTCCTTCCTGAAAACAAAGTTTCCCATTAGGAAGCAACCCAACTTCTTTGTGTACTTGTTTCTACAAAATATTTTCTGTTTCCAAAGGACAGTTTCTACAAGCTTTGACACAAATTACTTGCTTGAGAGTGATTTGTAGAAACAAGGCTTGAGCCTTATCACTAGGGACACATCAGTTATCTTTGTAATATCCGACCTCTTACTGCATTTAAAGAGTATGTCTCAGACCTTACAGCTGAACAACTTGAACATCATGGGGATAACTGTGTGAAGGTGAGATGTTACTAAAGTTTTATTTTTTGATGGCCTTATATTCTTATAGTGTAACTTAGATCAACTTATTTTCCAGTAATAGCGAGTCAATTTGAACTTGTCACTACATATAGAATGCTGGTTTCCTCTTCTAACCTTCCCCCTACACCAAGAGGAAAATGCAATGTACATACTATTATTTTATTTTCATTTGAAGAAATATCCATGTACAATGAGTATGCTCTGGCTCTCTCTTCCTAAGCCAGGCAGACCACATTTCCTCCTCTATACTACCTAGAGAAGATTTGGAATGTCTCCTCCACTTCCATTGGCTTGAGTAACCACCGAACATATTATAACTATTATGTATCTGGATTAATGCCCCAGTTAATATCCATTTGACATCAATTATTAAGGAATTTGTTTCAAAGTTAAAGCTAGAAAAAATGACAAATCTTTTCCCCCAACACCATAAAAATACACTCTTAGTTATGATATAATGTTAGTTCCACCAAGTTCAAACCCGAAGGCTTCATTGCTACTGATTGATTCCTTGTCAAAGACATATTTGTTGTTTGATCCTGGGCAAGTCAGTTATCTTCTGTAAAATATGTATAAAATTAGCACCTGTCTCTCTGAGCTGTGAGGGTAAAATTATATATATAATTTTACCCTCACAGCTCAGATATATATGCATATATGCGTATATGTATATATACATATGTATTTATTTATATATAATTTATATATACATATATTTAAATTATATATTATATATATTTATATACACACATATATATAAAGAGCATTAATTACATATCAAGTATATTTATATATCTCACCTTGCAAACCTTAATGCTCTTTAAATATGCTAGCTATTATTATTTTTATAAATCACAAGGTTGGCAAACTGGAAACACGTAGAAAATGTTGAAATAGGTTCTCCAAGTCACTTCTATTCCATGTCAGCACAACTTTCTTGGAAAAAGGCTCCTTAGCTTTTCCACCTGGGGACATGCCATCTTAGGTACTTTGCCAGTCCCCTGTTATGTAAAGATAAGCTCTTCAATTGTATTTTCTCTCAAATAAGTGTGAAGGTCATATGCTTTGCTTGTGCCTCCTTCCCCCTCCTCTGGAAACTATAAAAGATTCAGATCTTTATAAATGAATCTTAAAAATGTTCAATAGTACATTTAAGTCATTATTATGAGTATATTAAGTAGAGGGACTGAAGCTTATTTGCTTCATGTTTCTTAAAAAGTTATAAAAGGAAATTCAGCAATAGAGCACAATTTCACTTCATATGAACTTGTTATAATTAATATTATTATTCATATAATTCATTATATAAAAACGATGCAAATTCCAACCAATTGGCCCTCCTACCATTACTGTATATATCTTCATTCCAATGCATGGAGGTGGCTCACATGATAAATTTGGTGGTCATTTCATGCTGTGTTCATTTTGCTGTTAAGAATTTAGGTAAATTTTTGGGAAAAAAGTGAAAGTGAAATCAGGCCATTTAATTCCTTGCTAATATTCTAACTCTATGAGCAAGTTTGTGCTTACCCTAATTTTAACCCAATCCTTTTTTTTTGCTTTATTTTTCAATATGAACAGAGAAAACAGCAAGACTTTCTAACCTAAGATGTCCAACAGACTGTTTTCCCACAGTTTACCCTTCTAGGGTGCAATAAAAATCAGAAATGGGATGTACATGTATATGTACATACACACATATATATTTATGTGCATATATGTATGAATATATATCTATATATGTGTATGTGTATTTGTATATATATGTATGTGTGTGTGTATATATATATATATATATATATATATATATATATATATATACATAAAATGAGAGGGGGAGAGAGAGAGAGAGAGAGAGAGAGAGAGAGAGAGAGAGAGAGAGAGAGAGAGATTCCTTCTACATGGCAGGAGGTTGGGGCATGGGGTCCCAAGATTTGTAAAATCCATGTAAAATCTTTTGGCTCTCTTTACACCAGAGAAGTAAGAGAAGTTTTTCTTTTATGAGGTGTTTACACAAATTTATTGTAAAATTTGGATTAAGTATTTCTTCATAGGCTCTGTGTCATCTGCTTGTCTTTGTGTGTCATCTATGGCTTCCAGAAAACTCCACTCAAAGTCCTATTTCTTATGCCCACACACAATAAATCAAAACTGTAATGAAGAAAGTAATGATGTGGAAGAAATAATTGTGTATATATACAGACACACAAGTATATGTATATACATACATATACACACTTATATGTATGTATTTGTATGTATGTGTATATATACATATATACACATACACACACACTTACATGTTTGTGTATGTGTGTGAATATATATGAATTGCTAAATCCATCACAACATGGAACCATACTTTAAGTTTTAATAAAATCTATTCTTCTAAATTCTAGGGTTGTGCTCATTGTTGGTTGTACCTACCAAGACTCCATTGATGAGTATACACAGAAAGAGTCTTGGGTAGATCTGACTTCAGAGCAGATTTGTTCAAAGACAAGATGTAGAAAAAGGAGCATAAGAAGAGTCTCTCTCCATTCCAGACCTGGAGTAAATTCTGCTTTTCCTTTAGCGATGATTGTGCTCATCATTTCCTTATTTTATGATTATGAATGCTAATGTAGGATCATAGGCAGAGAGGGGAAGGGGCCTTAGAGACTATTAAGTCTAACCCCACCTCCAAGTTCCTATTAATTCCACTTCTCCAATCAGTCCTTCAATGGTTAAAATTGAGTCTAGAGTAGCATTTTCTGTTTTGCCTTTTTATGCCCTCTTTCACCTGAGGCTTGATATTGTCAGCAAGAAAATCAAAAATGTTGTAAAAAGAAAAGCAATAATCTATTGGATAAATACAAATATAACAACAGATACCAATGAGAATGAAAATTCTCAACAGGAGTTGTTTCCCCTTAACATAGTCTGTGAAATATGGTCATTAAAGTTAGAGAGACTACATCTGTGGTCTGATTAAAAGAGAAGGGAGAAAGAGATCAGTTTTCCCCAACAGATATACTCATAGACAGAGAGATAGAATTGACTTTAGAGATAATCTTGTCTAACCCCTTCGTTTTATAGATTCAGCACCTCTATCTATTTTCCCCCCATTTGCCTCTTTTTTTAGTCAGAAGGAAGGACTTAAACATGCTAGGGTAGCAAGCAGGAAAAGTAGGGGATTTCAGAGAATGAGATGAGGTAGCTCAGGAAAGCTGTACCTACCAAGATACATAGAAAGAGTCTTGGGTAGATCTGACTTCAGAGCAGATTTGTTCAAAGACAAGATGTAGAAAAAGGAAGCATAAGAAGAGTCTCTCTCAATTCCAGACCTGGAGTAGATTCTGCTTTTCCTTTAGCAATGATTAAGGACAAAGGTTTAATCAAGATTCTTTCCATACAAATCAATGATGAAATTGTGTGGGAAGGAGGCAAGATGGCAGGATCAAAAGTCTTTCTCTGCTGGCAAGAATGGTTATGAAGAAAAAAGCAGCTGTGAGGGATATGGGTCCCTAGTTACCCATGGTAACTAGATATTGGCTGTCTGGGAGGCTAAGAAAAAAGCATCATTGGGGGTGGAGTCAAGAAAGGGGAGTAGAAATGGGACTTCCCCACAGCTCTGGCTTCCACCTTCCCCAATTCATGGAAAAGGGGACTCTGAACAAACTTGGAGCTACAGAACCCACAAAATGATACAGAGAAGCTAAACTCCCACTGAGGACAGCCTGGCAGCCTGGCAGGGAGCAGCCAGCACAGCGCTCTTGGAGCTGACCCCAAGCCCAGTAAGCCAGAGGTTTTAGTCCCAGGGTAGGCCTGACCAACTACCAGCTTGAGGGACTTTAGATCAGCTGTGGCCATTTCCAGAATTATCAACACATAGATGCCAAGGACAAAGTGAGAAGTCAGTACAGTGTGGACTGTGGAACCCACTAGTAGGGAGTGTGGAAGCCGCTGAGGAGAGGCAGTGCAGCTGCAGCCACACATGACTGCTTCAGCTCCTGGCCTGCAGACTGTAGGGGGACATAGTGACTAGTTTGAGGGGTAATCGCGTTTACTTTAACCTGCTTGGATCTGGATTGCAGTCAAGGGTGGAGGTCCTGGGGTGTGTGACCAGCTTGTCAGAGAGTGTGGAGGCCTCAGAAAGGGCACCCAACTAATACCTCCAGCAGCTGAGAAAACCCCAGCATTTGGGATGGAAGCTCCCCTGTCTGGTGGCAGAGTCTTACTGTGGCAAAAAGCCCAAAAGTAAAGTAAGTGAGTGGCAACATGACCAGGCAAAGGAAGCAAAACAAACAGAAGAATACAACATTAGACTCCTATTTTGGGGACAAAAAGGATTAAAAGTATGGAATAGGAGGAAGACATCGAACTCACAACTCCTGCACCAATAGCTTTAAAGGAAAATATGATCTGGTTACAGGCCATAGAGGACCTTAAGAAGCAGATAAGAGAAGTAGAGGAAAAATTGGGAAGAGAAATGAGAAAGATGCAAGAAAACTATGAAATGGGAATCAACAACCTGACTAAGGAAAATAACACCTTAAAATTAGACTAACTCAAATGGCAAAAGAGGCTCAAAAAGGGAATGAGGATAAGAATGCCTTCAAAAGCTGAATTTTCCAGATGGAAAAAGAATCTCAAAAGCTCACTGAGGAGAATCATTTCTTCAGAATTAGATTGGAACAAATGGAAACTACTGACTTTATGAGAAATCAAGAAGCTTTTAAACAGATCCAAACAAATGAAAGAATAGAAGGCAATGTAAAATATCTCATTTAAAAAACAACTGACCTGGAAAATAGATCCAGGAGAGATAATTTAAAAATTATTGGACTACTTGAAAGCCATGATCAAAAAAAGAACCTAGAAATCATCCTTCAAGAAATTCTCCTTTTAGAACCAGAGGGCAAAATAGAGGTTGAAAGAATCCACCAATCACCTCCTGAAAAAGATCCCCAAAAGAAAACTCCGAGGAATACTATAGCCAGGTTCCAGGATTCCCAGATCAAGGGGAGAATATTACAAGCATCTAGGAAGAAACAATTTGAATATTGTGGAAACAAAATCAGGATAACACAGGATCTGGCAGTTTCTACATTGAGGGATTGAAGGGCCTGGAAAATGATATTCTGGAGGTCAAAGGAGTTGGGATTAAAACCAGCAAAACTGAGTATCATGTTTCAGGGGAAAATATGGTAATTCAGTGGAAAAAGGACTTCCAAGTATTCTTGATGAAAAAATCAGAGTTGAATAGAAAATTTGACATTCAGATACAAGA
Source organism: Gymnobelideus leadbeateri (assembly GCA_011680675.1). Taxonomy (NCBI): domain Eukaryota; kingdom Metazoa; phylum Chordata; class Mammalia; order Diprotodontia; family Petauridae; genus Gymnobelideus; species Gymnobelideus leadbeateri. The sequence goes on along the minus strand of WOXC01004669.1, from coordinate 210,360 downwards.
AGCAAGAGAATCATGAGAAGGTAAACAGGGAAAAGAAATTATAAGGAACCTATTGAAGTTGAACTATTTACATTCCTACATGGAAAAACAATAATTATAACTGATGAAACTTTTCTTATTGAATTCTCAGTATATCTACAATGATAATGTTTTGCATTAGCTACACATGTACAACCTATATTGAATTGCTTATCTTCCCAGTTATTGTGGGTAACAATGGACAAAGGGAATGAATCTGGAATTCAAAGTTTTAAAACCGAATGTTTAAAAATACACACATACACACATTAATACTATTTACATTAATTGGGAAATAATATATACAGGCATTTGGTCATGGAGATCCACCATGACCTACTGGAAAAGTCAAAGCAGTTATGCGGGGAAGATAGGGGAGAGAGCAGATTGGAGGCGGAGATATCCTGTGGGACCACTATTTTGGGATAGTGGGTAGGGGAAAAATGGTGAGAAAATTTGTTACTCAAAATCTGGTGGAAATAAGTGATGTCAACCAGAAGTTAATAAAGCACTTCAAAAAAAAAAAAAGAAAAGAACATCATGGAGATTATACTGTCTATAGAGAGAGGCTGATAGAGATGCATCACTTATAAATTCCTGAACTGTATTCTTGAAACTCCTGAATTTGGGGGCATGTCTATACACTTTGAGTTGTCTTAGAGAGGCCATATCTCAGCCCTGTTTTTGTTATCTTAATATGTTTTGCCTTATTTTTCTTGGTGGTATGGGGAATGAGGATAAAATGAGGAATTGCTTGAAAGGGCTTTGGCACCCTTAAGATGCTATATAAATTCTTGGTATTCCTACTCTTCTTCATCCTCCTCTTCCTCCTCCTCATCATTTTACATTGGAAATCGACAGTGAAAGGAAGAAAGCAGAGTTCTCCTGGTGGATGGGGGCTGAGACTAAAGTCTAAATGGATAGGAGCTCATAGGCTAATAAAAGGGATGTTGGTATGTTCAAAAATTGAAAATAGGGAGACAAAAGTAGCTATTTCTATGAGACTCACACTGAATTTAGCATTTCCTTAAGCAATTTTTTTGTATCAGAGCATTCAATTGCCAGGATGAATGTCATATTGACTGTGCCTGGTTGAAGAGAATCAGGCAAATGTCCACTGGTGGTCTCTGGTTTTAAGCACATAGGGAAATAGAGGCCCATAAAAATGAAGTGACTTGCTCAAGGTCACATAATAGAAGGATCTAGCACTTGAACCTTGGTCATTTGATTCTTAGTTCAATGTCTTAGGATTTCTATTACTACTCATGTTAGACATAGCTATATGTCTACACACACACACACACACACACACACACACACACACTTCTCACTTTCTGAACTAGGATATTCTCAAGAGAACACATCATCCAATTTACCTTAACATTTTAAGTGTTTACTTTTTGTAAGGTACTATGGTGAGTCCTAGGAATAGAAAGTAAAAAAATAAAACAAAACACTCAACAACCAAAAGAACAAGACTAACTAATCAAACAAACAAAAAACCACAGGGATAGTCCTGCCCTTAAGGAAATTATAGAAATTCTCTTTTTAAGTAGAAAATGAGAGTTGATTTTTTTTTAAATTGGTGAAATAAAGAAAATAAATATACTAAATAAATATTATACTAATAATAAATAACATTAAATAAATAATAAATATTTATTTAGTATATATAATACTATATAAAAATGAACAAAGAAATAGCTATCCAAGGCTCAGAAATTAACTGGGGTGAAGGAGGGAGAAAAATAAAATAAAAAGTGTGAGTAGAGAACAAAATAAAATTTAAAGGAAACATAGAAAAGAATTCTTTCCTTGTTTTCTGTTGTATACATGGAAATGTTAAAAAAAAATAAAAAAAAAGAAATTCACAGTCAGAGATTCACTTCAATTAAGCTGTTTTATTTTTTTCTACTTAATTATTATATTCATTATGCACATACTAAGGATAGCTGAGTTTAAAGAATCTGCCATCTGTAGTGTAAATATCTACTCCTGGGAACACATTAGGAGATACCTTACAGAATCATTTTTTTCTTTCTTGTTTTGTTTTTGTTTTAGCTATGTGTTTAACGATTGTGTTAAGCATTATTATGCTTTCCTCAAGTTCTTTTAAAAACCTCTTTTTGAGTTTAGAACTGAGACTCTCAGTAATCTGTCTCATTAAATGAAGAACATCTTACTGGAAGAGTAGTGAGCTTCTTTCCCATTCCAGCAAGTTCAGGCAAGAAATTTTGTTTCAATTCCTCACATTGTCCTTAATGGAATTATTTAATGCTTCAACAATGGTAGCACAAAAATGAGGGGGAAAAGATTTAAAAGCACTTTCTTTTGTTAAACATTTACTAATTTGAATAACTAGAGGTTTCGCACTTCACAAAAAATGGTATACAGGCTAATATGTAGCCACAGAGAGCATTAAATACTACCAAATGTAAATACAAGAAACTAAAGAAATAAATCAAGTCAATATGATAGTAAGTAGCCAGAACAGGGAGTGCTTTGGCTGAATTTGATTTATTTTTTTAGTTTCTTGCATTTACATTTGATGGTATTTAACGCTATTACCATTTAACAGAAATCTCTGATTCCTCTTATTCCCATTCTAGGTGCCATCCTCTCCAGATCCAAGGAATAAAAGTCAGGAGGAATCTGATAGTAAGCAGGAAAAAAATGTCCAGATGAAACTGAAAATGTGACGAATAAGAAGGAAAGGTGGTTGAACAAAAAAATAAGCAAGAAGAGAAATGTTGGGCAAGGTAGGGGAGGACAAGGATTATCAATGGAGCTATCTATCATCTCTGTGCCAACCCAGTCACTTTGATTTTGTCCTGGGGCCCAGAATTCTTGAATGGAGAAAATTCTCCATAAGTAGCTCAACCTAGAGCCACTATTTCTGCTTTCTGACTGTTTGCATTCTTTGGTCTTTCCTAGATATCCTTTCTTTCCCCAGTGTTTAGCACAGGGTTTGGCACATAGTAGGTGTTTAATTAATATTCATTTATTGAATCATTTATTGATTATTGACTCTCTCCCTACTCCCCACCCCTACTTTCCATCTCAAACTCCGGTAACAGTAATCAAAACAATGGTCCCATTACTGGAAAGGCCACATCAATTAATATTTTTATGGAGATATTGTTATTTACCTTTCTTGTGACTTGATATAATAGTGTGAATTTTGTTATATGATAAGTTTTCCTAATGATGAACCATTTCACATTACCATCACAAAGGCATTATAGGTCATAGTGATATAGTGTATGTGTGTGTGTGTGTGTGTGTGTGTGTGTGTGTGTGTTTGTGTATGAGAGAGAGAGGAGTATTTTAGCATAGCCTCTTTGATAATATTTTAACATTTTTTACATCAATTTTCATTGGTGACATTAGTCTGCATATTTTCCCTCTACTTTCTTTGTCTGGTTTGCGTATGGGTACAATATTTGTATCAAAGAAGTAGTTCGGTATAGTAAATATTTTTTTCAACCTATGGGGTATAGGACTTATTTGTTCATTCAGTGTTTCATAGAATTTACTCATAGTCAGGATCAGGATTATCATCTTTATGAAATTTTAATACACACATAAATATATAAATGGGCATGATATGTACCTATTTATTCATTTAGTACATTTTCAGCATTTTTGACATCTAACCAGTTATAGAAATTTAAGATAATTTTATTTTTCTATGTTTATTTTGAATGTCTCTTTCCAATATTGGCAATTTGATTTAACAAAGTTACTAAACTTAAGATCTTAAGAGGTCTCTGTTTTTTTTTAAATCAGGTTAACAAACTTTTATTTTTCCTTTGATTTTTAAGGATTAATATGTTGATTTTCCATTTTCTTAAGATTTCATGCTTAATTAATTGATTTTTCTTTTATATGTGTATATAGACACTTTTTACTTTCACAATTGCATCTAATAAATTTTGTCATATTTCCTCATTTTTATTATTTTATATATTAATTATTTTCTACAATTTGACATTTATCTACTAAATTTTATGATGGCATTATCTTGTCTTAATTTGTCTGGGTCTTTTGTCAACATTTCCCTAACTTCATTTGTGATTTTATTGCATTATGATCTAAAAGGTATTTAACATTTCTGAATATTTTTATCAATTCTCTAAGCATTACCTGGTGCATTGAGATCCTGTTTCAGGCTCATTTAGGCCAGCATATGTGTTCAGTGTCATGTATATAGTTGTAATGATAGCTAGAGCAAAGGAAAGGAATAAGAAATCTCCCTCCTCTCCCTATCCCTCACTTCCCCACCCTCACAGAAAGCCCAGGGCAGAGCTGTCAGAGTCTCAAACTTGGGAAAGAGGAAGAAGAGAATGGAAGTTGTTTTAATATATTCTATGTTGGGCAGATTTTTGCTGTGCAACAACTAATCCTCTTTGATGTTCCCATTACATTTCTACACTGCCCCCTCCTCCAGGTAAATATTTGCTATTCTTAGAAAGTCAGCCAGGTTTGTTTGATTCATCTTAGTTATGGAAAGTTTCCTGGAGACTTGTTGTTCAGTCATTTAATTGTGAACAACTCTTCTTGACCCCAAAGACCATTGCACTCCAAATTCTTCTATCCTGCACTACCTCCCAAAGTCTGTCCCATCTCATGTTCACTGTCTCCATGATACTATCTACCCACCTCATCCTCTAGTTTAAAAAAATGTCCTTTCAAGTGCTTTCCCAATGCCTTACACTAAAATCTCTCCAAAAAAAAAAAAAAGTCCATGTGGCCTAGTTACTGATAGCATTCAAGATATAATTCAAAGAGTCCCAGACAATCCATTCATCACAATTCTTAGGAAATCTCTGAATTAGACTTTTCTGAGGGTTGCTGCCTGGCAGCACCTACAGTTTTGAAGATTACAATTACATTAAAATTAAAAAAAATTCCTTATCATCAACAAATAAATGACATTTTCCAAAGTTTACCATTGATTATTGCCTGTTTTGTACTTAATGAGTCTAGTTACAATCCAAGCAACTAGAAAAAAAATTAAAAGGGAAATAAAAAACAAAGATAAAAGGAAAATATAGAAAAAAAAACCCTCACCTTCTCCACTCAGAGGAAAACTCTAGTTTCAAATGAAATTCCAAACCATATGGAGACTGAAGACTTGGTGACAACTGTAAATCATCCCTCACTGTCAGAAAAATCAAACTATTGGGGTACCTTCCAATGCATAGGTCAATTCCTATGGTGGTCCTGACAATAGGATAGGCAAGCTTAGCTCTCAGAGGAAGCAAATAAACTCAGATGAATCCCAATTGTGTGTGGAACCTCCACCCCAAAAGATTAAACATTTAGAAATGATTGAAATAAACATCTCAGACCTTATAAAAGGTCCCTCACTTTAAAAAAGGTCCAAATGGCCCAGAAAAACTGTGGCATTCTCTCCCACTAAAGAACTCCAGCCCTGAACTCCCATGGAATGACTAGGTTCTATCTTAGCCTCTAAAAAGAGAGGTCGGGGTCTTTTCTCATTGTCTCTGGCTTTTTTACTCCCTATACCAGAACACTGGGCAAAATCTTTTAAATCATAGCCCATATTTGAGTTTTTCAATAGAAATTATCAGGGTGTCTTCCACAAAAAAAATCAATGTACAAAGAAAATAAAGTAGAGGCCAGCTATTTATTCTGTTCAACAACAAAATACATCCTTAAAGTTCAGAAGAATAAACACACATTGACAAAAGCTTAAAACACGAAATCTGTAATCTATGCATCCTATTAGCTATGCCTGGGAGGTCCATATCTTTTAGCAAGACAGAACATGCCTTGGTCTCAACCTTTATCCTCTTTGGTTTCTCCAGTCAAATTCTCCATATTTATCTTTTCAAGTTAACTAATCCCTGCTTATGATCCTTGTTGCATGCCTAAAATCTCTTTCTTTGATCCCTAATATCTGTTTCTCCTTAAAAATTGTTTTTTCCATATAGCATATTCAACCTGAATTTTGCACTAATATAAATATTCAAATGTATATATTTGCCATTATCTGTCATTCAGATTCTATTCAAGAGGGCAGATAGTTATTAACACTTTATATAAAGATGTACAAACAAGTCACATGGCTTTTAGTTAAAATATATTTCTTATTTGAAAGGAAATAAAATATTTCCAAATTAGTCAGTTTGTTTTTAACGTATTGCCCTTTTCTTATAATGATGATATACTTATTAATCATAAAATATTCAAAATCTCAAGTAACCAGTGCTTATTCAGATAATTTTTGGAACTTGTTTTTAGGTTGTGTTCATAATCAATAGATTTAAGCCTTCTAAATCCTTTGAGGAATCACACACACACACACACACACACACACACACACTCATATACATTCATACATGTGTTTTTTGGCCTTTAAACTAGAAACACTTTAAAAATATCTCTATTTTTCAATCTAATTTGTAAAATGTACCCTATGTTTAATGATAGTTTATCCTGCTATTTTGATATAAAATTTAGACAGAATATGACAACAGGAAGGTCTCTGAACACTTAGAATAAAATCAATTTCAATAGGTATTTACTAAGGACTGACCAGGTTCTAGACTCTCTGCTAGATACGGGTGATAACAAAGACAGAGACAAAACATTCTCTGCATTTTAAAAAAAACATTCAAATGCATTCATAATGAATTTTATACTTTAGGAATCAGATTGAGAGCCAATGTGGCAGAGAACATGGATATTGTGGGCTATTGTGGGCTAGTCTTTGAATCAGGAAGATTTGGGTTCAAATCCTGCCCTTATACTTAGTGATTACATAACCCTGAGCAAGTCAATTTATCTCTCTCTGCCTTAGTTTCTGCATCTGTAAATGAAGGAATTGAATTCACCAGCTTCTAAGATAATTTCTAGTTCTAAAAGCTATTATATTATGATCATTATGGCTTTGTGACCTTGAGAAATCACGCAGATTTTCTTTCTTTCTTTTTTTTTTTTTTAAAGCAATTGGTGTTAAGTAAGTTGCTCAAGGTTACAGGGCTAGTCATTATTTATGCGTGGGTGCTCATTTTCTGAGGCCGGATCTGATCTCGGGTCATCCCAACTCTGAGGCCGGCGCTCTTACTCACTGTGCCACCTAGCCACCCCTTTAGGGCAATTGGAGTTAAGTAACTTGCCCAAGGTTACATGGCTAGGTTTTTGTTTGTGTGGATTAAGTGTCCGAACTCAGGTCCTTCTGACTCCAGGGCCGGCTCTCTATTCACTGCGCCACCTAGCCGCCCCAGTCACGCAGCTTTTCAATGCTACTTACTAAGGTTACAAATTGTACAAGAGTTGTTGATGGTAGAAGGAGTTTCCTCATAGGGACTTCCCTATATTTGTCAAATCACAGGTCCAGTCTGATCAAATAAATAATGGAATGTGAGTAACATGTGAAGTTTCTGATAGTTTTCATTTTTGTGTATGGGTTCATTTTGTGTGCAGACACTTAGTAGTTCATTTTAATTTAGTGCTAGTATACACACTTTTTTTTGTTGTTGAGGCAATTACAAATGACACATCTAAAGAGGCATAAGTCAAAGGATTTATATAATACATAGACTCTTTGAACCTAATGCTATAAAGGGAAAATATAGCTTCACACCAATACCTAGTTTAATCTCTCTCTACATTTATGTCAAACTCCAGCTTATCGTCTTTGGCCAAGTCAAGCCTATTCTAAAAATTCTCTAATTTTTGCTCATTTCTCTTCCATGCCAATCTTGCTAATGTATCAGTAACAGCTTTCCATTTGAGCTTATGTGATTGGAGTAATCAGGTTATCAACTTGTGGGAAAGGATTAGGGAAAAAATAGTTTTTGTCCATTTAATTAAGTTGATGGTACTAATAAGAAATTTGCAGTAATATCTATTTTGGTATTCATTACAATGTTAAATGTAAATGAGAAACAAATTTTGGTTCAGAATCTTTTTATAGCTCTGATTTAATTTTTATATCACTGATTGCTGACAAGGAGGATCATTTTATGTTTTATAATCCAGTCAAGCCAGATCATGACTCTCTCCTCTCTCTCTCTCTCTCTCTCTCTCTCTCTCTCTCTCTCTCTCTCTCTCTCTCTCTCTCCTCGCCTGCCCCTCACACACACACACACACACACACACACATTGAGACAAAATATTATCTTAGTGCACTATGAATTCAAGTTCTGGAAAATGCCTACTTAGATTAAACTTTGGGTGCATTGTCCAATGTTTAAATTTTAGCTATGTTTGGAGAAAGAGAGAGAGAGAGAGAGAGAGAGAGAGAGAGAGAGAGAGAGAGAGAGATGCAGAAGTTTAAAATAACAGCATACAGATTTCTTTATAGAATTTAAAGAATGAAAAACACTTGCGAAAATATCAGCAGGCAGGAGCAGGAAGAACAAACGGTAACCAAATTGGTTCCTGTGACAAACCATAACATTTACTTTAAGCCATCAGTGTGCTGCTCTGTAAAAGTCAAGCTACCACTCTTTTAATAGATCCCAGGCCTTCTTAAACTCACTGGTCTGCAAGTAGTACCCAGGTCAAGAGCAGGTCAAAAAGTGAAAACCCATGTGAAAGTAAACTTTTAAATATCTGCGTTTGAAGAGGTATAGCAGACTGTCTCCTCTCTAGTAAATATCCTTCCTCTTTGTGTATTATATTATTCCATATCCTCTACTTAAAGCATATGCAGGTAAAAATAAATGGGAGGATCCTCTCTCATACCCATTGCACTAGAGCAGTCCTCCCACTTCTCTAGTGTTGAATTTACTTACTTTTAAAAGGATTTTTTTTGCCTTTTTTCTTTTCTTTTTTTCCCTTGAAAATAATCCATGATACTGCTTTGCATTTTTGTGTGAATTCTGTTGCAGACTAGCTCAAGTCTCTTTCAAATAATTGTTGCTTCCTTGTAGGTGGAGCAAACGAGTCAGTGGGTGACTCACTGTGTGGAATTTATTTGCCTGGTAAACTGTGTATTAATTTGGTCTGTGATACACTTGCTCCAGGTTTTGTTCAAGTGTAAGGTCATGCTGTGAAGCTGTTTTTCATTTTGTTTTATATGTGTTAATATAATGCCTTATGAATTACTCTCGACTTTTGTTCTGACAGCTAAAAAAGCATAATCGTTTTTCCTTTCAGGGGAATTGAAGCAAAGCAATTTACTCTATTTGTGAAATGATTTATCTAAGATCCTTTCTCTCGTATCTTGCCTTAATGTTTATAGAGAATATTTTCTGTGTTTTTACTGTAGCTTTGTATCTATCATATTCTTTGTCAGTTTCTCAAAAATTGAATCCATCTTTGGGTATGATCTTATAAATTTTATTGACAAAACTGGCCACAGAGGTAATAGGTACCCTGCTGATTTTTACAACAAGGAAAAGGTTTCTCAAGACCTCTCAATTAGCATTAACATTTTTCTCTCATTCCTGAAAGAGAAAGACAGAAACACACACACACACACACACACACACACACACACACACACACACACAGAAAGAGAGAGAAGAGAGAGACAGAGAGAGAGAGAGAGAGAGAGAGAGAGAGAGAGAGAGAGAGAAAGAGAGAGAGAGAGAGAGAGAGAGATTCCTTCAGGCCAGGAGAAGGAGGAACAGAAGTATATTTTTTCATGCATCTAAAATTATATATTAATGAGATCTTGTTACATGCCATCTATCAGGATTCTGGGTATGAAGAAGTATAAGATATGGTTACCACCATGAAATCTTAGTTTTGGAAGAAAACTTAGCCCTTTTCTAGTCCTACCTGTCCCAGAAAAAGAATTCATTCTAGAATATTCCTGATAACTCAACCAACCCTTGTTTGAGGACTTCTTGTGAGAATTTTAGTACACTCTCAAGAGTAGTTAAGAAACAACTGATTTCAGTTTTGGACAGTTCTGTCAGGATGTTGCTTCTAATACTGAACTGAAGTTTGCCTGCTTTTAGCTTCTACCCCTATGTTTTTTGGTTCTGTGATGAATAAGTTCAATCCTTGCACATTTCTTTTAAATATTTTGAGAATACCATCATGTACCCTTGAGTTCTTCTTCAAGACCTTTCGTAAACACATGCAAAGATAATATATAACAAGAAAGACTTTTTATGATACAATAAAACAACTAACAATTCAAGGCATCAAAACTTTGCTTCTCCCATCTAATGATCCTTGAGACTTCTAACCCCAACCTCATAGTACATGACCTACATGCATAATTCACTGAAAGGATTAAGAATATTTGATGTGAGTTCCTTCAGCTGCCCTCCTCTACTTCTTAAAACCCAGAATTTCCACATATCTCATATTCTATTCCTCTGGTCACAGAAAAGGAGATAACTTTTCTACTCATAAAGTCTAATGCCTTTGGTTTGTCCAATAAAATGAACAATGTGAGGAGGGACATCTGCTGTGGATTTGCCTTCAACTTGGTGTAACTTGAAGGAGACCATATTTTTAAAGAGTAGTTGATGAATATACAGAAAAAAGATGTAATGATTGTAAAAAAAAAACAAAAACAGTTTTGTTTCAAGACCAGGTTATAACAACCTAACCTTCATTGACTGCAATACTAAACTGGGGGATCAGAACAGAAATTTAGATTTTGATTTTATCTAGCATTTGACAGAGACTTCTGTGCTATTCTTGTAGACAGAGTGGTGAGATGTGAGCTATGTGATTAAACAGTTAGGCGGATTCAAAAATGTTTGAATGATCAGACCCCACAGTGATTCCTTTTCAATCTTCAAGAAGATCCTTAGTGAATTGTTCTAAAAATCTGTGTTTAGTTTTGTACTACTTGACTTCTTTTTTTTCCCTTTTGGAGGCAATCAGAGATAAATGACTAGCCCAGAGTCACACAGCTAACAAATTTCTGAGGCTGGGATTGAACTCAGGTCCTCCTGACTCGAGGGCTGATGCTCCATTCTCCATACCACCTAACTGCCCCTACTGTTTGTCATTTTGATAAATAACTGCAGTTAAGTAATAGAAGCATGTTTACAAAAATTTAAGACAACAGAAAACTGAAATGGATTGTTAATATAATGAACATTACTAACACTGATGTTGGGATCCCAAAAGAGCTAGTCTTGAAAGACTAGAACATAGGACTGAATCTAAGGAAATGAGTTTTAATAAGGATTAATGTAAAGTTGTATAATTGGGTTCCAAAAACATCTCCAAAAGTACAAGCTTGATAAGACATGGAATAACCCAAGTACTGTTTAAAAAAAAATAGAATCCTGAACTTTTAGGGTGCAAAAATTTTAATGAGTCAATAGTGTGATGTGCTAACTTAAAAAACTAATATGGTCTTAGGCTGCAAAAAAGGAAGAATAATATTTCTGACTAGGTTGATAAAAGTTGTGCTGTACCTCCTCTATTCATTCCAATTATGTAGGAAGTTGGAAATTATCCACAGGGCACCCAGAATAATAGTCAGATGATGGAACTTGCTTAGCCTGAAAGAGAAATATATTAGTGAAGATATGATAATTGTTGTCAAGTATCTGAAGGGTTATCATATGGATGTTGTTCAATTTTTTTCAGTCATGTCTGACTTCATGATAACATTTGGGATTTTCTCTTTTTTGGTGGGGGAAAGGCAAGGCAATTAGGGTTAAGTGACTTGCCTAAGGTCACACAGCTAGCAAGTGTCAAGTGTCTAAGGCTGGATTTGGACTCAGGTCCTCCTTACTCCAGGGCTGGTGCTCTATTCGCTACTCCACCTAGCTGCCCCTGGGATTTTTTTGGTAAAGATATTCAAGTGGTTTGCCATTTCCTTCTTCAGCTCATTTTACAGATGAGGAAATTGAGGCAAACAGAGTAAGTGACTTGTCCAGAGTCATCTACCTAATAAGTATTGATTTGAACTCAGGACGATGGTTCTTTCTGACTCCAGGCCAAGAAATCCATCCACTGTTTCACCTAGCTGCCCCATCATGTGGATATTTTTCCCCTGTTGATACAACTAGATAGTGTAGTAGATAAAGAGTTGAAGGCAACATCATGAAGAAATCTTCACTAAAACATACCTGACATGTGTTCATCCAGCTTCTGGAAGGTTTTTGGGGATGTCATTTGAGAAATCATTAGCAATTAGTAGAATATGTAAGTGCTATTTTCATAGTTGGGAAGATAAATGCTATCACTCTTAAGAGTACCATCATTCTCGTGGTCACCCAGACTTACAACCTAACTGTCATCCTTAACAACTCCACCACCTCCCCCATATCCAAACTGTTTCCAGTTCCTGTCAAATTTCCCTAACATCTTTTGTATGCACCCTTTCCTCTCCTCTAATAATGCCATCACCCCTGTACACGTTCTTATCAACTCATGGCTGGACTAATGAAATAGCTTATTATTTTTTCTCAAGTCTTGCCCCACTACATTTTAAACTCTACTCTATCAAAGTGATCTTCCTAAAGCTAAGACTGATCATGTCAGCTCCCACCTTCTGATCCATTCAGCAAACTCCATTAGCCTCCAGTTGCTTCCAGATTCAGATAAAAAAATCTACCATTTGTATTTTAAAGTCTCTTGTAACTTATCCCCTTTCTGTCTTTCAAGGCTTCTTGTTACTTACTCCTGTCTGAATCCTTCAGCTAATCTTAGCACATGGTACTTCATGTCCTGACTCCAGGTATTTTCTCTGGCTGCTCCCCATGCCTGGAATATTGTCTACTCATCTCTACCTCTGGTTTCCTTCAAAAGTTCTTAGCTAAAACCTCATTGTCTGCAAGAAGGCCTTTTTAGTAGCCCCTAATGCTAGTACTTTCCCTCTGAGATTATCTCTGTATTTATTCTGTATATATCTTGTTCACATATAGTTGTTTCCATGTTGTTTCCCTTGTTAGATTGTGAGCTCCTTGAGAACAGTCTGGTTTTTCCTTTCTTCATTATACTCAGGGCATAACAGTGTTCCTAGAACATGGTGCTTAATAAATGCATTGACTTAACTTGAATAAATGCAAATGGAGTTCAGATTCAGAATTCCTTTTCGTGTCTTTAGAGACTAGAGTTTGGGAGGGATGACTTCAAGGAAAATGTGGAATTTGAACTAGGTCTAAGAAGGTAGTTAGAATTAGGATGGAAAAAGAGAAAAATAAGTGCCTTCCAGGAAGGAAGAGAAGGAATAGAGATGGGGAAAACAATATCAAGAACCAAACTAATTCTCTCTCTCTCTCTCTCTCTCTCTCTCTCTCTCTCTCTCTCTCTCTCTCTCAGAAATTAAATTAAAATTGAAAGAAGAAAGAAAAAAAGAGAGGAAGGAAGGAAAGAAGGAAGGGAATGAAGGAGGATGGGAAGGGTTCAGAAGAAGGAAGGGAGGAAAGGTGGAACAGAAGGAAGAAAAGAAGTATATGGAAGGAAGGTGGGACACAGAAAGAGAAGGAAGGGAGGGAGGTATGGAGTGATTGAAAAGGAAAGGGGAAAAATGGAGTGAGGAAAAAAGACAGGGGGCATAACTCCTTTATTTTTCTTGAAATTTAAACTAAAATATGTTGTGATTGTTTTCAGCAATTGCCCTATAGTTGTTGCCTTAAATCCATCCACAGAGTAGGTGAAGTATTGAATTGTTTTTATAAACCTGTGTGGGGAAGGGGAGCTATGTTACATTACTCAAGTTGATGCACTTGAAACCTGACCAGGAAGAATCACTTTCTCAGGGGCAAAAACATTATTCATATTAGGGGGTCATGTAGTGCTGGATCTCATTTTTAAAGCTGTCGCTCCCTTTATTAATGCCATTACATTGAACAAAGGTTATGTTTTGGTGTGTGGAGTTCAGTTATTTTTAAACTAAAGCCAGCTTCAGAAACATTACTTTTGCTTTTAGTTGAAAATTAAAGCTAATGAATAAAAATGATCATAGTAAAACAGACCTTTCCAAAATGCTGATTCTACTACAAATACTATACAGATTTTTAAAAATGTACTAATAAAAAATGATCCATTTAAAATCAGTCTCCAACTCTTATTTTCCATAAGCTTGAATTTTCTAATTCATTGTTTTTGATATAACTTATATAGCCCTCAAAGAATAATAAATTGCATGTTTTAAAAGCATGATTTATAAAATATATGCAAATGTATTTTGATTATTAAAATCAGCATACTTTATTTACACTGACTTTATTTTCCACAATGTGAAACTAGTTCTTCACACTAAAAACTAAGACATGTGATCTGAAAAGGCCTTTAGTATAACCATCTTAAAACTACCTTTTCTTTTCTTAAAATAAGAATGACACTGAAAGAAATAACATACGTGGTCATCACAGCTTATAGCTTAAATTTGGTACATAGAGAATGAAAAGAAATATTACTCCAAAAACAGTTTTATGATAAAAATACTCACAATTGTAAACCCTTAAATATATTTCAAAACATGACATTTCAAAAATGTTTACTTAAGTAACAATTGTGAAGAAATATGCTGCTACCAATTTTTACAAAAAAGATGAGTAGTAGCTACTACATAAGGGATTACAACCAGAGATTCTTATTTTTAAAAACAGAATTTTTAATGTTCTGCAAACACTTTCTTTTGCTTTTATTTCTGTCATCTTCATTCAAAAGAAAGTTTCATTTGCATAAGAGATAGCTACTAAGATAGGAGATGAAGAATAGAAGGTCTGTGTCACTGAATGTGGCAGACCTGCATTGACAATCTACTTTAATCCTTGTTTTCAATTATTAATTATTCTGTTTGTTTTGCTTTGCTATACAGGGGTATTGTTATGTTGCCCACATGGCATTTTTCATCTTCATCAGGGAGTTATCCATTACTATTTGCTTTATGATTTCTTACCTAAAGATGATGTCTTCAATTCAGTTAGAAAATGCCATACAGGTTTATGTTAAGGATATCCTAAATAATGAGTTTTTACAATCTTTACATTTAAATTCATAATTTAGACAGAGGGGAAAAACAAACCTAAATAGGTCTTTGATATGTTTCACATAGCCTGTTTTATATCTTTTGCATTGAAAAATCAAGCATTGTGGCTGTTTATTTACAAGGGTCTAAACACTTTTTTATGGCTTTCTGCTGTCATAATGAATTATCAGCTATAAGCTGTCCTTTGTTGGTTTGGTTGAAAATCAAATGAAACCCAGCAGGAGTTCCCAGAGTGCATTGTCCAAGAGTGTAAAAAAAAAAAGTGTTGATGACAGATCATACTGTTTTTATTAAGTCTGAGAACACTGCCTTTACTTTCCTTTTTGACCCTGGTTCTTTACTGTCAAGGTGATTTTATTTCTACAAATTCTCCTTCTGCAGGCCCCATCAGTGATTCACCATAAAACATTAGACAAATTCCTGTCATCTGTGTGTGATTAGAGCAGGTCCTGTTGTACTGTTCACTACAACTGAAAGGAGATTTTTTCAGCTTTGTCTTCAGAGGAATGCATTTACATTTGTTTGTTCATTACACAATGTCTCCTTGTTTTAATACTTTTTAAAAAAAGCTGATATGGACTCAATTTAAACAATTTTAATGTGTCATTTGGTGACACAAGGTAAATGCAAGGCCTACAGAAATATATTTATTATATATATCTTTAATATATAAAAGGGGAAAAAAAGTCTTTTTCTTCAAACACATTGCTGAAAGTTATTTATGAAGGGGATACAGAAGATTATTCGATACTTTTGTGACAAGATACTTTGAGGAGCCATGGCACATATGCTTCTTTCAAGTCA
This sequence comes from Gymnobelideus leadbeateri, assembly GCA_011680675.1. NCBI lineage: Eukaryota > Metazoa > Chordata > Mammalia > Diprotodontia > Petauridae > Gymnobelideus > Gymnobelideus leadbeateri. The sequence goes on along the minus strand of WOXC01004669.1, from coordinate 194,639 downwards.
TGAGATTTATTGGTTGTATCATATTTAGATAGATCTTCACTAGAAAGAGGTTAACTAAACTATCTACACAAGAAAAATCAAGTGGATAAAGAAAGCCTATTGTCTAGATTAGCGTATACATTTGTATAGACAGTCCATGTAATTTTGGAGAGACTTTTTGGATAGTACTAGAATTGAATTGGAGAAGAAAGGAGCATTTGATTATGTTTGGAAAATTACAATGGAGAAAGGTCAGACTTTTTAAACATCAATATTCTGGTTTTGGTATATCATAGGATTACTGAATCATCAGTTTAGATCTCTGAGGAACCTAGTAGACCAACCCTCTCATTTTGCACATGACAAAACTGCATTAGCAAGGCTAAGTAATCTGCCTATGGTCACACAAGCAGCAAATAATAGAGATGATCTTTGAACTCAGGTCATTCCATTCTAAGGAGGACAATTTGAAGGTCACCCAAAGAAAATGGAGAGAAATGTGGCAGATATACATATGTTGCAGAATGACAAATTGCACATACAAGACAGTATAAAAATACTATCAAAGAAATCATGTCCAGAAAAGAAAGTCTTCATGTAGTGAAAATGAAGAATAATGGATAGACAATTTGCTTGCTACATTGGTACCAACATAAGTCTAATACATCATAAGATGGTCCCTGGGATGTCCAGTGAATCAGCTGTGAAGGATTTCTTATAGGACGTGGACAAAAATCTCAGTTATCATAGGGTATTAATAATATGATAATAAGGATAGTGAATAATAAAAATAATGAATAATAACAGGGATGTGATAGGCACTTTTGGAAGGAATATTCATAGTGATAAGCTCACAGAAGCATTGAAGAAATGAAATATTGAAAAATAAATATCTTTAAAGCCTCTGAAGAAAATAAATTAGCAACCATCATAGATGCCATAATTATTGATGAACATATATTAAGTGATTTTAAAAAATCTATTTTATAAAAAAACAAAATTTTACACCTATGGAGATATACTGATTATCCACAAGTAGATGATAATCTGAAAGAATGAACAGGCAAATATGTAAGTAAATATATGCATTTATTAGCATATATGTGCCTAACCACATGTATGTACATATGAGACCAGTAGTTTTGTTGGTACAGGGACTTCCAAATGGTTAATTAAATCTAACTAGCAGATAAATACCTTTTCTTGTAATTTATGGCCTAAGAGAGTTGCCTAGGCGCTGAGAGGATAAATAGCTTGACCAAGATCATACAAACTATATGTGGCCAAGGCAAATCTTGAATCCAGGACCTCATGACTTTATAACCACTGACCTATGCTGACCTTCATGATGATTTATGGACTATAAATTTCCTGAAAGTCTGGGATTCAGTTATTTTTCTTCTTTTATTTAAGTACTTAAATACCTTTTAGATGCAAGATGTTCAATTGAAATAAATATTCTATGGTCCCCAAAGCAAGCATTCTTATAAATTTACTTCTAATTAAAAAAATTCATCTCTAGGATTATCCAGCAATTTGCAATAAAAAATTGAAAAAAATCTAAAAATGCAATAACAAAAAAGTTAAGCAGGAATTATTAATATTAAAGTGGAGATAAAATTGAGGGCAAAAGAGTTTGAACTGATGAATAAAACAAAGCTATTTTTAAGTTAATAAGGTATATATATTAATATCATACAAACATAACAGAATAGTATTCAAGAAACCCAAAGATATGAACTCTTACATGTAAGACAACTAATGGAAAAAAATTCAGGAAAACAAAATGAAAAAGCAGTTTAGCAGAAATTAATTTTAGACCAGTATTTCACACCATATGCCACAAAAATTCTAAATAGTACGAGTTCTAAGTATGAAAACTTTTATCATAAACAAGAAGCAGATAAGAAGATATTTGTCACAACTGTGGTATTTGTCACAACTGTGGTTTTTTTTTTTTTGATGAAACAAGGGATAGAGATCACAGAAGATAAAATGTACTCTTTTGATTATATAAAATTGAAAGCTTCTGCATAAACAAAATCTTTAGAATAAAAATAAAAGGAAAACTTTTTTGGTTCCTGGCTTCCAAGATGCCCAAGAAGAGGAGGAACAATGGGCGTGCCAAGAAGGGCCTCGGCCACGTGCAGCCCATCCACTGCACCAACTGTGCCCGCTGCGTGCCCAAGGACAAGGCCACAAAGAAGTTCGTCATCTGCAACATCGTGGAGACCGCGGCCGTCAGAGACATCTCCGAGGCCAGTGTCTTCGACTCCTATGTGCTACCCAAACCGTACGTGAAATTGCATTACTGTGTGAGCTGCCAGATCCACAGCAAGGTGGTGGGGAAATGATCCCGGAAGGCTCGCAAGGACCTGAAGCCCCCGCCCCACTTCAGACCTTCAGGTGCTGCCCCCAGACCCCCTCCAAATCCCATGTAAAGAGCTGTCTGTCCATCAACATTCCCGAACCAATTAGAGGAAAATAAAATGGTTGGTCTATCTTAAAAAAATAAATAAATAAAAGGAAAAGTCTTTAAGTAGGAAAAATCTTGGTACTGAAGTACTCCGATAAAGGTCTGATAAATCATCATCATCATCATCATCATCATCATCTGAACAAAATTAAAAGAAAATCTTTAAGTGGGAAAAATCTTTGTAAGAATTTGCTTTGATAATTGAGAATGAAGCAATATCATTACTTAACATATTTGCACCAAGTGATATAGCATCCAAATTCCTAGAGAAGAAGGTAAGGGAATTAGAGGAAGAAATAGATAGTAAACTGTACTAGTAGGGGATCTTAATCTCCCCCTCTCTAAAATTGAGAAATCCAACCTCAAAAATAAACAAGAAAGAAGTTAAGGAGTTGAATAGAATTTTAGAGAAGGTAGGTATGATAGCTCTATGGAGAAAACTGAATGGGGATAAAAAGGAATATACCTTCTTCTCAGTGGCACATGGTACATACACAAAAATCAACCATGTACAGGACATAGAAACCTCACAATTCATTGCAGAAAAGCAGAAATATTAAATGCACCATTCTCAGATCATGACGCAACAAAAATCATATGCAATAAAGGGCCATTGAAAGACAGACTAAAAACTAATTGGAAACTAAACAATTTAATCCTAAAGAATGAGTGGGTCAAACAAGAAATCATAGAAACAATCAGTAACTTCATTCAAGAGAATGACAATAATGAGAAAGCGTACCAAAATTTGTGGGATGCAGCAAAGGCGGTTCTTAGGGGAAGTTTTATATCCCTGAGGCATACGTTAATAAATTAGAGAAGAGGGAGGTCAATGGATTGGGCATGCAATTGAAAGAGCTAGAAAAAGAACAAATTGAAACTATGCAATTAAATACTAAATTAAAAATACTGAGAATCAAAGGAGAGATAAATAAAATTGAAATTAAGAAAACTATTGAATTAATAAATAAAACTAAGTGCTGGTTCTATGAGAAAACAAAATTATTAGTATCAAAAATGAAATGGTGAATCTACCTCCAATGAAGAGGAAATTAAAGTACTTAGGAATCATTTTGCTAAATTTTATGCACATAAATTTGACAAATGGATGAATATTTACAAAAAATATAAGCTGCCCAGATTAACTGAAGAGGAAGTAAATTACTTAAATAACCCCATATCAGAAAAAGAGATTGAACAAGCCATCACTGAACTCCCTAGGAAAAAAATTTCCAGGGCCAGATGGATTTACTAGCAAATTCTATCGAACATTTAAAGAACAATTGATTCCAATACTCTACAAACTATTTGGGAAAATTAGTGAAGAAGGAGTACTACCAAATTCTTTCTATGACACAAACAGGGTACTGATACCTAAATCAGGAAGAGATAAAATGGAAAAAGAAAATTATAGACCAATTTCCCTCATGAATATAGATGAAAAAATTTCAAATAAAATATTAGCAAAAAGACTACAGAAACTTATCAGAAGAATAATACACTTTGATCAGCTAGGATTTGTTCCAGGAATGCAAGGATGGTTTAATATAAGGACAACCATCAGTATAATTGATCATATCCCAATAAAACTAGCAGAAACCACATTATCTCAGTAGATGCAGAAAAGGCTTTTGACAAAATACAACATCCATTCCTATTAAAAACACTAGAAAATATAGTAATAAATGGAGCCTCCCCTAAAATAATAGGTAGCATCTATTTAAAGCCATCAGCACGTATTATATATGATGGGGATAAGCTAGAAGCATTTCCAATAAGATCAGGAGTGAAACAAGGGTGTCCACTATCACTCTTCTTATTCAATCTGGTACTAGAAATATTAGCAATAGCAATTAGAGAAGAAAAAAAAAATCAAAGGATTCAAATTAGGCAAAGAAGAGACCAAGTTATCACGCTTCATGGATGATACGATGATATACTTAGGGAATTCTAAAGAATCAAGCAAAAAACTACTTGAGACAATTACATAAATTTGGCAAAGTTGCAGGATATAAAATAAACCCATATAAATCCTCGGCATTCCTTTATATTTCTAATAAATTACAACAGCAAGAGATAGAAAGAGCATCCCCATTTAAAGTTACTGTAGACATTATAAAATATTTGGGAATCTACATGCCAAAACCAGCACAGAACCTATATGAACAAAACTACAAAACATTTTTCACACAAATAAAGTCAGATCTAACTAATTGGAAAAATCAATTGCTCATGGTTCAGTCAAACTAATATAATAAAATGACAATTTTACCGAAGTTAAATTACATATTTAATGCCATACCCATCAACTTATCAAAAATTAACTTTATAGACTTAGAAAAAATTGTAACAAAATTCATCTGGAAGAACAAAAGGTCCAGAAGATCAAGGGTATTAATGAAAAGAAATTCTAGGGAAGGTGGCCTAGCTATACCAGATTTTAATCCGTATTATAAAGCAGCAGTCATCAAAACTACTTGGTACTGGCTGAGGAATAGAGCAGTGGATCAATGGAATAGATTTGATACATGAAACTCAGCAGTCAATGACAATAATAATCCACTCTTTGATAAACCCAAAGACCCCGGTTTTTGGGATAAGAACTCACTATTTGACAAAAACTGCTGGGAAAACTGGAATATAGTATGGCAGAAACTGGGCATAGATCATTTTCTAACACCATATACCCAAATTAAGTCTAAATGGGTGCATGATCTAGGTATAAAGGATGATACTGTAAGCAATCTCGGAAAGCAAGTAATAGATTACCTGTAAGATTTATGGAGAGGGGAAGATTTCATGACCAAACAAGAATTAGAGAGCATCATAAAATGCAAAATGGATAATTTTGATTACATGAAACTGAAAAGCTTCTGTACAAACAAAGCCAATGTAACCAAGACTAAGAGGGAAGTGGGAAAATGGGCAAGAATTTTTACAACCAATATTTCCAAAAAAGACCTCATTTCTAAAATATACAGAGAATTGAGTCAAATCTATAAGAATACAAGTCATTCCCCAACTGGTAAATGGTCAAATGATATGGACAGTTCTCAGAGGAAGAAATTAAAGATATCTATAAGCATATGAAGAAATGCTCTAAATCACTATTAATTAGAGAAATGCAAATCAAAACAACTCTGAGGTACCACATCTCACCGGTCAGATTGTCTAAGATGACAAAGCAGGAAAATGATAAATGCTGGAGAGGATGTGGAAAAAATGTAACACTAATACATTCCTGGTGGAGTTGTAAACTGATTCATCCATTCTGGAGAGCAATCTGGAACTATGACCAAAGGGCTATAAATAAGTTCATATTCTTTAACCCAGCAATAACACTTCTAGGGTTGTATCCCAAAGAGATCAAAGAAGTGGGAGGAAGACCCATATATATACAAAAAAGCTGATATATATATATATATATATATATATATATATGTGTGTGTGTGTGTGTGTGTGTGTGTGTGTGTGTATGTGTGTGTGTGTGTGTGTGTGTGTGTGTGTATCAGCTTTTTGTGGTGGCTAAGAATTGGAAATTAAGGGGATGTCAGTCAATCGGGGAATGGCTAAACAAGTTATGGTATATACATGTAATGGAATACTATTGTGCCAGAAGAAATGAAGAGCAGATGGACTTCCTATCTACCTGTAGAGGCTTATATGAACTGATGCTGAGTGAGAAGAGCAGAACCAGGAAAAATTTGTACACAATTACAGATACAACGCATTTGTCATGACCAACTTTGATAGACCAGACTCTTCTCAGAAATGCAGGGCTATAAGTAAACTCCAAAAGACTTATGATGGAGAGAGATGTCTACATTCAGAGAAACAGAAAGAACAGAGTTTGAATACAGATTGGAACAAGTTACCTCTTTTATTCCTTTTTCTTGTTTTGTTTGGTTTCATCTTCCCCACTGTTCATTCCATCTGATGAAATTCTTTTTAACCTGAACGATGTCTAATGAAAAAGTTCCTGTAGATTCTATACTCGATCATATGCCACCATTGGGTCGAGGAAGGGGAGGGAAGGGGAGAAAATTTGAAACTCAAAGAACTGGGGAATTGAATCTTATAAACTTAAAGTAAACGAACAAATTAATAAAGACAAAAAATGTAAAATAAAAGAATTTGCTCCGACAAAGATCAGTCAAAACATAGACATTTATTAAGTGCCTACTATATTCCAGGCACTGATAAGTACTGGGAATTTATCTATCTATCTAATCTGTCTGTCTGTCTGTCTATCTCTTTTTTACCCACACATATACACGCATACACCTATATAGTACATGCATATATATATTCACATATTTACACATACACAACATGAAATATGTGTGCATACATGTATGTATGTATGAATGTGTATTTATGAAAGACAGTTCCTGCCTTCAAGGAGCTTATAGTTTAATGGCGGAAACTATACACAAAGGCTGAAGAGTGAGGTAGGGAGGGGGAAGAAATGAGATGTCTGATCTAAATTCTCTCCTTAGATGGACGTTCGTAGTTTCCAACCCCACCCTCCAATCAGAGAGACAGAGGGTGGTTATGAAATGGAATATGGCTGATGAGATCTTATAGACTGATGAAGTTATGCCAATAATGAGCCTCCTGGTTGATGATGGATATGTCAGTCAGAGAATTCCCAAGGTTGTTCAGGCAGGTAAGGAATATATGGTGAGATATATGGGAAACTGGTTCATATATATATATATATATATATATATATATATATATAAATGCATGCATACAGGTACATACAGATATATACACATATGTGTATATGTGATCAAACATTGGCTTTTATATTTCACCCTGGAGGTGAAAGGAAGCTAAGGGAGTTTATTAAATGGAGAAGGGGAAGGTTTGATATGGTCAGATTTTCACTTTAGGAAGATAGATTTGACAGCCGAGTGGAGAATTCATTTGGAAAAGACTTGTGGTAGGCAGACCAGTTGCCTGGTGTGAAACGATCAGGGACTATACCAGAGTGATGGCAATGTCAGTAAAGAAACAGTCATATATGAAAGCTATTATGAAGGTGAAGTTGACAGGACTGTGAGGGGTTAAGAGAGAGTGAGGAGTTAATGAGAACATGTAGGTTATTCATCTGGGTACCTGTGCCCCACATAGGAAATAGGAAAGATAGGAACAGGTGGGGCTTTGGAGGAAAATAATTAGTTCAGTTTTAGACATATTGAATTTAATGTGCTTATAGGACATTCACTTTGAGATGTTCATTAGGTAGATGGAGGTCTAAGTCTGACTGTTAGGTGAGAGATTAAGGATGGTTAAGTAGATTTGAAAATAGTGAAAATTGATATAGCAATTAAATCTATGAAAGCTGATAAGGTTACCAAGCAAAATGAGACAGAAGAAGAAAAGAAGGACCAGAACAAACCATTAGGGGACATCTACCATGGGAATGGCAAAATACAACAGCATAGGACAAAACAATGGAATATACCATAAACTATCTAATCAGAGAGGTGATGGAGTAGGGGTGCAGAATAGAATTTTCACACTTTCAAACATGGGCAGTATATGGATTAGCTTTAGTTGACTATGGTTATTTGTCATTAAAAGACAGTTTCTTTATTGAAGGTGGTGGTGATGATAGTCGTGCTGATGGTAGTGATGTGATGGTTAAGACACTGAAGAAGAAATATGATTAGTGATAGTAATGCTAAAGACAAATGAAGAAAAGGCTATCACATAAGCTTTTTTTTAATAGGAGAAAAGGAAGTTCACTCAAAGTCACAGACAAGCAGAACAAGTCAGAATTTTACATGTTGAATCTATTACAAAAAACAAAAACAAACCCCAAAGTCATTCTTATTAGAGATTAGTAGTTCAATGTACTTTTTTTCTTTTTATAGGGAGGTAAATGTTCACACGCACATTTATTGGTGTCCATGCAGTTCAGACTAATGAACACACACATATAAACATGAATATTTATAAAATAGAAGAAAAAGAGGATTATATATTAAACCATTAATCTACAGTTACATATATAGACATAAGCGCATATATATATATATGTGTGTGTGTGTGTGTGTGTATCTATATATAGATATAGATAATAAAACTGATAGACATAGAAAATAAAAGATTCCATTGCAATTCTTGTTTGTTGTATATGAAAACTCATTTGATTTTCAATTTTACAAAAGAAAATACTACATTAGAAGCATATATGTGTATATCTATCCATCCATCCATCTATCTATATATCTATCTATACACATATATGCCTGCAATCTGACATCTTGTTTTGAGAACATTGAAAATCAAATGTAAAAAAAAAAAAGGGCGGCTAGGTGGCGCAGTGAGTAGAGCGCGGGCCCTGGTGTCAGAAGGACATGAGTTCGGTTCTGGCCTCAGACATTTAACACACACAAACAAAAAACATCTAACCGTGTAACCTTGGGCAAGTTACTTAACCCCAATTGCCCTCCAAAAAGAAAATAAAAGCAAAAAAAAAATCAAATGTGTTTTCATATACAATAAACAAGAATTACAATAAGATCTCTTGTTTTCTACATTTTTCAATCAACTATGAAATAGTAAAGATGTGTTGTTGTTTTTTTTTTTGTGGAATATCGCTTGTAAGAATCTGCCTATTCTTTGCTAATGCCCTTGTAAAGGGTGACTTTGATGCTTGTGTAGATGACCCATAAAGATTTTATATCAAGAGGAGAATAGGCATGTGAGCTGGTAGCTATTTTTTCATTTAAAATTTTGTTTATTTTTAGTTAACAAGATTCAATTCCATAATTCCTTGAATTTCAAATTTCCCTTCACTTCCTCCCCCCACGATGGCATATAGTCCAGTATAGGATCTGCAAATACTTTCACATTAGACATTAGTCAAGTTAAAAAGGCGAATTATACTACTTGGGATGAAAAATGGTAAAGAAAATATAAAACCAAACAATGAAAAGAAAAAGAACAATTAATTTGCTTCCATCAGGATTCTTGCTCAGTTCTTTCTAGTTATTTCTCTGGATGTAGGCATCTCTCTCCTTCATGAGTCTTTTGGGATTGACTTATATCATTGCATTGCTGAGAAGAGTCCAGTCTGCCATAGTTGGTCATCACACATATGTTGTGTCTGTGATTGTATACAAATTTCTCCTGGTTCTACTCTTCTCACTCAGCATCAGTTTGTATAAGCCTCTCCAGGTAAATATGAAAACTGTCTCCTCCTCTTTTCTTGGAGCACAATAGTATTCCATTACATGCATATACCACAACTTGCTTAGCCATTCCCCAATTGATGGGCACCCCTTTAAATTCCAATTCTTTGCAACCATGAAAAGAATTTCTATAAATATTTTTGTACATATGGATCTTCCTCCCACTTCTATGATCTCTTTGGGATATAACCCTAGAAGTGTTATTGCTGGGTCAAAGGGTACAAAATTATTTATAGCCCTTTGGACATAATTCGAAATTGCTCTCCAGAATGGTTGGATAAGTTCACAACTCCACCAGCAATGCATTAGTGTTTGAATTTACCGACAGCCTTTCCACCATTTGCCATTTTCCTGTTTTGTCACCTTAGCCAATCTGACTAGAGAGATGTGGTACCTCAGAGTTGCTTTGATTTGCATTTTTCTAATCAAAAGTGATTTAGAGCATTTCTTCATATGCTTATAGATATATTTAATGTCTTTTTCTGAAAACTGCTTGTTCATATCCTTTGACTATCAATTGGAGAATGACTTGTATTCTTATAGATTTGACTCAATTCTCTGTATATTTTAGAAATGAATCCTTTATCAGAGGCATAGGTTGTAAAAATTCTTTCCCAATTTCCCACTTCCCTCTTGATCTTGGTTACATTGGCTTTGTTTGTACAGAAGCTTTTCAATTTAATGTAATCAAAATTATCCATTTTGCATTTTATAATGCTCTCCAGTTCTTGTTTGGTCCTAAAGTCTTTCCCTCTCCACAAATCTGACAGGTAAACTATTCTTTGCTTTCCCAGATTGCTTACAGTATCATCCTTTATACCTAGATCATGCACCCATTTAGACTTGATTTTGGTATGTGGTGTTAGATAATGTTGAGCTGGTAACTGTTGTTATTATTTTGGTCAGTTTCCATTATTAATAAGATTTGAAATATTTTTCCCTGTTCCGTTCTTATCTTTCCCTTCTTCAGATACAAGATATATCATTTCCTTAAACCCTTTCATAATTAATACAAAGAAATACAGTCCCTGCCTTTGGAGAGCTTAGAAACTGGGGTGGATTGGGGGAGAGGAAACACAAAAGAAGGCAGGAATGCAAGGACTGGGAAGGAGGACATAAGGAACTACCCAGCAGAGGGACATTTTGTTCTGAAGAGAGTTGAAACCAAGTAGAATAGCAAATGTATAGTGGAGTAAGCAAGGAAGCTTCACCCAGATGAATCAACTTGGGGTGTTGCCAATGCATAATCCTCATTCAATATCTGTTCCTTTACCTCACATAAACTGGGGATGTGTGGAGCAGTGGACTAGGCTGAATCAGGACTGACCCAGGTCAGTAAACATTCCACTTCTATACTTTTATCTAAGTCATTGACAAAAAAATGTTAAATAGTGCAGGGCCAAGCAGAGACTTCAGAACACTCTTCTTTCCAAGTTAGGCTCATTGGTCTAGAGCTGAAATAAGTTTCTGGAGGCCTTTGAGTCCAATACCATTATTTTATTGGTGAGGAAACTGAAGCCCAGGGAGATTAAACATCTTGTCAAAGGTCATACAAGAAATAAGCATTATATGGAATTTTAAACCAGATCATCTGACTCTATACCATGTGACATTTCCTGGTATTGTGTTGATATTAAAACATTCAACAGCTCAAACAGCTGAACCTGCTTATCTGTTCTGTTGGTCAAGATGTACATATATTGCCACCTGGTCTTCAAGCATAGCATGGGAACCTCTGTCCAATGCCTTGTCAAAAGTTTGTATTTATTCCTCTCCCTTTATCAACCAGTCTGATAACTCTGCGAGAGAGATAGAGAGACAGAGAGAAACAGAAACAGAGACAGAGACAGAGACAGACAGAAACAGAGAGAGACAGAGAGGGAGGCATAGAGAGAGAAAGAGGAAGATGAAGAAAAAAGAGGAGAAGAAGAAGAGGAGGAGGAAGAAGGAGAGAGACAGAGATGGAAACTAAACAATTAAAAATGAAGACTCAATAACATCCCTAATGTTGCTTTTCTTAATTAAGCAGTGGAGATATTTTGTGATCAATTTCTTTTCTAGATATTTATAAACCATATTTTAAATAATACATTCTAAATTTTTGCCTTTGGATTGTAATCAAACACTCTGACCCTAAGTTGACAGATTCAATATTAGTTTTCCTTTTTTGAAAATCAGGATACCATTAGTCCTTCTCCTAATCCCGTGACATTCCTTCCACTCTAAAATATCTTGCAAAGATGACCGACAGTACCTCAACAATCATGAAAAACAATTCTGTAAGCTCCTGAGGGAAGAGTTCAATTTGATCTGATGACTTCATCTTATCAGGGTTAGTAACACATTCTCACACTATTCCTCTCTTCATCTTGGGTTTCAATTATGTACATATTTATGATTGAGTTCATAGATATTAATTATTATTAATAGAATATATCTAGTCTATGGTGTTCCTTCCCCTCATTCCTCATAGTGTTTTCTTTTCTCCTGTGACCACTTCTTGCTTGAAATTTATCTGGTGAAAACAACGTGCTAAATTTAATATTTAATCTAAAATAGTGACTCTAACTATTAGACCAGGATCACACAGTCATGCCAGACTAGTGGAGAGGACATTTTATGGCATGGGGAATGCCTTAAATCACATAATTAATAAAGCTATCTCTTTACTTGTATACAAGGATGTGTCTGACACCAGGAAAGATGTTGGGAGAGTTCTATTTTGTATTATATTCCCCTTGGCTGCGGCAGCATTGCAAAGAGTATTAACGTCCGTGGAATATTATCAGAAACTTTGTTCTTGGCATAGTTTTCTGACAAACAGATTCTATACTACTACTGGTTTAGGGCCATAACTCTTCTCCCAGGGTCAAGGTTTCTTGTGTCCTCAGCCTACTAATTATAAGACCTGTTGATTTTGGAGGAATGCCATTTTCCATTTGAATGAGCAGTGGCACAGTAGATGGTGTGCTTGTTCTGGAGTCAGGAAGACCTGAGTTCAAATATGTTCTCAGACACTTATCAGCTCTGTGAACTTGGGAATGTCATTTAATTCCTCTTATCTCAGTTTCATTATATAACATAGAGATAATAATAGCTACTACTTTCCAGATTTCATGTGAAGATCAATTAAGGCAATAATTATAAAGTGCTTAGCACAGTACCTGGCATTTAGTAAGAACTATGCAAATGTTAGCTATTACTTATGAACAATTAATCAATAAACAATTCATTAAAAAAATCTCCTATATTCCAGGCACTGTAATAGGGGCTTGGGCTACAAAGATAAAAAAAAAAAAAAACAGACACGAACCAACAACAGTCCCTTCCTTTTAGGAATATATACTTCATTTGATGGAAATAGCATTTTTGTAAATGCATGTAAATAATATATAAGAAAAAAGAGGTTTGATCTATCTCTTTTATTATCTATCTATCTATTGATCTATGGGTTGTTTTTATTTTAACAAATGTTTTATTAACTTCTTGTTTACATCATTCATTTCAGCCAGATTTTAAGTTATAATTTTTCCCCATTTTCCCCTACCCACCACCCCAGAATATCATTCCCACAAGATGTTCCCTTATCCAATCTGCTCTCTCCCATATCTTCTCCCATACCCCATTCGACTTTGCCATTAGGGCAAAGTGAATCTCTGTGCCTCGATGGTTGCACATCTTATCTCCCAATTACATGCAAAATGGTATTAATAATAGTATTTATATACATTTGAAACATTTAATTTTAAAACTTCGAATTTCAGATCCATTCCCTTCCTCCCTTGTCACCCATTCCCTCTGGGAAGATAAGCAATTCAGTATGTGTTGTACATGTGTAGCTGTGCAAAACATTACCATAATAGATATATTGTAAAAGACTGCTTATATTTCCCTCCCACCCATCCCCCCCCCACCCATCCCACACCCCCCCCCCCAACCTGGTCCATTCCCTACTTTGATCCTGTCCCTCTTTGAAAGTGGGTGCTTCCAAACACCCCTCCCCCAGAGTTCCCTCCCCTCCATCATCCCCACTATCATGCCCCTTCCCCTTACTCTTCTACAGGGTGAGATATCCCATTTAATATGTCATTCTCTCCCTGAGCGAAATTCAATGAGAATAAGGTTTTGCCTTTTTGCCTTCCTGTTCTTCCCCATCCCCTGCAACTACTTCCCCTTGCCTCTTCTACATGATATAGTTTTCTCTACCCTGTCTCTCCCCATCTCCTCTCTCCACTTTCTTCTCTCACCTCTTAACTTCACCCCTTAAGTATCATCCCTTCCCACAAAATTCTACCTGTGCCCTCTGTCCATATATACCTGTAAACATATATACACACATTCACATATGTATTCATATGCCCATATACTCTCCTTTAATTATTTTCATAATGAGGAAGGTTTCATCAGTCACAGTTATTGTTTTTTCCATGTAAGAATGTAAATAGTTCAGCTTTGATAAGTTCATTTTTATTTCTTTTCTTTTTTTAAAATGCTTTATTAACTTCTGGTTTACATCATTTATTTCCACCAGATTTTGAGTTAAAAATTTTCCCCATTTTTTCCCTACCCGCTACCCCAGAATAGCAGTCCCATTAGATATCCCTTCATCCAATCTGCTCTCTCCCATATATTCTCGCATACCCACTTTGACTTTGCCATTAGGGCAAGGTGAATCTCTGAGCCCCAATGCCTGGACATCTTATGAAAAATTTAATCTTAAAACTTCAATTTTCAGATCCATTCTCTTCCTCCCTTGTCACCCACTCCCTCTGAGAAGATAAGCAATTCAGTATGTGTTGTACATGTATAGCTATGCAAAACATTACCATAGTAGATATATTGTAAAAGACTGGTTATATTTCCCTCCCACCCATCTCGTCTCCCACGTGATCCATTCCCTACTTTGATCCTTTCCCTCTTCAAAAGTGGCTACTTCTAACTTCCCCTCCCCCTAGAATGCGCTCCCCTCGATCATCCCCCCTCTCATCCCCCTTTCCCCTACTCTATCCATGTATACCTGTAAACATATGCCCATATACCCTTCTTCAATTATTTTCATAATGAGAAATGTTTCATCAGACACAGATATTGTTTTTCCATGTAGGAATGTAAATAGTTCAACTTTGATAAGTTCCTCTTGATTTCTTTTCCTTGATTACCTTCTCAAGCATCTCTTGCTTCTTGTGACTGAATGTCAAATTTTCTATTCAACTCTGTTTTTTTTCCTCAAGAATGCTTGAAAGTCCTCTATTCCACTGAATGACCATATTTTCCCCTGAAACAAGGTACTCAATTTTGCTGGGTAGGTGACCCTTGGCTTCAATCCCAGCTCTTTTGCCCTCTGGAATATCATATTCCATGCCCTTCAATCCCTCAGTGTAGAAGCTGCCAGGTTCTGTGCTATTCTGATTGTGTTTCCACAATATTGAAATTGTTTCTTCCCGGCTGCTTGTAGTATTATCTCCTTGATCTGGGAGTTCTGGAACCTGGCTATAATATTCCTAGGAGTTTTCTTTTTGGGATCTTTTTTCAGGAGGTGATCGGTGGATTCTTTCAACTTCTATTTCCCCCTCTGGGTATAAAACAGCAGGGCAATTTTCCTTGAGAATTTCTTAAAGGATGATTTCTAGGTTCTTTCTTTGATCATGGCTTTCAGGTAGTCCAATCATTTTTAAATTATCTCTCCTGGATCTATTTTCCAGGTCAGTGGTTTTTCCCATGAGATATTTCACATTGCCTTCTATTCTTTCATTTGTTTGGATCTGTTTAACAGCATCTTGATTTCTCATAAAGTCACTATCTTCTATTTTCTCCAGTCTAACTCTGAAGGAATGAATCTCCTCAGTGAGCTTTTGAGATTATTTATCCATCTGGCAAATTCCACTTTTTAAGGCATTCTTCTCCTCATTGCCCTTCTCCTCCTTTGACATTTGAGTTAATCTATTTTTAAGGTGTTATTTTCCTCAGTCAGGCTGTTGACTCTCATTTCATAGTTTTCCTGCATCCTTCTCATTTCTCTTCCCAATTTTTCCTCCACTTCTCTTATTTGGTTCTTAAAATCCTTAATGTCCTCTGTGGCCTGTAAACCACTCATATTTTTATTTGGGGTATTTGGTGCAGGATTTCTGACCTCACAGTCCTCCTCCTGTTCCATGCTTTGATCCTCTTGGCCCTCAAAATAGGAGTCTAATATTGCATTTTTCTGTTTATTTTGTTTCCTTTGCCTAGGCATGTTGCCACTTAATTACTTCATTTTGGGGCTTGTTGCCACAGTAGGACTCTGCCACCAGACAGGGGAGCTTCTGTCCCACATGTTGGGGTCTTCACAACTTCTGGAGGTATTAGTTGGGTGGCCTCTGTAAAGTCTCCATACGTTCTGGCAAGCTGGATACCCACCCCAGACCTCACCCCCCAGATCAAAATCCAGATCCAAGCAGGTTAAAGCTAGAAAGATTTATCCCCAGACTGATTACTGGATCTCCCTATAGTACGCAGACCAGGTGCTGAAGCTGCCACTGAAGCTGTAAAATGGCTTCTGTGCTGGGACTCCTCAGGTGCTTCTTGCCCCCGGAGGAAGAAGCTGATGTGTTTCCCAAATACTGGTCCAAAAGTCCATAGGGCACTAACCTCTCATTTTGTCCTAGGCATATCTGCGTTCATAATTCTGGAATTGCCACAGCTGCTGGTGTTCTGGAGTCATTCCAGCTGGCTAAAACCGCAGCTCACATGGGCCTGGGCTCAGCTCAGTTGTGCTGTGCTGCACTGGCCACTCCCTGAAGGACTGCTCGGCTGTCCTCAGCAGGAGGTTAGCTTCTCTATTTCATTCTGTGGGTGCTGGAGTCTATTGATCTATCTATCTATCTATCTATCTATCTATCTATCTATCTATCCACAAGGTCATTAGAAAGTAATTGGGACTATTAGCATTTGTGAAACTCCATATTTAGTAGGTAACAATTAAGTATTACCTATAAAAGGAGCCAGGGATTGTAAAAAGTAGAAGTGAGCAGAGAGTAAATTTCAGGTGTGGGGTCAAGGGAAGAGCAATTAGAACATTTCATTTGAACCACAGAGTACACAAAGAGGAACAATGTTGAATAAACCTGGAAAGGTAGTCTGGATCCAGCTTGTGAATTCTAGTGAGAGAAATACATTTTTTTCCCTAGAGATGATGAAATATTGCTGAAGCTTCTCAAGTAGGGGAACAACATTGTTAGAAGTGTGCTTTAACAAAGTCCCTTTGGTGGCTCTGTGGAGAATGGATTGGAGTGGTGAGAGACTTAAGATAAAAAGGCTAGTTATGAGTTCAGGAGGACTTGTGCTGTTAGATGTATTCGTAGGGAGAAGAGTGTGAATTTGAGAGATGGGGTAGTAGAATTCACAAGATAGGATTATAAACACAGAAAAGGACCTCAAAGGATGCCTATTTCCACCCCCTCATTTTACAGGAAGCTACTTGCAGGGTCTTAGGTGACTTAAACCATAAGTTACTGATAAAGTGCTCTCCATCTCAGTGGGGGGATTTCCTTGACTCCTTCCCTCTACTCGACCACTACCACCAACCCAATAACCCGAGTAATCTAAAGAACAACTGAAGAAGAGATATGGATTTTAATTTCTCTTTTACCAAAACTACATTTGTAACTTCTAGAACTGAATTTCTTCATCTAAAAATGCAGGCACTAAACTAGATGAACTCTAATACCTCCTTTTAATTCCAAATCTCTGAGTATTAGATCCAGAACCAACCTTAGAGACTAAGAGCCAACACTTATATAAAACTTTAAGATTTGTGAAATTCTTGGCATGTTGTCTCATTTAATATAATCCCTTTATTTTGCAAATGAGGAGACTGAAACAGTGTCATGTTCAAGGCAGAATTTGAATCCAGGTCTTTTTACTCCAGAGTCTATTTCCACTGTACCACATTGATTCCTATGATTAGCAGGTGAAAGAAAGTTGCCTAACTCAGCATGATGTAAATGATTTAGAATCCAAGGCCCTGGTTCCAAATTCTGTCCTCTACGTGATCTTAAACAATCACTTGCTCCCTAGGACTCCCTAGAATAAAAAAATACTACTTGACTTCCAAGGTTTTTTCCCATTGTAAATCTCTGATCTTGTGACCTTTTTCCATTTCTCTTTGTTCTCTGGGCTTCAGCTCAAGTGTTTTCAAAAATCCAGATGCATTCTGGCATCAATCAGCCCAAGCTCTCCCCTTCAGCTGGTCTGTGAGATAGACATTGTGGTTATGGGAAGCTTCAGGTTTCCATAGGTCTTATGATACTTGCTAACTCTGTGTCCCAATAAGAGAACACAGGTCTCTCCTGAAAATAGAATTGGCTATAAAGTTTGAGGCTTTTCGACTTGGAAATAAAACACCACAGGGAAGAAAGAATCTCTAACCACAACTGTCTTAGAAGACAGAGTTTATAAAACCCTGAATCAGAGAGGTACCAGTGGCAACACAGTGATAGAAAGCAAGTGATATATGAGAGGCCTCTCAGCTGTCCCTTTCCCCAGTCATTGATGCACTTAAAAGTTGCAGAAGCAGCACATTTTGCCATATGTTGTTGGGTGGGGGGAGGTAGGGTGGCAGTGAGGCAAGCATGCTGGGCTTTTTTTCCCTTTCAGCTTTTTAAAACAATAAATGGATATCATAAAATTTCCTCCTTTTTCCTCTATTCCATCAAAGAACTTAATTTATTCGTGGAACTATGTTAAATATACTAATTATTATTTGTCTTTGCCCCCAGTTGCCACTTTTCTCCTTTGTTTTCTATTTTGGCTATCATGTTTGGACACAAATGATAAATATACCCAGATTACATTCTCCAGAATCCAGGATTAAATTTCCCTTTTGTTGAACTGGATAATGTGGCTATCAAGGCTGGTGCATGCAGCCTAATGGTTATATGCATGAAAAAAATGGGTAAGAAACAAAATAGCCTGCCAAACTCCATAAAATTCTATGAACAAGAACAACTCTCCGACTTGCTGGGCAGCAACAAAGCTGTGAAGTATTCCATTTCATGATTAGATGACTCTAAGAACTTTGAGAATTTACACAGTAATCCACCCAACATTTCTAGTTAATCTAGTCTGCCTTTTACAGTGGAATGATGATTTGCTGAATTAATTTATAGTTTATACCAAATTAATGTGCACAGTACAGATTGCTTGGCCTTTGAGGCTTTCACTGATCTGACCTCAGCCTTCCTTTCTGATTGTAACTTTCAGCAATTCCCATTTGGAATCTTACTTGGGCCCAATTTGTTAATGGATTGACCTCTAGTCACACTCTTTGTTTCTCCCATAGTCTCTCTCCCGACCCATTGATTCACAAATGACTTTCTATTCCTCTCTAACCTTTTAAATCTTTGAAAACTCAGAACTGAACCCCACCAGCTCTGTGAAAATTTGTTGACCAATATATGTTGACCATCATATCTCACCAATATATGTTGACCAATGTAGAATGGAATGCTCCCTTCATTGTCTGAATCACGGAATTATAGACTTGCAAGAAACTTTGGTAGCCATTTAGTCTAACCGACAGAGAGGGAGCCTGTGATCTCAGGGCAGCATGTGGCCCTGGAGGTCCTCAAGTGTGGCCTTTTGACTTAATCCAAATTTCACAGAATAAATCCCCTTAATAAAAAGATTTGTTCTGTAAAACTGGAACTCAATCAAAAGGCTACACCCAAGGACCTATAAGGTCACATGTGACATCAAGGCCACAGGTTCCCCAACCCTGATCTAACCCTTGATGTAAAGTGATTCCCCCACTACAATATATCAGACAAATGGTTATCCAGCATCTTCCTGAAGACCTCCAAGGAAGGAGAAGCTACTACCCCCTAAGGTATACCATTTTTCTTTGGTATAACTTTAATTTATAGAAAATGTTTACAAATGTAAGACTTTATCTTCTCATCTTTTCCATATTGTTCCTAGGTTTCCCTCCTTTGGTGCCCCAAATAATAAGTCTGTCACTTATTCTTACTGTTTACATTCTAACATCAGTCTGGGCTACTCATTGGTCATTAATGAGGCATTGGTTTGAACAATTACATTTTGGTTTTGCGGCCTATCTTTAATATTATCTTTATTAATATTCAAGCTATGTTTTCTTCTTTAATTTGTCACAAGTGTTCCATATTCTCATCTGGAATGCACACAACAGGAGAATGGGGACCAAGTCTTATACATATTTCTATCTCCCAACAGCACCTACAACAGTGGTTTTGTATACAGTAGATACTCAAGAAATGTTTGTTGATTTTAGTTTTCTGTAAAGGTATCAGGAGTTACTGATTACTTGCTAAGTAGTGCAAACTCAGAGTTAATACAATTTAAGATTGACTTTTCTGGGTGGATTTAGACAAATCACTACACCTCTCTCAAAATTAATTAGTTATAAAGAGAGACTTATACCTTTCTCATGATGTAGAACAGTTAACAAAACATGACAGAACACACAACTTAACATTCATTCTCTTCCCTCACATAGCCCCTGTCATCTCATCTGGACTGTTGCAATAATTTTCTGTTAGGTCACCCTACTTTAATAGCTTAAATGTTTTAACACTTTTGGGGTATGCTGTGTGCATAATATATTATCTATGTATGTATACACACAAATAAGTATTTTATTTGTGTACCACATATATGTAATATGATATATGCAAATAAATATGATAATTCTATGTGTGTGTACATAAATGTATATCTATATGTCTCTCTCTGGAAATAGAGTTGCAATATGCACATACAGACATAGATAAATAATACATGTATACATACCTATATATTTACTTTCATTCATAGTTCTGAAAGGACAAGTTCTATTTCATGTTTGTTTTTGTCTCCCCAGTCTCTGACATATAGCAGATGTTTAATACCTGTTTGTAGATTGATGGATTGTTTTTTTTTTAAACAAAACCTTACGATGTGAAGGTTATTGGTAGTGGAGGTGGTAGAAGAATCGACAGTAGCAACAGTAACTGGAAAGAATGTGATGTACTGAATAGAAAGCTGGCCTTTAACTCAGGAAGACCTGCCTCTGACACATGGTTGTGTGATTCCAGTAAGTCACCTAACCTCTTAGTGTTCAGGGAGGCTCTCTTAGACTACAAATTATTGAATAGTTGCTAAATTGTTTTAATAAGGGGATTTTCCTCCTTAAGGGTTCCCTTTGCCCAATGAAATCAGGGATCCAGACCAAAGGATAAAAACAAACAAACACAAAGTCAGTCTCTGAGACAACTGACAAAGTTGAGTTTAGTACCAAGTCAGCCTGCATTGAGCTACTCACTTGATGAAAGATACATGGTGGTGAATAAAATTGCATCAGATATTTATATCTTTTGGTATCTAATTTACTCTTTATTGGATTTATGAGAAGAGAGCCAGAAGGAAAAAAAAAAAAAACAAGGGTTGATATTGAAAGCCAACCCTTGTTGCATCACATGAGGAGGATGGTTAAAATTGCATATCTGGGTAGCTACTAAAATAATAAATAGGGTAGAGAACAGGGACTTTGTCCTAGGGCAGAAAATTTCAAGGAGATTGACAACTATATCATTGAAAATGTACTTCTCTCTTTTCTTCCCTTTCCCAAGCTGAATCCCAAGTGAGATCCTCCCTTGAATCAACTGCCACTGGTGACCTTGTCCTGACACTTCCTCTGGTAGCCATACCCCTCTCCCTTCCTGAGTAGCAGTTAGTCCTTTGTCACATAGAAACCTCTTGATGTTGCACAATGTGCTTCTTTCCCACATTGGATGTACCCTGTAGAAATCTTCACCCTTGCCCAGGAACAAAAATTTCTAATTACAGTTCTGGCAGCTACCACATAGTAAGGTGATGTAGGAATACCACCAACAGGGTGAGCCAAGAACATAATAAAGTAAAAATAAATCATAAAGTAACATAACTATTGAATGTTTGAAAGCAACCAGTCAATTGGTATGTCACAATTAGAGATAGATTTTTCCCATTTGAAAACAAACAAAAAAAAGAATTCAAAACAAAAGTATACACTAATGTGTGGGAATAGGTGAAGGCCTTGAGTGGCAAATGATGAAACTCCATGAGAAATTATAGTCTATATGTAAAATGGAAGAGAAACATTTGTTGATTTTTTTCAGTGGCATTCATGAAATAGATAATCCCATCAAGACTTATCACACTGATCAATAAGCTTTGATTAAGGTGGAATATCATAGAATCACAAAATGTTAGAATTAGAAGGGACCTTAGAGAACATTGAGTGAAGCCTACTACCTCAAGGCAGAATTCCCCTTTCAATACATATCCCTAGATGATCAATGAAAGGCAGTAAAAAAAAAAAAAAAAAAGGTCAGTATGGTATTTACATGATCTCACTGAGGGGAGAGAAAAGAGATGGTAGGGAAGAGAAATTTCATCAGATAAGTAGTTTCTCACATTGGTACTAATAATGACTCTTTGGAGAATATCTCTGAAAAGTACCGAAGTTCTGTCAATATTATCTACATAGTGGTATGTCTGTGTTATTTTTATTTAGTATAGGAGACAAAATGAGAGTTTTTTTTTAGGGTAGCATTTAATACACACAAAATATAGTCTTTTCCATTCTACACCACCTTGAAATGAGCACAACAAAGATTTACAAAGTACTTTATATACATTGCTTTATTTTTATATTTGCAGGAATACTATGAGGTGAGTAGGGAAAACAGCATTACTCCTATTTTGCATGTGAGAAAATTAATGCCAGAGAGATTTTGTTACTTGCCCAAAGGACATAGTTCACATCTAGCATAGGTAGGACTTTGAAATTACATCTTCTGACTCCAAATTTACCATGCTTCCCACAATAAAAGATCTTGACTAAGTAGAGGTTTTTTTTTTTTAAGGGAATAGATCCCTAATACTATATTTTGATATAATCTTCTTTCTAAGGATTCCAAAGTTAAAGCCAGCTGTTCAGCTATTTTCAATATGAAGAGAGTGACATCATTTTTCTGAGATCCCCCAGCAGATCAAAGCTACAAGTGGGATTTGGAACTCAAATATCTTTCCTGTTTTCTTTAATTACTAGTATTATAATAATATTGCTTTCTACTGCTTTTAATTCCAGACATATAGTACTGCCACTACACTTTGGGTTAAAAAGGCTTTTGCATGGTAGCCTGGGAACCTAACCCCTATTTCCATTACGTATAACATTTTTTTTTAATTTTGGGAAAATGTGGCCCAAGTTCCAAGCATCTGATTCCTTTGCTAGTCACACAATCCATTTGTAAGTGGAGGTATTCCTGCAATGTGTTATCTGAACACTGTGTAAATACTATGACAGACTCCTGATTCTTTAAGAACACTATTGACTTGCTGTTAAACATTCTTTAAGGGAAAGAAAAAATAGAAGAAAGTATGAATTATTTTATTTAATTCATAATATTCTCATTATGCATCTCAATCTCCATTGCAATTTAGTTTTACCTACTTATATTGTCACTAAAACTCAAAGTGGAAAAATAGTTTGTATCTGAAAAAAAGAATCAGAAGATTTGAGAGACAAGATAATCTCTATATATTGATTATAACCTAAAATGCATGTAATAGTTTATAATTGCAAATTATTCTGATATACATTATCTCACTTGAACCTCAACAGTAATCTTGGAATTCTTATTTTATAGATAAGGGAACTGAGGTTGAAGTTAAGTGACTTGTCTAATTTCATAGAGTTAGTAAATGGTGGAGCTCAGATGAAAACTCAAGTTTTGGCATCTAAATCCAGTGTTTCTATTACACCACACTAACTCTCCATGAAATAATTATGGAATTTTAAGACACACTTTAATAAATGAACAACATATGCCGTATCCAAAGTCATCCACAAAAAATAATTTTATGAGCTCTCGTCCATAAGTAAATGGCATAAACATTTTTCTAATCCCATAGGATGCCAAACACAGTTAATCACCAGAGAGATATGTTGTATTGTCTTTTCGATAATCAGATGAATATGCTTTAACATTTAATGTGGTGATGCTAAGTGAATAAATGTCTCTAAAACTCATCTAGAACTGTGTCAAACATGTATTTTATAAATGGAAAACTCATTTTAACCATATCTTTGGCTGCTACTAAATTGCACAACACTGTTCTATTTCGTATTTTAAACAGTATTTCTTTTACGTCAGGTCAAAAATGTCATTTGGTCGTGCACATTGACAGCCGCCCAGAATGCTGTAATGGATCTGCCACATTGATAAAAACTAGATAGATGTCTAGAGGGCCAGTGTGAACATTTATTTTCTTGAAGCGGAGGGCAAGAAAGCTCAGCATTTAAAATGCATGGTTTGCTCTGATCGTTTGAAACCTATTAGGATGGTAACAGAACACCTTTGCACACGGACTGCACCACCGGAACCTCCCCAGCCCCCTTCACCAAGTAAGTCCTGATTTTTTTAGGGCTAAGCCAAGATGGCATGCAGGAGCCATTGCTGTTGATCTTTTATACTAATTTTGGATTAATTGTGATCTAAGGCACTGCGTAAACATGAGAACTGAGTGCTCCAGCTTCTCCACAGCTAAACATTAATCCTTCTTAATGCTGTAAGTCAACTTTTAGTCCTTAGCTGAATTTACCTTAATCTCTGGCTAGGAAGCAAACTGATTTACAAAACATAATCCAAGAGCCCCAGAATCATATGGCAATAAATGTTCAGAGCTACAATCTTACCATGGCTGAATTTATCTGGACTTTAGCCTTTAAACAGCAATGCAGATAAAGATCTAAGAGTGGGAAGGACAGGAGGAATTTGACTATTAGGCAATGGGTGCTTTATTTTTTTTCTATTCAGATTGATAAACCACAGGCAGAATGTAGGGATTTTGAAATTTCTCTTGCTCTGTGACCTTTCCTAGGTTTGTAATTACTCTGCATCAGAGCCAATCATTTCTCTGCTTTGCATATGTAATGAAATCGTGTTAATATGGATTCATTGGTCTAAGTGATGAGTTAGTTTTTCTAGCTCAGTCCTTCAGTCAATAAGTCTTCAGTCAATTAAATGCCTACTATGTGCTAGGTACCAAGCTAAGTTCTGTGAATTATTCATAGAGTAATATAATTTGGAACTGGGGCATACCTTAAACCTCATTTCATTTAAAATTCTCATTTTGCATATGAGAAAAGATGAGTTGGTTTTTTGAAGGTGTCCCTAATTTTTTATAGAGTGAAATATTTTAGAGCGGGGAAGTATCATAATCATTATATCATTTAAGTTTCTCATTTTACAGAGAAGATAATGAGGCCAGTTAGATGGCAAATAACCTTGCCAAAATTGTTCAGGTCTTAAATGAGACAAAGAAAAGAATGGAGACATGCCATTATTTAAAGAGTGATTAAAGGAAATGGGCATGGTTAGCCTGGAGAAGAGAAGGCTTAAACATTTCAAGAAGAGTGATTAGATTTGATCTGCTTGGACCTATGGAGGCCAAAAGCAGACTATTCTTCCACCATTGATTATGACTTACATGGAAAGTGTTGAAATTGAATATTTTCACTGATATTCATTTGGGAAAATTTCCTAATAATAGGAACTGTTCCAGAGTGGCATGAGCTGACATAGGGGGTGAATATTGGGTTCTTCATCAAGAATATCTTTTTTTTTTTTTTTTTTGCTTTTTGGAGGGCAATTGGGGTTAAGTAACTTGCCCAAGGTCACACAGCTAGGTTTTTGTTTGTGTGTGTTAAGTGTCAGAGGCCGGATCCAAACTCAGGTCCTTCTGACTCCAGGGCCAGCACTCTACTCACTGCGACACCTAGCCACCCCAAGAATATCTTTAAGTGAAAATTGGATCATGACTTGTCAAGGTACTGAAAAGATGATACCTCATTTGGTGCAGGCTAAAATAAATGATCCCTGAGGTCTCTTTTAAATTTGAGATTCTGTGCCATAGTAGCTCCAAAATTTGAACTTGGATCTTCTGACTCAAAATTCAGTGTTTTTCCATTATTGAAATGCATTGTTTTGTATTAGATTTATAAATAATGGGAAAGGAGGAAATTCAGGTTAGTTGTGGTAAGTATCTGAAGGTAACAATCATTAATATTTTAGTGTTTTCAGAATCATATACTATATTTGAAGTTAATTATTAAGGTTAGAGAAAAATCTTTGGAATTAGTGAAGACAACTTCAAAGATTTCTGTGGTATAGTTTAGTCTGGAAAACTTTTCTTTTTTAGTTGGGTGTCTGAAACTTGTCTTCCCCCAATTGATATTGAAGTTATCTTTTCCCACCTTTCTATGAGCACAAGAACAATTGGTTCTCTGTCCAGAAGTCCTTCTTATTCCTAATCATACTCCTGCTTTTTTGCTTATTTTTCTCACATTGCTTCTTAGAATTACTTCCTCAACTAGCACAATCCTGAACTTGAATTTTTGTGCTTGTTCCAGCTTACAGTTAAAGGCTAATATGTACTTTATGATGTCTAAATCATATTTATTGGAACCAAATTTAAATCCATAAGAGTTCGTGGACTTTTTGCTGTTCTTGCCCCATTCTAAGGGGTATTAAGTAACTGAGCTCTCAAATTAAGCCAAAATAAAAATGAATAATTACTTTGAAATGGAAAGAGATAGTGAAGAATTTTGTAGTCAGATTGAATGAAAGGAAAACATTTCTGGAAAAAGGTTGTCTACCATCTGCCTCTTAGATAATCTTTCCTCTATTGGATTTATTGACTGTTTTCTCCTATTTCTCCTCTTAGATGTTTGACCCTTTTCTCTGGGTCCCCTCCTGAATCATCATCCATGCCTTGTCAGCTCTCCATGGGTTTCCCCAGCAACTCTCTCCTAGGACATCTTCTCTTCACTCTTGATGCTTTTTTCTTTCTTTTTTTTTTGGAGGTCACATTGACTCTTCTGATGTCAATTTTTATTTCCATGCAGATGACTCTGAGACAATTTGTTCAATCTTAGTCTCTCTCTTGCTCTTTAATTTGGCATTATCATGTGCCTTTTGGACATTTCTCTCTGGATATTGCATAGAAATACCAAACCAACCATGTCCAAAGAAGAATTTATTACCTTCCTACCTAAACTTATCCTTCCTCTAAATATCTGTTTAGTTGAAAATTCTTTCGATATTCCTACTCACACAAATAGTAGCCATGAAGTCATTTTCAACTTTCTCCTATCCCTCCACTCACACATTCAATTCATTGCTGGTCCTTATAGATTTTTTTTTAGCTCCACAATATCTCTTGAATAGAACCCCTATATTTGGACTCGAAAGGTCACCTCTTTAGGTCAGGCTATTGGCATCTTTTCCCCCAAGCTATCAAAATAATATTGTCACTGATCTCCCTGTTTCTAGTCCCCCAGCCTCAGTACATCCATCCTGCAGCTATACAATAATTTTCATAAGGCACAGGTCTGTTCATGTTATTACTCTCCTCAAAAGACATTACGATGCCATCAGTATAAGATATAAACTCTTTGTCTTACTAGTTAGCCCAGCCTCAATGTGACTCCAGCCTGCCTTTCTGGTTTTATCTCACAGCTAGGTAAAGTACTGAGAGAAACCTTGGATTAAACTCATATTACACTCTAAAATAGAAATCATCAAAACCATTTGCACTTTTTAAAAGAAAGTAATGCAAATGACTACATATGGAAAATAATGAACATTCAAACCCGATAATGCTATGTTCAATAAACTGGGGAATATAAATTAGGGAAGTAATTCATTATTTGATATTAATTTCAGGGAGAGCTAGGCATGCAATAATTTAGCAATTATTAGGTTTTTACCAGCAACTTAGACCATTTACCACAATATGGACTATATATCAAAAATACTATGTAACTTAAAAGTCAGACCATAACATATTTCCTTATCTCTCTCTCTCTCTCTCTCTCTCTCTCTCTCTCTCTCTCTCTCTCTCTCTCTCTGTATGTATCTATCTATCTATATGTATGTATAATATCACATAAAACATTATTTCTGAAAAATTATCTTATTTTTAATATTTTGATCAATATTTAACATTTAAGATCAAAATCCATTCCCAAATGGATGTGATAAAAATAAAAACTATTAATAACCATACAAAATAGGTCCAAAACACTAATAATAAGAGAAATATAAATTAAAACAACTTTGAAATTTTACCTCACACCCAGCATATTGGCAACCATGAGAAAAGGTGGGATACTCAATGTTGGAATGACTCTAGAAAGAAAAGTACAGTCATACACTTTTGGTGGAGTTGTGACTTGTTTGAACCATTTTGTAAAGATACATGGAATTTTAATAAAGTAATATGTCTGTCACTTTTGGCTCAGACATCTCAGGTATAGCATTATACCTCAGTGAAGTAAAAGATAGAAAAAGAGGTCCCATACACACCAAAATATTCATAGCAGCACTTTTTTTTAATTAGGTGGAGTCTACTATATGCCAGACATTGTGTAAATGGTTGTTTTTGTTTCTTACACATAGTGTCATTATTACTTAACCAACTTTGTGAGAGGTAGGTTCTGTTAACTTTGCTTAGTTTGCAGTTGAAGAAAACAAGGTATACCGAAGTTAAGGTCCTTACTCAGAGTCACACAACTAGTAAGTGTCTGACTGCAGAGTTGAGCTCAAGTCTTTTTAGCTAGGTGGTGCAGTGGATAGAGGTTCAGTCCTAAAGTCAGAAAGACATCTTCCTGAGTTCAGATATGACCTCGGACATTTACTAGATATGTGATCCTGGGCAAGTCCCTTTCCCTGTTTGCCTCAGTTTCTCATCTGTAATATGAACTAGAGATGGAAATGTCAAACCACTACAGTATCTTTGCCAAGAAAACCCCAAACTAGGTCACAAAGAATTAGACATGACTGAAATGACTGAATGATGCTCTTCTGCTGTTCCACAAGAGGCCTCAAGTACCTTAATAAGTCAATTCAATTCAAATTAATACATATTTATTACATGTTTACTAAGTGTTAGGCACTATGGTAAGCACTGGGGATGCAAAAAGGGTAAAAGACAGTCCCTGTTCTCAAGAAGCTTGCAATTTAATTTTTTTGGGGGGGAGATGCAAACAAACACACAGAAAGAAAACAACATTATAATATAAATTGGAAATGACTAAAATAGAGAAATCATTGGAATAAGGAGGTGGCAGGGAAGGCTTCTTACAAAAAGTGAAATTTTAATTGGATCTTAGAGGAAGCCAGGGAGGTCAGCATTCAGAGTAGAAGAGACAGAGCATCCAGGCCTTGGGGATGGAGAGAGAAAAGACTAGGAGCAGAAAGATGGAGTGTTTTATTCATGGAACGTCCACATGGCCAGTAAAATAACGCTGCTTTCAGGAATATCTCAATGTATTGTGGTGCATGAATAGAATGGAAACAGCAGCTAGGTGATGCAGTGAATAGAGCACAAGCCCTGGAATCAGGAGGACCTGAGTTCAAATCCAGCCTCAGACACTTAACACTTACTAGCCATGTGACCTTGGGCAAGTTACTTAACCCCAATGGCTCTTCCCTCCGCCTTCCAAAAACAAAAACAAATAAACAAATAAAAATAAATGAATGGAATGGAATATTGTTTTCTTGTACTCTGTAGTAAGAAACAGTGTATATGAAAACTGCATGGAAAACAGATGAGATGATGCAAACAGAAGTAGAGTCATACTGAAAACTGAATACTTTGACACTGTAATGACCAAACCTAGTCCCAACGAGGATAGATGAAAAGGCATCTCCTACACTACCTTGCAGAGCTTGACAACTATGGAATAATATAAAATGATATTTGATAGATATTTTGCTTAATTTTGCTAAAGCTTTTTTTAAAATCCCTTTTGTATTCTTTCTTACAAGGTATGTCTCCCTAAGATAAGGAGAACAGAGATCTATATTGGGAAATAAAGGTGATATAAAAAAAAAACAAAATATATAAATAAACTATTTATTGAAAAATAATCATTCTGTGATGAGTAGTATAATTTCAGAAAAATCTATAAAGATTTATATGAACTGATGCAGAGTGAAGTGAGAAGAACCTGGAGAACATTGTATACCAGAACAGTAATAATGTACAATAATCATCTCTGAATAACAGCTATTCTCAGTGATACAATCGTCCAAGAAAATTCCATTTATGATGAAAAATACTCTCAACATCCAGGGAAAGAACTGGGGTCTGAGAACATATTATGCTTCAGCTAAATTAAAAATAAAAGCAGGGGTAGCAATCCTTATCTCAGATTAAGCAAAAACAAAAATGGATCTAATTAAAAAAGATAAGGAAGGAAACTATATTCTGCTAAAAGGCACCATTGGCTATGAAGCACTATCATTACTAAACTTATATACACCAAGTGGTTTAGCAGCCAAATGCCTAGAAGAGAAGTTTCCGGAGTTAGAGGAAGAAATAGATAGCAAAAGTATACTAGTGGTGGACCTCAATCTCCCCCTCTCTGTACTTGATAAATCTAGCCTCAAAATAAACAAGAAAGAAGGTAAGAAGGTGAATAGAATTTTAGAGAAGGTAGATATGATAGATCTCTGGAGAAAACTGAATGGGGATAAGAAGGAATATACCTTTTCTCAGCAGTACATGGCACATACACAAAAATAGACCATGTACTAGGGCATGAAAACCTTACAGTCCAGTGCAGAAAGGCAAAAATACTAAATGCATCCTTTTCAGATCATAATGGAATAAAAATTATATGTAATAAAGGGCCATGGAAAGATAGACTAAAAACTAATTGGAAAAAAAATAATTTAATCCTAAAGAATGAGAGTCAAACAAGAAATCAGAGAAACAATCAGTAATTTCATTCAAGAGAATGACAACAATGAGACAACATACCAAAAACGTGTGGGATGTAGCAAAAGCAGTTCTTAGGGGAAGTTTTATATCTATGAATGCACACATGAATAAAATAGAGTAAACAGAGATCAATAAATTGGGCATGCAACTGAAAAAGCTAGAAAAGAACAAATTGTAAATCCCCAATCAAATCCTAAATTAGAAATACTAAAAACCAAAGGAGATATTAATAAAAGTGAAATTAAGGACACTATGGAACTAATAAATAAAACTAAGAGCTGGTTTTATGAAAAAATGATAAAATTGATAAACATTTAGCCAATTTGATAAAAAAAAGAATGAAGAAAACCAAATTACCAGTATCAAAAATGAAAAGGTTGAATTAATCTCCATTGAAGAGTAGATTAAACAATAATTAGGAATTATTTTGCCCAGATGTATGCCCATCAATTTGATAATAATAGTGAAAGGGCTGAATATTTACAAAAATATAAATTATCCAGATTAACTGAAAATTAAGTAGAATACTTAAATAACCCCACCTCAGAAAAATAAATTGAACAAGCCATCCATGAACTCCCTAGGAAAACATCTCCAGGGCCAGATGGTTTTACAAGCGAATTCTATCAAACATTTAAAGAATAATTGATTACAATGCTTTATAAACTATTTGGGAAAATTGGAGGAGTCCTACCAAATTCTTTTTATAACACAAATATGGTATTGATACCTAAATCAGGAAGAGCCAAAACAGAGAAAGAATTATAGATCAATTTCCCTCCTGAATATCAATGCAAAAATATTAAATAAAATATTAGCAAAAATTGTACAGCAACTTATCATGAGAATGATACACTTGAATCAGGTAGGATTTATTCCAAAAAATGCAAGGATGGTACAATATTAGGAAAACTGTTAGGATAATTGATCATATCAACAACAAAACTAGTAGAAACCATATGATTACTTCAATAGATGCAGAAAAAGCCTTTGAATAAATACAATATCCATTCCTTTTAAAAACACTAGAAAGTATAGGAATAAATGGAGTCTTCCTTAAAATAATAAGTAGCATCTACCTAAAACTATCAGCAAGTATTTATATGTAATGGGGATAAGCTAGAAGCATTTCCTATAAGATAAGGGGTGAAACAAAGATGTCCACTATCATACCTCTTGTCCAATTTGGTACTAGAAATGTTAGATGTAGCAATAAGAGAAGAAAAGGAAATCACAGGAATCAGGTTAGGCAAAGAAGAGACTAAGCTATTAGTCTTTGTAGTCTCTATCATCATGATATGATGATAAAACTTAGAGAATTCTAGAAAATCAAGTAAAAAACTACTTGAGATAATAAATAAATTTAACATAGTTTCAGGATACAAAATAAACCTACATAAATCCTTGGCATTCCTATATATTTCTATCTTCACTCAGCATCAGATTGTCTCATGGTCTAACCTGTTTATTTTGCACAGTGGACCCTAGAGACTCAGACAGACCAATAGGCTTATTGGAAGTCATGCAACTAGGAATTATCAGAGCTGGGACCAGAACCCAGATCTCTTCACTCCTACCTGAGGGCTTTTTCTGTGAGGAAGTAGGAGTACAACCAATTAGGGAGGTTATAAAAGCAGTCACTTGAATGGTTCCTTTAAATAGTAAATTCTCTTAGTGCTCTTAAATGTCTGACAGATTATTAAGTATCTTGACAGTTACTTGGTAGTGAAGAGGGAATGGAGAAGAAAAGTCAGCCTAAAGTATGAGCCACTGTCAATTAAAGGTAAATTGAAAGTGAAAATAGAGCATTTGTGAAATAATTTTGTAAGTTATTGTTAAGCCAGTTTGATTTAAAAGTTTCAGTGTAGACAAATATAGCTTTTTAAGCATAAATTTATAACTTACAAAGAGTTATCTATGGGTTTAAATGCATATACACCTCCATGTTGCATATGATGAGCCAAATACCTACTTCTGAATAATATAATAATGGAGAATATAATGCTGGCAAAGCATTATAATCTGTATATAACATAGTAATTTTCTTAATTATTAAGCTGAAGAAGGAAGAGAAGTAATAGTGATCTTGGAAAGTCTTGGTAAAATTATTTTTCTTTACACACACTTCTACTCTTACCTTCACCCCATGAAGTTTACTTCTGAATAATATAATAATGGAGAATATAATGCTGGCAAAGCATTATAATCTGTATATAACATAGTAATTTTCTTAATTATTAAGCTGAAGAAGGAAGAGAAGTAATAGTGATCTTGGAAAGTCTTGGTAAAATTATTTTTCTTTACACACACTTCTACTCTTACCTTCACCCCATGAAGTTTATTTTAAAAGAATAACCAAGCCTTTTCATTCATATTCATGCAATATCCACAGGTGATTGAATGACTACAGTGCTTCTGGACCTGGATTTAGAAAGATCTGAGTTTAAATCTAACCTGAGACACTTACTAGTTGTGTGACCCTGGATCAATCACTTAACCTCTCTCTGTTACTCAGTTTCCTCATCTGTAAAAATGGGTGTAATAATAGCACCTACCTCACAGAGTTGTTGTTCTAACAAGTCAATGCTGGTTGACTTTACTTTCTAGTTAGGAAGAAGAACAGTTTATTCTCTAATGTTCAGAATATGCAACTACTCCTTGCTTCATCCACTTATTAGCTTCATCATATCTTTGGTAAAGCTCTTCACCCCTGTATTCCATTTGAGATATGTTCTAGTATGCAGGCATTCTTTTCTCCCTAGGGGATCAAAATGGTAAGTCTTTCTAGTAAAAAATGCATTTTTGGGGGGGGATAGAGTATGTATACAGCTAGTTCATAGAGAAACTGACACATTTATAATGTTTCCTAATTATGCAACTTGTTCTTCCCTCAGTCGGGTACAGTTTCCTCTTTCTCAGGTACCCAATTCACTCCCTTGTCTAAACCTGTTGCCAAAAATTTATCTGAAGCTCATTCACTCTGAAGTATAAATAACTGAGAGCAGAAAAAGCTATTACCCTTCTTAGAGATACTTGCATTTGAGTCCCTAGCTCATTAACTCAGTAAACCCACCAATTAATTAAAATTAAAATCAGCAATCAGCAAAATGTTATTAAAATCCTACTGTGTGCTTTTAAATAACTAGGACATATTGGTTTTTGAGTTCTGAGGAAATACCTGGTTTCCAATCCTTCTCTCAATCAGTATCCATATGACCTTTGGCAAATTACTTGGGCTCTCTGAGTTTCTGTTTCCTTGTGTATAATGAGGAACTGTGCATAATGAAAAAGTTGGAATATTTCTAAGCTCCTATTCTGTTCTTGTTCTGTAATCTTCAGATTCTAAAAATGGGAGAGCATTGTAATGAGGGAAAGTAGGGAAACATTCATGGAAAAGATAATGATTGAGCTTAATTTTAAAGGAAACAAACAATTCTAAGAGGCAGAGTTGGGGAAAAATCGCATTTCAGGTATGAGGGATAGCAAGATGAAAGGCAGGGAGTCAAAATATGGAATATTATGTGAGGAACAGAAAAATGCCATTTTGACTAGATGGCAGAATTTGGGAACAACATTAATAAAGATTGGAAGGATCAAGGCAAGTAGGGAAGAATATTAAAAGTCAAGCAGAAGAGTTTATATTGATCCTAGAGACAAAAAGGAACCATTAGAATTTACTGATAATTTACATGATCAGATCTGGCTTTTAGGAAAATCATTTCACAGCTGTAAATTGGTCATGGGAGAGATCTGAAATCAGGAGACCAATTAGGATGCTGTTGCACTAATCTAAGAGAGAAGCTTAAGAGCCTGAGGGCTATCCAGTAGAGAAAAGGAGACTGGTAGAAAAGATTCTGTGGGGTCAGGATGACAAGATTTGACAACTGACTGGATTCATGGAATGAGGAAGATGGAGATATTGAACCCAAAGATTCAAACCCAAATACCTGGAAGGTTAATAGTGCCCTTGAGAGAAATAGGGGAAATTATTTTTTTTGTTTTGTTTTCTGTCTTCATTTTTTTTTTTGTGCTTTTTTTGGGAGGGCAATTGGGGTTAAGTGACTTGTCCAAGGTCACATGGCTAGTTTTTGTGTTAAGTGTCTTAGGTCAGATTTGAACTTAGGTCCCCCTGACTCCAGGGCTGGTATGCTATTCACTGCACCACCTAGCCGCCCCAGGGGAAATTATTTTTTGCAGGGAGGGAATGCAACTTTTGTACCTCATAGCATTTTAATGCAAGATATTTACCAAATATGTATATATTATGAATATATATTTATATAATACATTACTAAGATAATTATAAATAAATATATTTATATATAATAAAACATATAATATATAAATAAAATATAGAAACAAATGAATACAAAAGATGTCAACATGAGAAGAAAGAACTACAGAGAAAATTTTAAAACATCATTCAAAAATAGTTGATACAATGAAGAATTTTCATGAACAAAACTCAAGAAACTTAAATTACATAATTTTATTGATAACGATGGTGTCAAACTCTATAAAGCTTGGGAGTTTACTGAGTACTTTTCTTACACAGTTGTTCTGGGAAGTTTCTATATTAAATGTTTCATGTTAAGACGATAAGGATACCGATGCTCAAAAAGTTTATATCTTTGCAATAACAATAGCCAATGTTTACTTTATGTTTTAAATTTTGCCCCATGCTTTATAGTTATATTCCCATTTAATCTTCATAGCAACCCTGGGTGGTAGATGATGAAGAAATTGAAGCAGAAGAGATTAAGTTACTTCGCCAAGGTCAAACAACTCATGATTGTCTGAAGCTGAATTTGAACTCAGGTCTCCCTGACTATAGGCCTGGCACTATATTCACTGTGCCACCTACTTAATACTATAAAGTTCTAAGCCAAAGGTCAAAACCATCTTCTTCTTATGATAAGTCAATTATTCTTTCCATAATTTCTCAAACTTTTTGGTCTCAGGGCACCTTCATATTTTAAAAATTACTAAGAGCCCCCAAAAAGCTTTTGTTTAGGTTGGTTATATCACCCAATATTTACCATGTTAAAATTAACATATTTTAGTATTATTGTAAACACACACACACACACACACCACTTTTAACCTTGAGATCCTTTGAAAGGGACTTAAGGACCTACAAGAATCCTTGGACCAGATTTTGAGAATTGTGATATGATTGAATCATGTTGCCTTTCTTTAAAAAATTAAAAATCATATAGTTTCAAAGGGAGTTGAACTAATGTCCTTTAAGATCCCATACATATATAAATATATGATTCTTTGAAATCCTTATGTTTACAGTTAATGATATTGAGGTCAGACACTTAAAGGTACTTACTTAAAATTCCAAGATGATCAGGGCCCAAACCAGGCCTAGAATGAATTTGGGTTTTCTTCTACATATTCTTCTCATTATACTACCTTTGCAAAACAATAGTTTCTCACATGTAGTGATGCAAAGAAAAATGGTAATGAGATACAGAAAGTGATATGGGTAATTAAACTCAAGATTTTTTTGTGATAAAAATTCTTGAGAAATATACATTCAAATACCTTTCTTCCTTCCTTCCTTCCTTCCTTCCTTCCTTCCTTCCTTCCTTCCTTCCTTCCTTTCTTTCTTTCCTTATATGAGATTAATTTAGTTATTTGGTTATACTTTCATATTCCTTTCACTGAAACTCTAATAGTAATAGTAATTTATATACCGAGATAAAAGAAACCTAGATTTTTGTTTTCAAATGAATCATACCCTTTTCATGGTTGGTTGAAACCAATCATGTTATATTCAAAAAGTTTGATAGTAATGAAAGAATGACTATGTTTCATGGTTGTATCTTTGCTTCTTTTTGTGTCTCATTTACACTTTGGGGCTTGATAGTCTAGAATATTTTAAATAAATCCACAGGATATGATGGAGCATGATTGAAACAATAATTATTTTGGAAGAGCAAGTTGGCTTCTATCAATTGGGTCTTTTTATTATTATTGTTTTAAAGGTTTTAAAATGAAAACTGCAAATTAAAATGAGCTTTGATGTCTATGCTCGATGTGTAAAAAACATCAAGGTTGAACACTGACTTGCAATTACACATAGATACATGCTTCTTTATTAGAGAAATATTTCATTTACATCATACTAGGTAGTTATTTCATTTGCTTAGAATACATGGAAGTTAGTTGTTTAAAGAAAAGTTCTCACCCGAGGGAGATGGCTCTCTAATCCCATATACTCATCTAATATTTGCATTAATCTTATGGAGAACTCTAGATATCTGCAAGCATGCAAAAACATCATGAAAGTTGAAAGAAAATTTCAGCACTTCCATCCATTTTGTCTGAAGAAATACATAATCACAGAATATTAGAGTTACAAAGAATCATAGAGCTATTCTTTAATCTTTTTTTTACTCCTCCCAGTCTATAAAAGAGCAATTATTTATAATAGATTATGTATCTAGAAGTTCTTAAAAGATACTGCAGACATTATTTTTAATACATGTACTCACATAAAGACATATTTAAGATATATGAATAATGATATATTAATATTTAATTACATATGTAATATTAATATGGATACATGCACACATAGGTATAAAACCTATAAAGATAAATATGAAGATTATCAGTCAGTAGTGTTGTGAAGAATATTTAATAATTGACTCTCCAGGAAAAAGTATCCATGTCATACTTTTAAACATAATCTGCATTATTTGGCATTTTCTTTATCACTTTCTTAGGTCTAGACAGTCAACAAAATAATAAATCAAGCCCTGATGTGTGGCACTTCCTTATTTCTGAGTTATTTTCACTCTGAAAATTTAACAACCAGCTCCTGAGAGATGGTTTAAGCTATCTCCAATACACCTCTGTGTTATCTGCTACAGCTCTTATCTGAAGACTTTCATCTATCTATCTATCTATCTACCTATCTATCCACCTAACCCTGAAATATGAAAGTAGACAATAGGTTGTTGTAATGGAAATGCAGATTTAAAGATCTTCCCTGCCCCTAGCATAAGTGCACCTGGAGCCTGTGGTGGGAGGCTTGTTTTTCAGGAAAGCCCACACCTTGATACTTTGTGATTGGGCAGTGGGTCAAGGAGGTTGTTACATTCTCTGAGCCAAGAGAAGGCTATATAAGCCCTGAGGAGAGGCTTTGCTTTGGGGCTCACTTTGAGAAGTGTTGTGTGATTTGACCAGATGAGACTCTGGGAAGCCGTTGTTGAGAGCCCCCCGGCTTTGAAAACCCAGATGTTGATGCTTCCCTCTCTGGTAACTGTGATTTGGTATTGATATAATGGTTGGACAGTTTGGAAGCCTGTCTGTTTGATCTGTAAGTTCTGTAACTGAAGTTTGGGGTGCTGACCTTTTTCCCCTGAACTAGGTAATGTATGTTTGTTTGATTAAAGTAAGCTTGTTAACCCATTTTGAGTTGCTTTCCTTTTGAAAAGCAGATCTAAGAACCTGTGTTGGCAGTCACCCTGGGGATATTGGGGTGCTTGCTGCTACAGTTGTGATAGAATCTAACAATTTGGAAAAGAAGCAAAGATATGTGTAATTACAGGATTGATATTCATTCCATTATCATCAAGTCTTTTAAATACAATCCCAGTTATGGACTCTGTCTTCCTGGCAACGACAAACTAAGCTGTATTTAGAGAGCTTCATTTACCAAAAAGCTAACCACCATGGAATGAATTACATTTCAACCCTAGAAACTAATGAAACCATCTGCTAAGAAGATTGTTGTGGCTGTAAGCTGTATCAGTGTAGAGAATTTGCAGAAATCACAGATGTTTTAAAGAATTGAAGTGTGGAGTAAGCAAAGGGGAAGTCTGGTAACTAACAACTTGGATCACCATTCAATTGTCCTGGAACAAGTGTTTAAAATCTAGGCTCTGCAGACAGCAACCAGTAGTGAACTTTTTTGATTATGCAACATGCAGGCCTATTTAAAATAAATGCAAATTATTCTGGCTTCCAAGTGTCAATATTTTTTGAAGTTTCCTCACAGATATTATGATCAGATGCACTTAATTATAGAGTACTTTAAATACATTCATCTGCTAAGTGACACAAAACAGACAGACCCAAAGGGGAAATATGCTGAACTTTTAGAAAATTTAAAATAAATTTAAATTTCTGTGTTCACAGGAGCACATTTATATTACAATTATATTGCCCATATGTTTTTGTTTTCCCTCAGCTCAAAATAAGCTAGTGTTTATGAGGGTAGCTGATTTCTAAAAATGAAATAGTGACATCATTAAAAGTTTGGGGGTGATGTCTGTAATGAATAACATCAGTTGAATCACTCATTTCATGTTTGAGATTACCCATCTATCCAAAATTATTATGCATCAATCTGCCCTCCGGCCAAGTCTTCTCAGCTCATGAAAACAAAAATCTGAGAGGAACCCGAAAGTAGAACCTAGACATAATGTTCTTTCTCAAGTGAAGTCAGTTATCTTGCCTAAATAATCTTTCAGGTAACACTTTATGGTTTTGCAACAAGCAAGCAAGAATAAAAACAAGCACATTTTTATTCGCAAAATTTAACTGTATTTGTAATCCAAGAGACAATGACTTAGCTTCTGTATCTGAAGCTCACATATGAGTATGGGGAACTATAAGTCATTCTGTTAATGTCATTAACTTTTTAAAATATTTGTTTTTCAATTAATAAGCATTTATTTTTCTTCATTCCACCAGACCCTTCCAATTTTTTAAAAAACCCTTGTAGCAAATATGATTATCAACAGACAATAAACCATGAATCTAAAAGGATGAAGATAAAAATATACTATTTATTTCCTTCTAGAAAGGTGATGAATTTAAAATGGAATAAAGAACCTTCATTTTTGGACATGGTCAGGTTGGAAATTAGTCTTTCCTGGCTATGCACCTATGTTTTGACGGTTTTATTTTTTAAATGCTCGATGAAGGGTGAGGGGTGAGTATGGGGAAGGATAGAAGTGTGAAAGAAAAGGATTTTTTAATAGAAGGGATGAGTCACTTAGAAAAGGTTGATACATAATAGGAAGAAAGTGAGTGATATGAAAGCAAAATATCAATAAATTTTTTCTTCAAAAATATGTCAAAGCAAATTTGTGCATTGATTATTTCCAAAAATGTATGCTTCATCCGTCATCTTGAGTTCATCAGTTTTCTGTCAAGAAGTGAGCAATATTATTCATCATCAGTTCCCTGGAATCATGGTTGATCATTGCACTGATCATAATTCTTTAGTATTGCAAAGTTGTTTGTCTTTACAATATTGGTTTTATTCTATCACTTGTTCTCTTGTTTCTACTCCCCTCTAAATCAGTTTATATGTTTTTAATTTCTCTGAAGTTTTCCTTTTCACCAATTTTAATGACAGAATTATGTTCAATTATGATAATTTGCTCATTCTTTAATTGAAAAGCACCTCCTTAGTTTCTGCCTTTAATCTTTAAGCAACTTGGTTAAAAAAAGATAACATCTTTAGTGTTAATGTATAACACACCAAACTTCCAGAGGGAAAATGTGGTATGATGGGTAATACATAGAAAAAAAAATCCACAGGAAAAAATGTGTACTTGTAGTAGTGAAGAACTACAAAGAAAATGAATGCCTATCATTTGAAGAATAGTTGAATTAACTTTTATATGTAACTATAATAGAATATGATGTAAGAAAACAGCAATAGCTATCAGTTATATGTGCCTCCAGGTTTGCAAAGCACTTCACATATATTGTCTTATTTGATCGTTACAATAACTCTGTGTGATAGGATTAATTCTATTTAATATTTTACAAATGAGGAAGCAAAGGCTGAGAGGGATTAAGTAACTTGCTCAAGGTCATATAACTAGTAGTAATTGTCTGAGAGACTGGATTTGAATGCAGGTCTTCTCCAGGTCAGGCATGATTTTCTATTCACTGTGCTGCCTCTTGTTCATCATTTGAATAGAGCCAGTCATCATGAATTTGCTTTTGTACTACTGTTGACCCTCCTAACTTTTATTTGCCATGATTCTGAAGTTTTATGTGTGTATGTTTGTAATTTATAATGACATAGATTCTCCACCCCTCCCCCAACCTTTTTTTACGAGAGGATTCATCTCAGTCCTGCAGATTGTATTGTGTACATTGACTGTGATAAGAGCCTGAGCTAATCTATGGGGTCATCTCCTCCTACTGTGGTAAAATAGTTTTAACATGTGTAAAGTAGTTTCAGTTGCTGTTTGGAGTGAAATGAAATCTGACAGTCATATATATAATCCTATATATTAAATCTGAGCCTCCTGGAAATTGCATCTATGATAAAAATGCATTGGTCTCTCTTCAATAAAGTAGATGGAATTTAAATTTTAAGTATGGCCCATGTTCATATTTTGCAAATAATAGTACTTGGTGCCAGTAACTTGAGGGTAAAGGAGATGAGAGGTGGTTTTCATCAGTACCTATGTTAAGTGCAAAGGGCCACATAGGAAGATGGTGATTTAATGAAAGCTTCTCTAAGTCCTAATAATTACCCTCATATCTCATAAGGGAAAAATATCATTTTTGTTCTTACCTTATTTTGATAAATGGGGAAAACATGGCAGAGAGAAATAAAAATGACTTGCCTAAATGCTTTACAAATTTACTGATCACTTCTTAAAGGCTCTTGAAGTTTTAATTTTTCAAGTAGTAATCAGAGAATGAAAGAATTATGTTTTTTACTGAATCCACTTTGAAATTTCAATAAACAAAACCTCATATTTGCATACATATGACATTGAAAACATACCACTGAAACAGTCAAAACTATATCATATGATTTAATGATATTTTTAATCAAATGAATGCAGATTTAGAGTTGAAAGGGAAATCCAAGGTTATCTAATCCAACTCCTTCATTTTACAGATAAACACAGTGCCTGGCACACAGGACCTGCCCAATTAATGGTTATTGATCATACTGTCAATTTTTATTTTCTAGTGTGTTTATAAGAAGCTAATTATACTAAATTAAAAGTATAATCTGCTGGCTGCTTTTGTAAAATGAAACATTATTAATATTTTATTACTCCTATCCCCAGTACTAATGCATTCGAAGCATCATTTGGAAAAATGAAAAAAATGCCCTAAATACGTGAATATATAAGTCACCAAAAGACCATCTTCAGTCCATAGTTAGTAGCAAATACTTAGGTACTTATGACCTGAGTTATGTTTTGTAACAAGAAAGTGGAGATACTTAAAGAAGGGTAGCTTCTTTATTTTGTAACTAGAGATAGGGTAGAAAAGCTTTGTGAGAGTTAATATGACCTTGACTCTAATCCTAAATCTATCACTAAATCAATTTGTGACCTTTACCATTTCAGGTAACCATGCCATGTGTAAATTTCCTCTTCATTGAAATAAGGTCTCTTGACTAGAAGATCTCAAAGACCCCTTCTGATTTTTTTTTAGAGAGGCAGTTCCAAGGTGAAATCTGTTATTTGAATTAAACTGTGACACATACTCTTCCATTGGCTCTACTGAGAGAACGAGTATTTGGGAGAAGAAAAGGGGAACATTTCAGACAAATAACTGATGCCATGTTCAAAAAGCCCTCCAAGCACCAAACAAAATATGAAAGAGAGCACAAGGAATGGGAAGTTGGCAAAGTTATGATAATTTAAATACAGATCTAGAAATACAAATACAACTTTGTGATTTTTTTTCTGTCTAAAACAAGAGGGAGAGAAGAAGAGACAGAGACACAAAGACAAAGACACACACAGAGAGAGAGAGAGAGAGAGAGAGAGAGAGAGAGAGAGAGAGAGAAGCAGACAAAGGCAGAGATGGAGAGAGACAGAGGAAGAGAGACAATAGCAGAGAAAGAGACAGAGACAAAAAACAGAGACAGACTGATAGAGACAGAGAAAGAAAGACAGACAGAAAAAGGCAACAGAAAAAGAGACAGAAACAGATACAGAGAAATGGACAGAGACAAAACAGAGATAGAAACAAAAAAGAAAAAAGGACAGAGATAGACAGAGACAAAACCAGAGAGACAGAGACAGAAACAAAGGAGAGACAGGGAGATAGAGATAGTGGTTATTTCCTCTTGGGCTGGTCAGGGTTAGAGGTGAATGGAAGAGAAATGAAAAAAGTGTCAGCTTCAAATTGCTAAGTGCTTGCAGACAGACCCAAGGCACACCCCTAACAGCAGGGCCGCCAGTCTACTTATTTGCCTGGACTGAGTGGCCCTAATAGAGGGGCTAGGTTCAGAACTCAGGATTCCTGACTCTCAGGCTGGTGCTACACTGACATTCCTTTCATCAAATTAAAGTCTCCAAGCTAACTTTATGATCAGGGGCAATAAGTAACAAGTACTATGCTGTCATGTTTTTTTTTTTTTATTTGTAGTCCAAGAAGAAATTAAGGGGAAAAAAAAGAAAGAACAAATGTGAGTCAAATTTCCCTTACCGATAGTGGTTTTTACTAAGAAAACAAGCTTTAAATATAAATAATATTGGCCTTTTATAATGTTTTTTCTAAATAATGGTGTTGTAATAAGTTGCTTTCTCTATAATGCTAAAGTTATATTTCTTAACATGCCAATAATAGAAGCCATAGCACAATAAAAAAACATAGCTCAGTCAATCCTCAAAATTTTTGACATCTCTCTCTCTCCCTCCCTTCTTCTTCCTCCCTCTGTATCTCTGTCTCTCTGTCTATCTCCTCTCTCTCTCTCTCTCTCTCTCTCTCTCTCTCTCTCTCTCTCTCTCCTACTCTCCCTCCTCTTTCACACAACAGCATTTCAAAAGGTAGATGACTGTGAAATATACTTTGTTTCTCCGTGTTAGTGCTCCAACATTAGTCTGACTTTAATAGTCTGGGATGATTTCAGCTTATAAATCTTCAACTGGAGGATAAAGTTCAAGTAGATAAAATCAAACAGATGTTGGTGGGAGGATTTCTTCATGACCCATAAAAATGCTATCATCAAAGCCTACCATCATTTGTTTTGAATTATTACATTGTTATCAAAAGGACTGCAGCAGTCTGTTTGTTGAGAAATTTGATCTGTTTATCTGAAAACAGAACAAAGATGCCAGGCTCGGGCGTTCTGGGAAAGTGTTGGTTTGGCTGATGGCTGACATGGTAGAGTAGCTAGGAGACGTTTTGATTGACACTTGTCAGCAGATATGGCAGCTCCCATCACTTTGACAAATTATTTCCTTCTGAAAAATGGCATGAGGTAGTACTGTACTAACAAAAACTGCGAGGAAAATAAAACTTACCCTCAAAGTACAGGAAAACATTCTGGCAATTTAGTGCCTTAATTAGATGTTAGAGAAAATATGGTTAATTTATGTGGAATGTAAATGAATGAATAGCAAGTGCTAATGAGATACTCAGAAGTCATTTGTCCTGATATGTTATTTTTTTAAGTGTATAGACAGAGACTTATTTAAATAGGAACACCTTTCACC
Organism: Gymnobelideus leadbeateri; assembly: GCA_011680675.1. NCBI lineage: Eukaryota > Metazoa > Chordata > Mammalia > Diprotodontia > Petauridae > Gymnobelideus > Gymnobelideus leadbeateri. The sequence goes on along the minus strand of WOXC01004669.1, from coordinate 150,687 downwards.
TGTTTTTGTACATGGAAGTGGGGGTGGAGAAGTATTATTTTTATTACTTACAGTGATTACTTTATTCCTACTCATGATTGATTTTATTTTCTTAACAAATCTTGCACAGCTATGATGTGCTGTGTCTGCACTGGAAGCAACTGAAGAATGAGATTAACAGTTAAATTTTCACTGTCTAAAAGCAGAAAGAAATAATTGAGTAGAATGAATGAAGCTGGTTAGAGAAGAGTTTGAAAGCAATCTGGGTGTAGTTGTTGGTTGGTTAATCAGTTGAAAGGTCAATGTGATTTAAGAGATACAGGAGTCAAAAACGCTTACACAATTTTGGGCTGTATTGAGAGAAGTGTTGTCTAAAAGTGGTGTGTGTGTATGTGTGTGTGTGTGCTCGCGCACACACTCGCACACTTATGGATGTTGAGGGGTTGGAGGGGGAGTGGTATTACTGCCATTTTTTGCCCTAGATAGCAGACATCTAGAGCATTCTATTTTGCTCTGACTCTTGAATGTTGAAAAGGACATTGACAAGTCATAGCATGTCTGGCTTAGAGAGACCAGAATGATGACGAGCATGCCATTTGAGGATTGTTGGAAGAACCAGTTGATGTTTAGACTGGACCAGGGAAGACTGGGGAGGTGAGTGGTGCTATCTTCAGGTATTTGAAGGGCTTTCATGTGAAAGAAGGATTAGACTTGTTTTGCTTGACCCCAGAGGGCAAGGAAGAGCAGTGTTAGCAAGTGACATGGAAGGCATATTTAGTTTTAATGAAAGGAAAAACTTCCTAACAATTAGAGCTCCCCTAAAGCATGGAGGGAGGGGCTGGCTCCAGCAGTGGCAGCTTCCCCTTTACTGGAGGCCTTCAGGTGAAAATTGAACCACTACTTTTGGGGGGTCGGTGGAGAGGGTATTCCTGTGTGGATATGGGTGAAGTCCTTTCTACTCTGAGTTTCTGTGAAATATGTTCTCTGCCAGTCCATCGTTGAACCATTTCCAATACCTTATTCTTCATGGTGCCTTCTCTGACTGCCTGATCCAAGCTGATCTTCTTTCTGAGCTAAATAGTTAAATAGTTTTTTTGTTACACAAGCAATGTGATATATCGAAAAGAATGCTAAACCAGAAGTCAGAAGCACATTATTATGTAAGACCTATGTGACCTTGATCAAAGCATTTAAATAAAATCAAAGAAAATAAAAAGACCAGATCTGATGACCTCTAAGTACCTTTCTAGGGCTAAATCTATGATATTAACCCAGAATTTAATGATATATTTTCAAATTATTGACTGTTCTATCTACTGTATTTGTCTTCTTTCTCTATATCAAAGATAAACTCCTTGAGGGCAGGGACCATATTCTATGAGCCTTCTCTTTCCCCCATAACACCTATTATTAGCACTGAGCATTCTGTCAAGCAATTAAGTAAAAGCACCTGAAATGTCAATGAAGTCAAGCTTTATTGGCAAAGTATTTATTTAGCTGCATAAACTTTTTTCACCTTTCACTCTTGCTAAAATAATAAGGGGATGATTTGTCTTTAGTCTTTCACCAATGGAGAGTCTTGATTTTGTTTACAGAAAGTCACTTGTTCTTTGTTTAGGCATCCTGTGGAAGTTGTTTTAATAGACATGCATTGGCACTACTCACAATATCCGTGCACGTTTTTCCTGCAATAGCAACAACTGACGCTTATATAATACTATATTCCAGGCACAGTGCTAATTGCTTCACAAATATTATTGTATTAGGTCCTCATAACAACCTTGGGAGGTAAGTGAGATTATCATCCTCATTTTAACATATAAAGAAATTGAAGCAAACTGAGGTTGTGACTTGCCCAGGATCACACAAAATATCAACAGTATTTGAGGCTGGATTTGAACTCAGGAAGATGACTCTTCCTGACTCTAGATCCAGTGCTCTGTCCACAAAACTGATATCATTGCAAATATATAATCTTTTCTCTATTTTTTGAAAGAATGAGAAAAATCAAATATTATAAATGGTAGTATATTGTATATTGGAAACATTGCTTGGATGTTCATAGCCCCATGGGGCTGGGAGGAATTTTAAAAGATCAGTTAGAGCATCTGACTCCTTAAGAAGGGTCTGTGCTTAGATATGAAAGAGATGATTGTTCATTAACCTGAACATTTCTAAGAAAAGAGTTTCTATTGTCTCCCTCAGAGACTTAAAATAGGAAAGGAACCTCCCACATTCAGAAATAAAAAAGTTTTCTTATTTATAATCTTAACCCTTTTCTGCTATTTCTAAAAACAACAGTGCTTCATTAAGTGCTTATTAAACTTAGTAAAGCTTAAAACTTCACTAAGACTTTTGAGACACCCTGTATAATGAACATAATAGTAACTAAAATTTATATTTGATGTTTGTAAAGCACTTTACATACTTTATGCAAATCATCTCATGCAGTGATTTTATCCAAACTAAGTAACATAATTCAAATGATTTATATTATGTAAGTTTGATAATTTCAGCAATTTTAAATTAAATGATAATATCTCCATTTTACAGACGAGAAACCTGAGACTGATAGGAATTAAATGACTTGCCCAGGGCCACACAGCTAATTAGTGTCAGAGGTGGTATTTGAACTCAGGTCTTTCTGATTTTCCATCACCTATCCTGAGTATGCCACCTAGTGGAGCAGTTAATAGTCAATCATGGCTTAATTATTTAGTTACTCTTGACTTACTTGAAGAATAATTTTTAAAAATATCAATAAAACTTTAAAAAATAATTCATTTCATAAGAAACTAATGAGGTACAGTGGTATTGATAAATGACAGAAATATATTTTAAGAAATTAATCAATGTTTATTTAAAAGAAATATCATCACAAAGTCACTTCTTTTCCATAATAAATGATCCAAACTCCTCCAGGTCTGAAGTTGTTAACCTTTTGTGTGGGAATCACAGATCCCTTTGGCAGTCTGGTGAAACCCATGGCTCCTCTTTGTAATAATGTTGTTATATGCATAAACTAAAATATCTAAAACTAAAGGCACACAATTACATTGAAATACAACTCTTAAAGTATTTTTTAAAATATAATTTCCAATCTCTAAAAATGTATCCATGGACCAAGGTTAAGAACCCTGATTTGATTTATTTTCATAGTTCTATTTTCTAATATTTTATACAGTTTTATGTGTTCTTTTGGACTTTCTCCAATTTCTCGAGTTTGCAATGTGTATATCTTTCCCTAACCATTTGAGTGGCATTTTCTCCTAGAAAATTAAGAAATTACCTAGTTAAGAATGGTGCTTGCTAATAATTCATTATTTTTGTTGTTAATTCACTTCAGACTCCTTGTGAGTCCATTTGGGGTTTTATTGGCAGAGACACAGAAGTGGTTTGCCATATTATTCTCTAGCTTATTTCCCAGGTGAGGAAATTGAGGCAAACATGGTTAAATAACTTGTCTAGGGTCACCAGGAAAGTAAGTGTCTAAGGCCATTTTTGAACTTATGAAGATGAGTCACCTGGACTTCAAACCCAGAACTCTATCCACTATGCCACTGAGCTGTGTAATGCATTATTATCAACACGTAATAAGCTAGCATAAAAATAATCATATTTAATAATACATTTAATATTTTAATAATTAAATTTTGCTAATAAAATAAGCTAGCATTTTAAACTACAGTGATGCAAAGATATTTCAAGGAACACTTGTCTCAAGTTTCTAATAAGGCAAATTAAATTCATGGTGATATTTTCTCTAATGCTTTGATTGACTTTGAATTTCAGATGTCTACACAATATGGGAAATCCCAAAAGTCTTTTATGATACTTAGGTATATACTCATCCATTTATACAATATATACACTTATACATAAATCCATGTATGCCTACATAAATTGTGGAGACAATCTAAATCATCAGAATCAATGTTGTTATTTCACATTTTCTCCAATATTTCAATTGTCATCAAAATTTTCTAGCAAAACCCAGTGAATATCATTACTGACCCTATTTTCCAGTTGGTTTTAATTATGTGAGAAAATAGGGGAAAGAAAGGTAGCTAAGTCCAAGGAGATAAAATTCGTCTAAAATTTAAGCTACTTACAAAACCTCTTCGATAGAGGTTTTCCTTTTAATTAAAGGAGTTGTGGATTTGACTCTCAGGTTTTCAGGGTCTATCAAATCTCGTTCCCCTTTCTGAACAAGGTTATGGGCTTACTGTGAAATTTTTACTCTTCCAAATTCTAATCTTCATTCATGTTCTTTTACTATTTCTTATAAATATTTTCATATACTTGCTCTCTGCACTCACACAATCATTGCCATAATTCAGATTCTAGCTCATTACTCCTCTTCTTAGAGATCAGAATCTTGAAATGACAATCAATTATCTTTACTTTCCAGTTTCATTTTGCAGTACTCTCATATACTACTTGTTCAAGAAAAACTATATGACTAACTATTTTTCTGAACTTGACATTCAATCTCCCACATGCATATATTTGTAAAAGCTGTTCTCCATGGCTAGAATAAACTTGCTTTTCCTGCATTACATGAAAAGAGATAAGGTTAGCACTCTCCTTGATATGGATGGAAGAGGTCCTAGTGGCCTTAACAACACATATATGGTTAGGCATTGCTACATCTTCTGTGGCATCTAACCGTGTTTCTTTCTTTCTTTCTTTCTTTCTTTCTTTCTTTCTTTCTTTCTTTCTTTCTTTCTTTCTTTCTTTCTTTCTTTCTTTCTTTCTTTCTTTCTTTCTTTGTATCTGGATAACCCATATCAGATTGCATACCATCTTTGGGGCAGAAGGGATGGAAGGAGGGAGAAAAACATTAGAAATAAAAATCTTGTAAAAGCAAATGTTGAAAACTATCTTTGCATGTAATTAGAAAAAAATAAAATACTATTAAGCAGGTAAAAATTAAAAGAAATAAATTTCCTTTTCACCTCTGTTACAGGAGTCATCATCTTTTTGAGATGGGGAGGGAATCAGGTCAAGTACTGCTTATTACTTTCTTCCTCTTTAAGCTACACATATCAGTGGTGTCAAACTCAGGTAAAAATGAGGATGACTAATGCATACATAAAAACCTCTTGTATGCTATATATTGACAGAAAGTCATATGTTAACATTATCTAAGTCTTATTGTACTGTATTTTTTATGTTAAATATTTATCAGTTACATCTTAATCTGTTTTGGGTAGGAGGGCCATTTGTATGAAACCTATTTATGATTCTCTAATTACATGTTATATCTCTCCAACTCCTCTTTCCCATGGACTCAAAGGGCTCTGTGCTGCTGATAGCAGATGCTGTTTCATTTTTGTACTTATCTGTTCAAAATCCACTTTTTCTACTGAAGGATTATACTCAGCTTTGCTGGGTAGATGATTTTAGTTGTAATCCTAGCTCCTTTTCCCTCCTGAATATCATATTGCTTTCTTCAGCTAGCTTTTATACCTCCTTTTCCCATTTGGCCTGTTCTACTTTTTAAGGAGTACTTATCTTTGACAAATTTTTGTATATCTTCTTCAATTTGTCCAATTCTGCTTTTCAAAGCAGTCTTCTCTTCACTGAATTTTTGTTCCTCTTTTACGATTTGACCAGTTTTGTTTTCTGTTGTATTATTTTCTTTAGTGTTTTTGTGCCTCCTTTGCCAAATTGTTGACCCTCTTTTATGATTTGTTTTGCATCACTCTCTTTTCTCTTCCCCACTTTTCCCTCTACCTCTCTCACTTCATTTTAAAAAATCCATTTTGAGCTTCACATTGCCCCACGACCAACTTACATTTTTTCTTGGAGATTTTGGATATATAAATTTTGCCTTTGTTGTTTTCTGGGTGTGTTTTGATTATCCTTGTCTCCATAATAACCTTCTATGATCAGAGATTTTTCCTGTTGTTTGCTTATTTTACAATATATTTCTTGACTTTCAACTTTATGCTAAAGTGGGGCTCTGATTCCAGAGAAGGAGAAGCTATCCCAAGCTTTAGGTGTTTTTGTGCAGCTGTTTTCAGTGCTAATACTGGGGATCTGTACGTTTTTGGCTCTTCCAAGCTTGTATGATCTAGGGCAGGGGTGGAGAACCTGCAGTCTTGAGGCTACATATAGGCCTCTAGGTCCTCAAGTGTTGCTGTTTGAATAAATCAAACTTCACAGAACAAATCCCCTTAATAAAAGGATTTATTGTATAAAACTTGGACTCAGTCAAAAGGCCATATCCAAGGACCTAGAAGGCCAAATGTGACCTTGAGGCCATGTTCTCTTGTACTGTGCAATGGTTTGTGAGAAACTCTATGCATTCTTTTTACCACTGGAAATGTAACCAGGGTTACTGCTCCCCAGTGGCTACAAGCTCTGTTATGGTAGTGATCCCCTTTGAACTGGAACTAAGACTGAGGACTTTGACTCAGATTCAAGTATGGGCAATGCAAGAGTCTTGCCCCTGGTACCAGCAAAAGGACCATTGTATGGAGCAACTAGGTGGTACAGTGAATAGAGCACTGGCCCTGGAGTCAGGAGGACCTGAGTTTGAATTTGGCCTCAGATACTTAACACATAACTACACATGTCACCTTGGGCAAGTCACTTAATCCCAATTGCCCTGCCTTTCCCACTCCAAAAAAGAAAAAAAATGGACCACTGTAAATCTTCTGACCCATTGCCAAATCCCCTTGTTGTCTGTGGGCTGAGAGGTCTGGAAAGCACCACTGGTGCCACTGATTCAGTCACTCCAAGGCTTTTCATGTTTTTATGGGTCCTGGTCTATGGTGGTGTGGAGTGTACTATAGCAAGCATCTCTCTCATCCTGGTGCAACAATCCTTTCCTGTCAAACTTCTAAGTTGTCTTGGGCTGGAAAATTGCTTCACTCCATGTTTTCATGAACTCTGCTGCTCTAAAATTTGTTTAGATTTATTATTTAAAGGCATTTGGAGGGGTTTGGGGGAGAGCTCAGTTGGGTCCCTGACTTTACTCCACCATCTTGGCTCCACCCCCTGTTATATTCTGTTTATATCTTGTTTATACATAGTTCTTTGAAGTTGTCTCTCAAATTATACTGTAAGGTCCTTGAGAGCAAAGAAGGACTATGTTCTATGTTTTGCCTTTCTTTATGCATTCAAGGCTTAGCACAGTGCCTTAGCACAGAAAGGGAGAAAAGAAAGAAAGAAGCATTTATCAAGCATCTACTCTGTGCCAGGCACTGTGCTAAGCATTTTAAGCAAAATTATTTCTTTTGATCCTTATGATAACCCTGTGAGATGAATGCTATTGGTATCCCCAGATGAAGATACTGAGGTAGACAAAAGTTTAGTGATTTGCCCACAATTCATTGTCCCATGGGTTGGTGAAAACGTTGATTCTTTAAGGATTGCACTCTTCTAATATTTCCAACAACATTGCATCACTAGGAAAATATTTGGGTTAAAAAGATGACTTCAGCCAAGGAGCAGATTGGTCTCATTAAAAACATTGTGAAATTTCTTAAATTCAGTTCTGCCTGAAGTCTTCTTTTTCTCATTCATTTCGAGGCCCAATTCACTATTCCTAAGCACAGACTGTAGCAAGTATCTGTATATACTGAACTGATTCTTTGACTCAAAGTATTGGTTATTCAATTCTGTATCACTATCTGGATAAGAGTCATTTTTCATCCACTTAGCTTTCACAAATGGATTGTAGTTTTATTTCTTATATATCAATGGGTCTATCTCATTTAAGGCTTCTAAAGTTCCAGAGATGGAAACAGGTAGTACAATGTTACCCATAACTCCTGGATGAACTCACCATTTCAAAAAATTCATACTCTGGACTTTGGTAAGTAAATAACAATTATACCGTAATAATACCTAATATTTATACAGTGTTTTAAGATTTGAAATGTGCTTTATGTGTTATTTCATTTGAATCTCATAACAATTATCTCCATTGTACAGATGAGGAAACAGGTTGAGAGAGGTTAACTGACCTTTTTAGGGTCTCACTGCTGGTAATTGCTTAAACTCAGGTCTTCTTGACTTCAAGGTTAAAATTCTATCCACTATGTCACCCAACATCCTCACACCTTCCATGATAATGAGGGAGCACTTTTAGTGGGTATGCATCTTTCTGTTTTATATGCTTAGTTTGATTTTCACAACCAGCATGCAACTGAATATAATGGTTTTTTCCCTGTAGAAAGTAGTCTGCTTTTTTTTTTAAACAAATGCTTTATTAACTTCTGTTTTACATCATTCATTTATGCCAGATTTTGAGTTACAATCATTTTCCCCCCGTTATTCCCCTAACCAACTTCTCAGAATAGCAGTCCCACAAGATATTGCATCCTCCAATCTGCTCTCTCCCATACCTTCTCCCATACCCCCTTCGACTTTTCCATTAGAGGAAGGTGAATCTTTGTGTCCCAATGCCTGCACATTTTATCTCCCAATTATAAGCAAAAGAGTATTAATAATAGTATATATATACATATATGTATATATATTTGAAACATTTAATGTTAAGTCTTCGAATTTCAGATCCATTTCCTTCCTCCCTTGTCACCCATTCCCTCTGGGGAGATAAGTAATTCAGTATATGTTGTTCATGTCTAGCTATGCAAAACATTATCATAGTAGATATATTGTACAAGGCTGCTTATAATTCCCTCCCACTCATCCCACCCCCCACCTGGTCCATTCCCTACATGATCCTGTCCCTCTTCTATTGTGGGTACTTCCAACCTCCCCTCCCCCCAAGGATGCCCTCCCATCCATCATCCCTCCTCTTATCCCCCTTCCCCCTATTCTGCTGCAGGTTGAGATATCCCATTTATTATGTATGTCATTCTCTACCTGAACCTAATTCAATGAGAGTGTGGTTTTGCCTTTTTTGCCTTCCTATTCTCCTCCTGCCTTGCAACCACTTCCCCTTGCTTCTTCTACATGAGATAGTTTACCTTACCCTGTCTCTCCCCATCTCCTCTTGCCACTTTCCTCTCTCACCTCATAATTTCATCCCTTGAGTATTCTCCCTTCCCAACAAATTCAACCTATGCCCTCTATCCATATATAACTCTAACCATATACACACACATTTACATATGTATTCATATGACCACACACCCTTCTTCCATTGTTTTCATAGTGAGAAAGATATAATCAGTGACAGTTATTGCTTTTCCATATAGGAATGTAAATAGTTCAACTTTGATAAGTTCCTTTTGATTTCTTTTCCCTGACTACTTTCTCAGGCATCTCTTGCTTCTTGTGTCTGGATGTCAAATTTTCTATTCAATTCCGGTTTTTTCCTCAAGAATGCTTGAAAGTCCTCTATTCCACTGAATGACCATATTTTCCCCTGAAACAAAATACTCAGTTTTGCTGGGTAGGTGACCCTTGGGTTCATTCCCAGTTCTTTTGCCCTCTGGAATAGCATATTCTATGCCCTTCGATCCCTCAGTGTAGAAGCTGCCAGGTCCTGGGCTATTCTGATTGTGTTTCCACAATATTGAAATTGTTTCTTCTTGGCTGTTTGTAGTATTTTCTCCTTGATCTGGGGATTCTGAAACCTGGTTATAATATTCCTGTGAGTTTTCTTTTTGGGATCTTTTTCAGGAGGTGATCTGTGGATTCTTTCAACCTCTATTTTGCCCTCTGGATCTAAAACATCAGGGCAATTTTCCTTGAGAATTTCTTGAAGGGTGATTTCTAGGTTCTTTCTTTGATCGTGGCTTTCAGGTAGTCCAATAATTTTTAAATTGTCTCTCCTGGATCTATTTTCCAGGTCAGTGGTTTTTCCCATGAGATATTTCACATTGCTTTCTAATCTTTCGTTTGTTTGGATCTGCTTAACAGCATCTTGATTTCTCATAGTCATTAGCTTCCATTTGCTCCAGTCTAACTCTGAAGGAATGAATCTCCTCAGTGAACTTTTGAGATTCTTTTTCCATCTGGCAAATTCGACTTTTTAAGGCATTCTTCTCCTCATTGCCCTTTTGGGCCTCCTTTGCCATTTCAGTTAGTCTATTTTTTAAGGTGTTGTTTTCCTCAGTCAGGCTGTTGACCCTCATTTCATACTTTTCCTGCATCCTTCTCATTTCTCTTTCCAATTTTTCCTCCACTTCTCTTATTTGATTTTTAAAGTCCTTCTTAAGGTCCTCTATGGCCTGCAACCTGGTCATGTTTTCCCCTGGGGCTTTTGGAGCAGGACTTCTGACCTCACAGTACTTTTCCCACTCTATGCCCCCAAAATAGGAGTCTAGGGTTGCATTTTTCTGTTTCCTTTGCCTTGGCATGTTGCCACTTAATTACTTGACTTTTGGGCTTGTTGCCACACTATGGCTTTAAGGCCAGATAGAGGAATTTTCGTCCCGAACGTGTGGGGGGCAACTTCAGTTTCTGGCAAGCTGTAAACCCACCCACAACTTCCACCCTAGAGCACAATCCAGATCCAGGGAGGTTAAAGCAAGAGCGATTACCCCCCAAGATTGATCGCTGGATCTCCCTACAATTTGCAGGCCAGGAGCTGGAGCTGCCTCTGAAAACTACAAAATGGCGTGTCCCCTCAGTGGCTTCTAGGCCCCAGGGGAGGGAGCCGACGCATTCCCCAAATACTGGTCCCAAAGTTCATAAGACACTAACCTCTTACTTTGTCCTAGGCTTGTCTCTGTTGATAATTCTGGAGTCACCACAGCTGCTGGTGTTCTGGGGTTCCTCCAGCCGGCAGCTGGCCCTGCCGCCCTGGGGCTAAAACCTTGGCTCACGGGGACCTGGGCTCTGCTCTGCTCGGCTTCCCACTCTCTGCACTCTACACACTGCGCGCTGCTGGCTCCCAGAGCGCTGTGCTGGTCCTTCCTGCAGGGCTGCTCGGTTGTCCTCAGTGGGAGGTTAGCTTTTCTGTGTCGTTATGTGGGTGCTGTGGCTCCAGAGGTTGTTCAGAGTCCCCTTTTACATAGTTTGGGGGGAATCTGGGGGCAGAGTGGCTTGGATGAGCTGTTTCTACTCCGCCACCTTGGGTCCGCCCCAAGTAGTCTTCTTTTGGAATCAGAGGGCTTGGGTTCAGTTTCTCTCTTTGTTCCTACCTATGTGACCTAGGGTCAGCAATTATCCTTTTTTGTGCCTCAGTTTCCTAATCTATAAAATGAGGTGTTGGGATAACATATTTTATAAAATACATTCAAATTTAACAATAAAATTTATGATTCCATAATTCTATATCCTATGATCAAGAGATCTTTAATGATTGTAATTTATATGTGGCAAACTCACAATTACAGAAAATAATTAAAAGCTACAATTCTAAGATGAATACTTAATTTCTTATAATCGATAAACAGTAAACACGCTAAAATAATGTATTACCGTATGCCATTTGTAGTGAATTGACTATAAACTTGTGATCTATGACAGAAATGCAGTCTTGGACTTTTTAATGGTGATAAGAATTAGATTCAAATACTTTTCTCATGCTACCATTTCTTTTCTGATTCCATCTTCATTAATATTTTTTTCATAAAACTTCTTTAATTTCATATCAAAATCATCTGTTTTATTTTTTGTGATATCCTCAAGTTTTTGCCTGGTTGAGAGTTAGACCCCTAGATATGGTTATGAAGGATTTTCTGATTATGTAAATCATCTAATTTTTAATGATGTCAATTCATAAAATTTCTTCATATTTCAGCTGTATTAATCTATGTTTCTTTTCCTAATCATTTCTTCTCCTTCTTGGGTCATGAGTTACTTCTCTAACCATAGTTGTAAAACATAAACAAGATATTTAATCCTTCTCCAATTTAAAAAAAAATATTTCTTTCATATTTCTATTAGTGGATTGTTCCAGATGATTAGAGCATTGATCTTGTAGGAAGAACAAGAGAAAATAGATGAAGAGCTTGAATGTTTCGTAGATAGTCTTGTGTTATTAAAAGAAAGAGAAGATGGCCTCCAGAGTGTTGGTTGGATCTTCCACATTTTTATGCAAAGATGTGAAGAAGAAACACAGAGGAAAAGAAATATGTAAGGGTTCAGGACTATGCGGATGAAGCCACAGATCCATCTAAGTATCTAAGTACTGGTGCTTAGGGAATAAGAGGTTTAATTAAACAAGGATGAGAAATTAGGTGCAGACTTTTGTGGGGCTTCAGAAAGTAACTTTCAGGGACCTCGTAAGTCTATGACAGTAGTTCTTTATTATGTTTAATTTCCCTTCTAATCATATGGCTTTCCTTTTCTTAGATACTGATGTATCATTACTATTATGAGTTATGCTTATTAGCCATGATTAGGGTCGTGCATGGTCTAAAAAGGGTATAGAGAAATAGAATGTATTGTAATAGAAAGAATTAAGGACAAGGGGAATGAAAGAAGATGAGTGTTATGTGTGTGGGAAAATGTATAACTAAAATTAACTGCTCTGTCAAAAAAACAAATACCTGTAGTTGGAGATGGGAACATGAAAATGCTTAGAATAGGACATGCTTGGTACTTACATGAATGTGAAAGAAGAGACACTGATATTTTCTGAATACTAGGAGGTTATAGTGTTCCAGAGAAACATATTTGCTCCTTTCTTGAATGATTAGAAAAGGGAAAAACAATATAGGGGTAAACAGAAGAGGGCAACTCTGGAGTGATTATAATTCTTATTTTCTTACAAGTAACTTTTCATGGAAGACATCCTTATTTCCCCCAGTTACTAGTGCCCTCTTATTCTTTGAATTATCTTGTATTATACAGTACTTATCTACACATATGCCATCTGTTATTTTCTCCCCCAATTCTAGTAGAAAGTAAGATCCTTAAGATCTTTAAGGGCAGTAACCATACTGGTTTGACTCTGTAACCATAATGCCTAGCCCATTGTTTTGTGCATTTTCCCTTTTTAGTTTAGATATGTCATTTTGTTACTTTAAGGATCTGCTGAAGCTAGAGAACACATGCCCACTTTCATGGGAGGAACACCAGTCCAGGAAATATGGGGAATCCATTGATCCTTTTCATATTAAACATGAAATATATTTTCAAGACTTTTAAAGGAACAAAACAGTTATATCCATGAAGATTTGAATAATTTCATTAACCTTGGAGTCTTAAAGACTTAAAGGACCAATTCCTACTTATTTCTACCCAATCCACCCCCTTCCAGAAAAGTATATGAAAGAGGAACCAAAAATACTTAATCAAAGCAGTACTGTATATAAAGCTGTCATTCATCTAACAATGAAATATCCAGTTTGAGAATAATCCAGTCTTCCCTTCTTCTGTATTTTTGGATGCCATTCCAAAAGAGTGTACAAAGAGAGGGAGTGTATGAAACAAAAACAGGTATTGCCATATAATGAAAAAAAATGAACAACAACAACAACAACAACAAAATGAAAACACTTGAATGTGTCTCAGGAAATCCGACCTGAAACTTTATTTCCAAGTTGGGTGATCTCTGACAAATTCCTTAATTTCTCCACCTCGACCTTAGTTGTCTTACCTGAAAATTCATGTAGTTGAACTAGATGAACTCTTAATCGTAATTTTTGGGACATTTTGCCACTGGTTAGCAGTTTTAAGTATAGTTTGAAAGTAGAACGTAAGGGTGAAATAACATGATAATATTTTCTATAGATTTTAATGAGTCATTGAGTTACTGTGGCCCATTATCAAAAATAAGGGAGAATTTAGCTTTCATTTTTAGTCTGCTTATAGACAGACTTTCACTTCAGCATAATGCTGAGGGCACTAAAAGAAACACAGACTATTTAGTGACATTTCTCCAAAGGAAAAGAAACACATGTTGTTGTGGTATTAACTGAGAAAGTTAAAATAAAATAAATTCCAGACATTTCAAGTGTCAGACTGGCTTATAGCACATTCTTTCTTTCTCTAAGATCCAGCTGAGCAGGTGGGCGATAGATTTTTGACTCTTGTTCCGACCTTCTCATCCTGTCACCACCTGTTGAGAACATTTTGAAGTCATGAATGGATTGGCCCCAAGTGACATTCTGCATGAAAAGTGTAGAATTTTCATTCATTAAGACTCTCTCTCATTTGTCCTTACTTTACTAGATGAGATCATTGATATTTGAAAAAATGTTTTAATTTTAACACTCAGAAAGGACATTGGGATATCTAAAAATTGCCAACATTTGTGATGTTGACAATGTCATTTGCTCACAGTAGTCAACAAACAAGGAAATCTCATTGAAAGCAATCAGGGAAAGGTTCATATAGGAAATAGGACCAGATCTAGGCCTTAAAGGAAGAAAAGAATTTCAGTGATTCAACAGAGATGAGTTGAGGGGAGGTGGTGTTGGGAGAGTTTATTCTAGGCAAGGGGAAGGGTGTGTACAGAGTTAGGTAGGGCAGTCTATAGTGAGATCAGACAAAAGTGAGTAGGCTAGTTTTGTATATCAAATAGTGTATATAAGTTGGAATAGTGAATAATGCTTAGCGTTTACATATTACTTTACAAAACATTTTATAAATATCATCTCATTTCATATTCAAAACAACCCAGGGAAGAAAGTGCTGTTATTATTGCCATTTTATCAATGAAGGAACCAAGACAGGCAGAGTTGAGTGACTAGGCCAGTGTCACACAGCTAGTAAGAATCTGGGGCAGAATTAGGACACAGCAATTCTTGGCTCCAGGCCCACCGCTCTATCCACTGAATCACACAGCTGCCCCATAATTATGCTAGAAAGAGAGATTGAAGAAAAATAATAGATGTTCTTGAATCATAGGCCAAGAAGTTTGAACAATATATGATCACTATCAGCACATAACTACTAATATATGATTTCCCATCTTTTAAAAGATCATAATATTAAATATCGTATTTGTTTTCTTGAAAGAATTCAGGATTGCACTTAAGAGATTTTTCCCTCTCCTGTCTCCAGTCATGTGTTTTTCCAATCAATAAATAATCAATAATCATTTATTAAATGCCTATTATATGCCAAGTACTGTGTTAATTTCTGGCGATAGAAAAAGAGGCAAAAGACAGTCTCTGCCCTCAAAGACTTCCAATCTATTTGGGAGAACAAAATTCAAACAAATACATACAAAGAAAGCTACACACGGCATAAAAGGAAATAATTAGCAGAGGGAAGGACTGGAATTAAGGGGGGTTAGGAAAGGTTTCCTGTAGTAAGTGGAATTTTAATTGGGACTTAAAGGAAGTCAGGGAGGTCAGTAGTCAGATTAGAGAAGGGAAGAACATTTCAGGCATGAAGGACAGTCAGAAAATTTCCCAGAGGCAAGGGATGGAGTATTTTGTGCACACAATAGCCAGGAGGCCAGTGTCACTGATAGAAGACTGTGTGGTGGAGAATAATGTGTAAGAAGACTAATAAGGTAGGAGGGGGCTGGGTTATGAGCTGCTTTGAATGACAAATAACATTTTGTATATTTGATCCTGGAGGATAGGGTGCCACTGGAATTTATTGAGTAGAGGGTTGCAATGATTGGACCTGAACTTGAGGAAAATCACATCAGTGACTGAAAGAAAGCTGTGTTGGAGTGGGGAGAGACCTGAGGCAGTCAGACCCAGCAGCAGACATTTTCAATAATCCAGGTATGAGGTAATGAGGGCTTCCATCAGAGGGCTCCCAGTGTCCAAGGAGAGAAGGAAAAGTATTGAAGAAATACTGCAAAGGTGAAAACAACAGCTTGGATATGGCAGGGGAGAGCTAGTGAGGAGCCAAGGATGTATTCTTAATGCTGATAAAGCCATCTTCATTTTCATCTGTATGTCCTCCATGCTCAGCACAGTGACTGGCAAAATATTAGGTATGAAATAAATGCTTTTTAATCAAATGATTAATCAATGTTTCATAATGCCTAATTTCTAGTGTGTTCTCCTTCTGCTAAAAAAATTAAATACTTTACAATCTAGTTTCAACTAACTTTCTTTAGCCATAATATGCACTATTCCAAATATATCCGTTTAATACTCTCATCCTTACCATAGACTCATTTGTCTCTGTGGATTTGTACACATTCGTCTCCCTGCCCAGGCCAGATGCTTCCAATATCACCTCTTCTCAGCCCATCTCTATGTATTGAAATCCTTCTTTTTCTAGCTTTGATTGTGCATTCTGCAGGAATTCTTCATGGATTTCCTTTAATTAGATAAAATTCTTCTTTCTTCATTTTTTCTCATGTCACTCTTTAACCTTTCCTATGAACTTCATCATATATTAACATGATGCAGTTATTTTTGCCCATGTCTCATTCCTTCTACTTGACAATAATTTTCACTAATCTTGGCATTCCAAATGCCTGGAATTTCATAAGCACCTATTGTGTCCAGGGCACTTTGCTAGTTGATAGGTGAGAAACACAAGTTTACATTAGTTAGCTATGCTTCTTGTCTCAATGGAAACTACTAATGAAGAGTGACAGGCACATAAAATATGCTTAATAAATATTTATTTGTTTACTCAAGTTTTTAATAATTGACCCTTGACCAACACCTGGGTGAATTGGATAATAGAAAGAATAACATAAGGTTAAAACATTTATAGAAGTCCCTCTGATGTGGAGACTGGAGAGCATAGTGAAGAATTCTGCCCAAAGATTCCATTTTAAGTGGTCTCCGATGTCAGTCATCTTTTCATTTACCATGTGGCTGCACTTTTCTAGATTGGACCCCACTATCATCATGCTCACAGTGGAATTCCCTCTCCTTCCCCTACCTTGTTTTGAAGCTTTCTTTCTTACATTGTCTCTACCAATCAAATCACCCCCTGAGATGAAGGACTTTCTTTCATTTTTGCATTTGTGATCTTAGCACTTAGCACAGTGCCTAGAACATATTAGGAGCTTAATAAAAGTTTCTTCATTACTTCATTGAATGAAGTATAATAAGTATGTCTCCTGACACCAAATCTCCAGAATTTTGCTTTGTGTTGCCCAGAAAGTATGGTACTATTTAATGATTTGAAATTTAACCTATTTTTCCTAATATGGCTTTTTATTCCTTCAAATTATTTATTCTTTTTTAAACATTCTTTATGTCCTTTTTCTTCTTTATTAATTTGTTTGTTTATGTTTGGTTTACAAGATTCAATTCCATAGTTCCTTGAGTTTCAGATTTTCTTTCCTTCCCTCGCATCCCTCCCCCTCCCCCATGATGGCATACAATCCAGTATAGGATCTGCAAATATTTTCACATAAGACATTAATAAGATTACAAAGGGAGATTGTACTAAATGGAATGAAAAATGGTAAAGAGGAAATAAAACCAAACAAGAAAAAGAAAAAGATCAAGTAGTTTACTTCAATCATGATTCAAACTCAGTTTTTTCTAGTTCTTTCTCTGAATGTAGACATCTCTCTCCATCATGAGTCTTTTGGTGTTGACTTGTAACCCTGCATTGCTGAGAAGAGTCCAGTTAATGTTAGATGGTAATCACACATATGTTGTGTTTGTGATTGTGTACAAATTTCTCCTGGTTCTACCCTTCTCACTACACATCAGTTCTTATAAGCCTCTCCAGGTAAATATGGAGTCCATCTGCTCCTCGTTTTTTATAGCACAATAGTATACCATTACATGCATATACCACAACTTGTCCAGCCATTCCCCAATTGATGGGCACCCCTTAATTTCCAATTCTTTGCAACCACAAAAAGAGCTGCTATAAATATTTTTGTACATGTGGGTCTTCCTCCCACTTCTATGATCTCTTTGGGATATAACCCTAGAAGTGGTATTGCTAGGTGAAAGGGTGTGAATTTATTTATAGTCCTTTGGGCATAATTCCAGATTGCTCTCCAGAATGGTTGGGTCAGTTCACAACTCCACCAGCAATGCATTAATGTCCTGATTTGCCCACATCCTCTCCAGCATTTGTCACTTTCTTGTTTTGTCATCTTAGCCAATCTGACTGGAGAGATGTGGTATCTCAGAGTTGTTTTGATTTGCATTTCTCTAATTAATAGTGATTTAGAGCATTTCTTCATATGCTTATAGATATCTTTAATTTCTTTCTCTGAAAACTTCCTATTCATATCCTTTGACCATTTCTCAATTGGAGAATGACTTGTATTTATATAGATTTGGCTCAATTCTCTATAAATTTTAGAAATGAGTCCTTTATCAGAGACACAAGTTGTAAAAATTCTTTCCCAGTTTCCCACCTCCCTCTTGATCTTGGTTACATTGGCTTTGTTTGTGCAGAAGCTTTTCAATTTAATGTAATCAAAATTATCCATTTTGCATTTTATAATGCTCTCTAATTCTTGTTTGGTCCTAAAATCTTCCCCTCTCCACAGATCTGTCAGGTAAACTATTACTTGCTTTCCCAAATTGCTTACAGTATCATCCTTTACACCTAGATCATGCACCCATTTAGACTTAATTTTGGTATATGGTGTTAGATAGTGATCTATGCCCAGTTTCTGCCATACTGTATTCCAGTTTTCCCAGCAGTTTTTGTCAAATAGTGCATTCTTATCCCAAAAACTGGGGTCTTTGGGTTTATCGAACAATAGATTGCTATATTCATTAACTGCTGGGTCTCCTGCACCTAATCTATTCCATTGATCCACTACTCTACACCTCTGCCAGTACCAAGCAGTTTTGATGACTGCTGCTGTATAATACAGATTAAGATCTGGCATAGCTAGTCCACCTTCCCTAGCATTTCTTTTCATTAATTCCCTTGATATTGTAGACTGTTTGTTTTTCCAAATAAATTTTGTTATTATTTTGTCTAACTCTACAAAGTAGTTTGTTGGTAAATTGATTGGAATGGCACTAAATATATAATTTAGTTTGGGTAAAATTGTCATTTTTATTATATTAGCTCGACCCAGCCACAAGCAATTGATATTTTTCCAACTATTTAGATCTGTTTTTATTTGTGTGAGAAGTGTTTTGTAGTTGTGATCATATAGATTCTGGGTTTGTTTTGGCAAGTAGATTCCCAAATATTTTATAATGTCTACAGTGACTTTAAATGGGATTTCTCTTTCTATCTCTTGCTGTTGAGTTTTATTAGAGATGTACAGGAATGCTGAGGATTTATGTGGGTTTATTTTATATCCTGCAACTTTGCCAAATTTATTTATTGTCTCAAGTAATTTTTTACTTGATTCTCTAGGATTCTCTAAGTATATCATCATATCATCTGCAAAGAGTGACAGCTTGGTCACTTCTTTGCCTAATTTGATTCCTTTGATTTCTTTTTCTTCTCTAATTGCTACTGCTAATGTTTCTAGTACCAGATTGAATAAGAGGGGTGATAGTGGACACCCTTGTTTCACTCCTGATCTTATTGGAAAGGCTTCTAGTTTATCCCCATTGCATATAATACTTGCTGATTGTTTTAGATAGATGCTAGCAACTATTTTAAGGAAGGCTCCATTTATTCCTATACTTTCTAGTGTTTTTAATAGGAATGGATGTTGTACTTTGTCAAAAGCCTTTTCTGCATCTATTGAGATGATCATGTGGTTTTTGCTAGTTTTGTTGTTGATATGCTCAATTATATTGATGGTTTTCCTAATATTAAACCATCCTTGCATTCCTGGAATGAATCCTACCTGATCAGGGTGTATTATTTTTGTGATAAGTTGTTGGAGTCTTTTGGCTAATATTTTATTTAGAATTTTTGCGTCTAAATTCATGAGGGAGATTGGTCTATAATTTTCTTTCTCTGTTTTATCTCTTCCTGATTTAGGAATCAGTACCATATTTGTGTCATAGAAAGAGTTTGGTAGGACTCCTTCTTCACTAATTTTCCTAAATAGTTTGTAGAGTATTGGAATCAATTGTTCTTTAAATGTTTGATAGAATTCACTAGTGAACCCATCTGGCCCTGGAGATTTTTTCCTAGGGAGTTCATTGATGGCTTGTTTGATTTCTTTTTCTGAGATGGGGTTATTTAGGTAATTCACTTCCTCTTCAGTTAATCTGGGCAATTTGTGATTTTGTAAATATTCATCCATTTCACTAAGATTGTCATATTTATGTGCATACAATTGGGAAAAATAATTCCTCATTATTTTTTTGATTTCCTCTTCATTGGAGGTAGATTCACCCTTTTTATTTTTGATACTCATAATTTGGTTTTCTTCTTTCTTTTTTTATCATATTGACTAAGGGTCTATCAATTTTGTTGATTTTTTCATAAAACCA
The DNA here is from genome assembly GCA_011680675.1 of Gymnobelideus leadbeateri. Classification (NCBI taxonomy): domain Eukaryota; kingdom Metazoa; phylum Chordata; class Mammalia; order Diprotodontia; family Petauridae; genus Gymnobelideus; species Gymnobelideus leadbeateri. Next base: position 130,573 of record WOXC01004669.1, on the reverse strand, counting down.
GCTCTTAGTTTTATTTATTAATTCAATGGTTTTCTTAATTTCAATTTTATTAATCTCACCTTTGGTTTTCAATATTTCTAATTTAGTACTAAATTGGGGATTTTCAATTTGTTCTTTTTCTAGCTTTTTCAATTGCATGTCCAACTCATTGACCTCCCTTCTCTCTGCTTTAATTAAGTATGCACTCAGGGATATAAAACTTCCCCTGAGAACTGCCTTTAGTGCATCCCACAAATTTTGGTATGTTGTTTCATTATTATCATTCTCTTGAATGAAATTATTGATTGTTTCTATAATTTCTTCTTTGACCCACCGATTTTTTAGGATTAAATTGTTTAGTTTCCAATTAGTTTTTAGTCTATCTTTCCATGGCCCTTTATTGCATATAATTTTTATTGCATCATGATCTGAGAATGATGCTCTTACTATTTCTGCCTTTCTGCACTGGATTGTGAGGTTTTTATGCCCTAGTACATGGTCTATTTTTGAGTATGTACCATGCACTGCTGAGAAGAAAGTAAATTCCTTTTTATCCCCATTCAGTTTTCTCCAGAGATCCATCATATCTAGTCTCTCTAAGATTCTATTCACCTCCTTAACTTCTTTCTTGTTTATTTTGAGGTTAGATTTATCGAGTTCAGAGAGGGGGAGATTAAGGTCCCCCACCAGTATAGTTTTGCTATCTATTTCTTCCTCTAATTCCTTTAACTTCTCCTCTAGGAATTTGGCTGCTATACCACTTGGTGCATATATATTAAGTAGTGATATTGCTTCATTCTCAATGGTGCCTTTTAGTAGGATATAGTTTCCTTCCTTATCTCTTTTAATTAGATCTATTTTTGCTTTTGCTTTATCTGAGATAAGTATTGCTACCCCTGCTTTTTTTACTTTAGCTGAGGCATAATAAATTTTACTCCAACCTTTTACCTTTACCCTGTGGGTATCCCTTTGTTTCAAATGTGTTTCTTGAAGACAGCATATTGTAGGATTATGGTTTTTAATCCATTCTGCTATCCGCCTCTGTTTTATGGGAGAGTTCATCCCATTCACATTCACAGTAATGATGACTATCTGTCTCTTCCCTTCCATCCTATTCCCTCCCCTGTTTATATTTTTGTTTATTCCTTCTCCCTTCCCCTCCTTGAAGTTTTCCCTTTTGACCGCCCCCTCCCTCAGTGTTCCCACCCAGTGACCCCCCTTCTTAACCTACCCTCTCCCCTTACTACTATTTCCCTCCCTTATAATCCCTCCCTTTAGTCTCCTCCTTTTCACCCCCCCTTACCCTCCCACTATCTATAGGACACAATAAATTTTTATACTTATCAGAGTAAATTACTCCCCGTTTGATTCCAAACCAATGAGAGTAAATTTCAAACAGCCCTCCTCTCCCTCCCTCCATTTCCTCTATTTAATGAATTTATGTGTCTATTCACGTTAGATTCTTAAACTTCACTGATTAATTTGATCCTTCTTTGAACCAGAAACAGTGAGAATAGTGTTTAAATGATGTTCCTCTCTCTCTTACTTTCCCTTCTTCTATAGTGTGTTTTGATGCCTCTTCAGATGGCATATTTTACCTCTTCCTAGCTCATCCTTTCCTTTTTCCCATTACAGTACCATTGATCCCCTTAATATTCTTTTTTTTTTTTAGACTCCATGTTAGTGCATTCATACCCACACCCTCTAAGTATAACCCTTTTGCAGGTCATGATAATCATAGAGATTTCAAATATTGACAGTTATCAGCTCCACATATAGGGATGTGAACATTTTGCTCTTGTTGCATCCCAGGTAATGAGCTTGTGTTTGTGGGTGTGGGTGTGTGCACTTCTGCATGTGTGAGTCTATGTTACCCTTGTTTACCTTTTTATGTTCTTCTGGAGTCTTGTAATTGGAGATCAAATTTTCCATTGAGCTCTGGCTTTTTCATTAGGAAAGTCTGGAAGTCCCTTACTTCATTAAACGTCCATCTCCTTGCCTGAAAGATTATGCTCAGTTTTGCCGGGTAGTTAATCCTTGGTTGTAGTCCTAGCTCTCTTGCCCTACGAAATATCAAATTCCAGTCCCTCTGCTCTTTTAATGTAGAAGCTGCTAGGTCCTGTGTGATCCTAACTGTAGGTCCTCGATATTTGAATTGTTTCTTTTTGGCTGCTTGTAGAATTTTTTCTTTAATCTTATAATTCTGGAATTTGGCTACTATATTTCTTGGAGTTTTCAGTTTGGGATCTCTTTCAGGAGGAGTCCGGTGAATTCTATCAATAGCTATTTTATCTTCTGATTCCAGGACCTCAGGACAGTTTTCTTTGACAATCTCTTGGAGGATGTTGTCTAGACTGCTTTTCTCATCATGGCTTTCTGGTAGACCAATAATTCTTAGGTTGTCTCTCCTGGATCTGTTCTCTAGGTCAGTTATTTTTCCAGTGAGATATTTTACATTTTCTTGCAATTTTTCGATCATCTTGTTTTTTTTTGATTGACTCCTGCTGCATCATAGAGTTCTGAGTTTCAGTTTGATTGTATCTAATTTTTAGTGAATTATGGTCTTCAGTGAGTTTTTGAAGTTCCTTTTTTAGGGAGGTATTTTCTTTTTCCAAGTTGGTCATTGCCTCCCTGACTTGGTCTTTAAAATTTTTCTTAAGCTCCTCCAGGAATGCTATTTGGGCTTGAGACCAGATCATGTTTCCTTCTGTGGTCTCTGGTGTGGGCAGAGAGTCTATATTGTCCTGTGTGTTTTGTTGTTCTTGCCCTGCATAGTATGCTCGAATAGACTTTCTTGCCTTCCCCTTCTCCTTTTCAGCTTCCTTCCTTCCCATTGTGACTTCCTGTTTCTTATTGTCTCAGGCTATGAGTTTGGGGCCTGATCCTTGACTTTGAATACCTCTGGGTGGCTAGTTTATGGCTAAGTCAGGGAAGTCAGTGAGGAATGTAGATGTGTAGGTGGGGATGAGTCTGACCACTTCAGATTTCTGCCTCTATACCCCTGGGCTATAAGTAGGCTTTTGTTGGTGAGGTGAGGTGGGGCTTGTTGGGTCCCCTCCCTCTCTTCTCTTCAGATTCCTGGCTGTCTCAGTTACACCCTTTCTTGGAGAGTTTCAAGCCTGAGGCTATTTCCATTAACTTGGGATTTCAATCTGGGTGGGAGATCTTTGGGTTTTCTGCTTCATGAAGGAGGGATGGGAGGATCTGAGCAGCTAGAATTTACTTTGCCATTCCAGCCCCTGTATTATACAGGCAGGCAGTTTCTAAACTTCCAGGCTGGGGGCTGATTGCTGCCTGAGAAGCCACTCTCTCCACTGGGGGCCCGACTCTCCTACCTGGCTCCAATGATCCATTCCCTCTGCGAGATGACTGCGATTCCTCCTTGGTAAGTCTGCAGGCTGGGGTTTTTTCTCTCTCTGGTGTAGTCTGCTTGCCTGCTCTTAGGTCTGAGCTGTGCAGACCCCACGCGCTCTGCGCTCAACCTGTGCGGACACTCTGGGCAACCTCCTGGGCTGGATTCTGCCACACTCTGTCTTCCACTGGGCTCCGTCACTCCGGAATCCGCGCAGATTTACCCTTTTGGACTTAGTGACAGAGGAGCTCAGCGAGGTTACTGCTTCCTTTCCGCCATCTTGGCTCCGACCCCCCTCTCAAGTGTTCTTTAAATGTTTGATAGAATTCACTAATAATCCATCTGGCCCTGGGGATTTTTTCTTTGGGAGTTTGCTAATGGCTTGTTTGATTTCTTTTTTTCCACAGATGGTGTTAAGTAATTTACTTCCTCTTCAGTTAATCTGGATAACTTGTATTTTTGTAAATATTCTTCCATTTCACTAAGATTGCCAAATTTATGTGTATAAAATTGGGAAAAAGAATTCCTAATTATTATTTTGATTTCCTCTTCTTTGGAGCTAGATTCACCCTTTTCATTTTTGTCACTCAAAATTTGGTTTTCTTTCTTTTATATCATATTGCCTAAGGGTTTATAAATGGTTTTTTTTTCATAAAACCAGCACTTAGTTTTATTTATGAATTCAATAGTTTTCTTAATTTCAATTTTCTTAATTTCTCCATTTGTTTTCAATATTTCTAATATAGTATTTAATTGGGGATATTCAATTTGTTCTTTTTCTATCTTTTTCAATCGTGTGCCCAATTCATTGACCTCCCTTTTCTATAATTTATTCATGTATGCACTCAAGGATATAAAACTTCCCCTAAAAACTGCCTTTAATGCATCACACAAATTTTTGTATGTTGTCTCATTATTATCAGTATTTTGAAAGAAATTACTGATTGTTTCTTTAGCTTCTTGTTTGACCCACTCATTCTTTAGGATTAAATTGTTTAATTTCCAATTGTTTTTTAGTCTATCTTTCCATGGCCCTTTATTGCATATAATTTTTATTGTATCCTGATCTGAGAATGATACACTTAATATTTCTGCCTTTCTGCACTGAATTGTGAGGTTTTTATGCTTAAGTACTTGGTTGATTTTTGAGTACATGCCATGAACCACTGATAAGAAAGTATATTCCTTTTTATCCTCATTCATTTGTCTCCAGGGAGCTATCATATCTAGCCTCTCTAAAATTCTATTCACCTCCTTAACTTCTTTCTTGTTTATTTTGAGGTTAGATTTATCAAGTTCAGAGAGGGGGAGATTAAGGTCCTCCACTATTATATGTTTGCTCTCTATTTCTTCCTCTTATTCCTTTAACTTCTCTAGGAATTTGGATGCTATACCACTTGGTGCATAGATGTTATGTAATGATATTGCTTCATTCTTGATGGTGCCTTTTAGCAGGATATAGTTTCCTTACTTATCTCTTTTAATTAGACCTAATTTTGCTTTTTTGCTTTTGCTTTTTCTGAGATGAGGATTGCTACCCCTGCTTTTCTTTTACTTTAGCTGAGGCAAATATATTCTACTCTAGCTTTTTTTCCTTCAACCTGTGCGTGTCCCTTTTTTTCAATTATGTTTCTTGCAGACAGTATATTGTAGGATTATGATTTTTAATCCATTCACCTATCCATCTCTATTTTATGGGAGAGTTCATCCCATTCACATTTACAGTAATGATGACTACCTGTCTCTTCCCCTCCATCCTATTCCCTCCTCTGCTTATGTTTTTGTCTCTTCCTTCTCACTTCCCCTCCTTAAGGTTTTCCCTTTTGACAACCACTTCCCTCAGTCTTCTCACCTGGTGGCCCCCCTTCTTTACCTACCCTCTTCCCTTAATATTTCTCTCCCCTTTAATTCCCCCATTTTTCTCCCCCTCCCCTTACCCTCTTACTGCGTATAGGACACAACAAATTTTTATACTTATCCAAATATGTTATTCTCCCTTTGGCCCCAAACCAATGAGATTAAATTTCATACATTGCTCCTCTCCCTCCCTCTTTTCCCTCTATTTAATGAGTTTCCATGTCTTTTCATGTTAGAATCTTAAACTTAACTGATTATGTTCATCACTCTTTGAACCAGAAGAAGTAAGAATAATGTTCAAATGATGTTCCTTTCATTTTTTCCTTCCCCTCTACTATAGTGTGTTTTTATGCCTCTTTGAATGGCATAATTTACCTTTTTCTGTCTTATCCTTTCTTTTTATCCCATTACAGTTCCTTTGACCCCCTTAATAAGGTTTGTTTTTTATCTTCAGTTTAGTTCATTCATATGTACACCATCTATCTATGCACAACCCTTTAAAAGGTCATGATAATCATATTAATTTCATACAAATATTGACAGTTATCAGCTTCTCATATAGGGATGTGAACATTTTGCTCCTATTGCATTGCAAGTTATGTGCATGTGTGCATGAGTGTGTGTGTGCATATATGTATGTTTGAGTGTGGGTTTCGTTGTTCACCTTTTTATGTCTTTCTTTGGTCTTGTAATTGGAGATCAGATTTTCCATTGAGCTCTGGCTTTTTCAACAGAAAAAGCCTGGAAGTCCCTTATTAAATGAGCATCTCCTTTCCTGAAAGATTATGCTATGTTTTGCCAGGTAGTTAATCCTTGGTTGCTGTCCTAGCTCTTTTGCCCTACGAAATATCAAATTCCAATCCCTTCAATCTTTTAATGTAGAAGCTGCTAGATCCTGTGTGATCCTGACTGTAGTTCCACGATGTTTGAATTGTTTCTTTTTGGCTGCTTGTAGTATTTTTTCCTTAATCTTGTAATTCTGGAATTTGGCTACTATATTTCTTGGAATTTTCAATTTGGGATCTCTTTCAGGAGGAGTCTGGTTAATTCTTTCTATAACTATTTTATCTTCTGATTCCAGGACTTCAGGACAGTTGTCTTTGACAATCTCTTGGAGGATGTTGTCCAGGCTGCTTTTTTCATCATGGCTTTCCAGTAGACCAATAATTCTTAAGTTATCTCTCCTGGATCTGTTCTCTAGGTCAGTTGTTTTTCCAGTAAGATATTTTACACTTTCTTCCAATTTTTCAATATTCCTGTTTTGTTTGATTGACTCTTGGTGCATCATACAGTCCTGAGTTTCAATTTGACTGATTCTAATTTTTAGCAAATTATAGTATTTGGTTAGTTTTTGAAGGTCCTTTTTTAGGGGGGTATTTTCTACAATTACTTCACTAAATCCTTACTTTTTAAGTATTTGTTTTCTTCAGTGAAACTTTTTTTCCAATTTGGTCACTGTAGAATTAAATTTGTCTTCTGCTTCCCTAATTTGGCCTTTAAAATCTTTCTTAAGCTCCTCCAAGAATGCTTTTTGGGCTTGAGACCAGTTCATATTTCCTTCTGTGGTCTCAGATTTGAGTATAGAGTCCATGTTGTCCTCAGCATTTGGTTGTTCTTGATCGCTATAATAAGCTCTGATTGATTTTCTTGCCTTCCCCTTCTCCCTCTCAGCTTCCTTCCTTCCCATTTTAATATCCTATTTCCTATTCTCTCAGGCTGGGAGCTAAGGGCCTGGCTGTTGACTTTTTATGCTGTAGCATCTGGGTGTCCAGTTTGAGGCCAAGGCAGGAATCTCAGTGTTCCTCCTGAGGTATGCTGAGGTGCACAGAGTAATCTGCAGGGAAGGGATGGTCTGACCACTTCAGACTTCTGCCTCTATGCCTCTGGGCTACTGCTCAGGCAGACTTTTGCTGGTGAGGTAAGGTTTGTTGGGACCTCTCACCCTCTTCTCTTTAGTCTCCTTGCTGCCTCAGTTGCACCCCTTCTCAATGACTCCCAAGCCCAAGGCTATTTCCAATATCTCAGTATTTCACTCTGGGTGGTAAACTTATCTTTGCGTTTTTTAAGTCAGGGAGGGGGAATTGGAGCAGCCAACATTTACTTTGTTATCCTGGGCCCTGGTAGTACAGGTGGGAAATTTCTAAACTTCCAGGCTGGGGCTGATAGCCCCAGGAGAGGCTGCTCTCTCTGCTGGGGTCCCTGAGCCCTCTCTTACCTGGCTCCAATGATTCCTCCTGTCCCTTGATGAGATACTGTTGAGGTGGCTGTGAATCACCTTTGGGATGGATGAGTCTGCTGGCTGGAGCTCCTTCTCTCTCTGCTGTAGTCTGCCCTCTAGTCTGAGCTACTGCAGCCCCCACATGCTCTGTGCTCCCCCTCTCCGGACCTATGTGGGCACTTTCCTGGGCTGGATTCTGCCACACTACATCTCCCAGTGGATTCTGTCATTCGAAAATCCATTCAGATTCACTTTTTTTTTAAATTTATATATATATTTTTTAAACAAATACTTTATTAACTTCTGTTTTACATCATTCATTTCCGCCAGATTTTGAGTTACAATCATTTTCCCCCCATCATTCCCCCACCCAACCTCCCAGAATAGCAGTCCCACAAGACATCGCCTCCTCCAATCTGCTCTCTCCCACACCCTCTCCCATACCCCCATCGACTTTTCCATTAGAGGAAGATGAATCTCTGTGTCCCAATGCCCGCACATCTTATCTCCCAATTATAGGCAAAAGAGTATTAATAATAGTATTTATATATATATTTGAAACATTTAATGTTACGACCTTGAATTTCAGATCCATTTCCTTCCTCCCTTGTCACCCATTCCCTCTTGGGATATAAGTAATTCAGTATATGTTGTACATGTCTAGCTATGCAAAACATTATCATAGTAGATATATTGTACAAGGCTGCTTATAATTCCCTCCCACTCATCCCACCCCCCACCTGGTCCATTCCCTACATAATCCTGTCCCTCTTCTATAGTGGGTACTTCCAACCTCCCCTCCCCCAAGGATGCCCTCCCATCCATCATCCCTCCTCTCATCCCCCTTCCCCTTATCCTGCTGCAGGTTGAGATATCCCATTTAGTATGTATGTCATTTTCTCCCTGAACCAAATTCAATGTGAATGTGGTTTTGCCTTTTTAGCCTTCCTTATTCTCCCCCTCCTTTGCACCCACTTCCCCTACATGAGATAGTTTACCCTACCATGTCTCTCCCCATCTCCTCTTGCCACTTTCCTCTCTCACCTCATAATTTCATCCCTTGAGTACTCTCCCTTCCCAACAAAATCAACCTATTCCCTCTATCCATATATAACTGTAACCAGATACACACACATTCACATATGTATTCGTATGACCCTTCTTCCATTATTTTCATAGTGAGAAAGATATCATCAGTCACAGATATTGCTTTTCCATATAGGAATGTAAATAGTTCAACTTTGATAAGTTCCTTTTGATTTCTTTTCCCTGATTACCTTCTCAGGCATCTCTTACTTCTTGCGTCTGGATGTCAAATTTTCTATTCAACTCTGGTTTTTTCCTCAAGAATGCTTGAAAGTCCTCTATTCCACTGAATGACCATATTTTTCCCTGAAACAAAATACTCAGTTTTGCTGGGTAGGTGACCCTTGTGTTCATTCCCAGTTCTTTTGCCCTCTGGAATATCATATTCCATGCCCTTCGATCCCTCAGTGTAGAAGCTGCCAGGTCCTGGGCTATTCTGATTGTGTTTCCACAATATTGAAATTGTTTCTTCCTGGCTGCTTGTAGTATTTTCTCCTTGATCTGGGGATTCTGGAACCTGGCTATAATATTCCTGGGAGTTTTCTTTTTGGGATCTTTTTCAGGAGGTGATCGGTGGATTCTTTCAACCTCTATTTTGCCCTCTGGATCTAAAACATCAGGGCAGTTTTCCTTGAGAATTTCTTGAAGGGTGATTTCTAGGTTCTTTCTTTGATCATGGCTTTCAGGTAGTCCAATAATTTTTAAATTGTCTCTCCTGGATCTATTCTCCAGGTCAGTGGTTTTTCCCATGAGATATTTCACATTGCCTTCTAATCTTTCGTTTGTTTGGATCTGCTTAACAGCATCTTGATTTCTCATAAAGTCACTAGCTTCCATTTGCTCCAGTCTAACTCTGAAGGAATGAATCTCCTCAGTGAACTTGAGATTCTTTTTCCATCTGGCAAATTCGACTTTTTAAGGCATTCTTCTCCTCAATGCCCCTTTGGGCCTCCTTTGCCATTTGAGCTAGTCTATTTTTTAAGGTGTTGTTTTCCTCAGTCAGGCTGTTGACCCTCATTTCATACTTTTCCTGCAACCTTCTCATTTCTCTTTCTAATTTTTCCTCCACTTCTCTTATTTGATTTTTAAAGTCCTTCTTAAGGTCCTCTATGGCCTGCAACCCACTCATGTTTTCCCCTGGGGCTTTTGGAGCAGGACTTCTGACCTCACAGTCCTTTTCCCTCTCTATGCCCCCAAAATAGGAGTCTAGGGTTGCATTTTTCTGTTTCCTTTGCCTTGGCATGTTGCCACTTAATTGCTTGACTTTTGGGCTTGTTGCCACACTATGGCTTTAAGGCCAGATAGAGGAATTTTCGTCCCGAACGTGTGGGGGGCAACTTCCGTTTCTGACAAGCTGTAAACCCACCCACAACTTCCACCCTAGATCACAATCCAGATCCAGGGAGGTTAAAGCAAGAGCGATTACCCCCCAAGACTGATCGCTGGATCTCCCCACGATTTGTAGGCTGGGAGCCGGAAATGCCTCTGAAAACTACAAAATGGCGTGTCTCCTCAGCAGCTTCTAGCCCCCAGGGGAGGGAGCTGACGCATTCCCCAAATACAGGTCCCAAAGTCCATAGGACACTAACCTCTTACTTTGTCCTAGGCAAGTCTATGTTGATAATTCTGGCGTCTCCACAGTTCCTGGTGTTCTGGGGTTCCTCCAGCCGGCTGCTGGCCCTGCCGCCCTGGGGCTAAAACCTCGGCTCAAGTGGACCTGGGCTCGGCTTGGCTCCTGCGCTCTGCGCGCTGCCGGCTCCCAGACCACTGCGCTGGTCCTTCCTGCAGGGTGCTGGGCTGTCCTCAGCGGGAGGTTAGCTTCTCTGTGTCGTTCTGTGGGTGCTGGGGCTCCAGAAGTTTTTCAGAGTCCTTTTTTACATAGTTTGTGGAGAATCTGGGGGCAGAGAGGCTTGGATGAGCTGTTTCTACTCCGCCATCTTGGCTCCGCCCCCCAGATTCACTTTTTAAAGTTTAATGGGACTAGCAGAGGATCTTGGAAAAGTTATTGCTTCCATTCTGCCATCTTGGCTCCACCTCCCCAAATATCTATTCTATATTATAATTTCAGGTATACTAACACTTTTTAAACATTTTAAATTAATTTTTCGTTCTCAAAATTCAATTTTATATTTCTAATTCTAAATTTCCCCCCTCCCTTTACTCCCCCTCCCCAATATGTCAAGGAACCTGATATAGGCTATATATATATACATACAATCATAGTAAACCTATTTCCACATTAGTCATGTTGTGAAAGAAGAGTCAAAGCAAAAGGGGAAAAAACATGAGAGAGAGAAAACAAACAAAACAATAAAAAAGAGAAAATAGCATGATTTGATCTCCCTTCAGACTCCATAGTTCTTTCTCTGATATGTATAGCATTTTCCATCATGAGTATTAGTTCAGTGTATTGCCAAGAAGAGTTGAGTCTAACAAAGTTGGTCATTGCACAGTTTGTTCACTTCACTTAGCATCAGTTCATGTAAGTCTTTTCAAGTTTTTCTGAAATTCTCCTGCTCACTATTTCTTACGGAACAATAATATTCCATTACATTCTTAGACTACAACTGGTTAAAAGGTAACACTTTAAAGAGCTGAAATTTCTCTATAAATATTCTAGGGAAATTCCACATTTAAATTCCAGTTACTAAGCTATCTTCTGATGGATTTATTTATTTTTGCAGAGTGGAGTATCTGAGGGTTGTTTTGCACTCATAACTAGGGTGAAGTGTTCAGAGCTTTGCCACAGTGGAAAATTTAGAGGCCGTTAACAGTACACACTTTCTCCTTTGCTTGGTCCCACCACCTTGGCCAAGGGAGTTCTTCTTTGCCTTCAACAACTTAGAAATTTATAATATGCTAGGCCATTCCCTTCTTTCTCTGGTGACTGTATCCTTAGGGTAATTTACTCCTTTTATCCTTGAAGAACATTGCCAATCTTCTAAGATAAAAAACAAATTATAGCTACAGTTCTGCTCACTTGCCTAACAGATCATATTAATTATTGTATACCAAATTTTAGTTTATACTATGGATAAATGAATGAATTATGAATGTATGTATGAATGAATGAATGAAAACATCATTTTTAATTTTTTTTCCTATCTCTTAGTAACTGTAACCAGTAAGTAATCTTTGGGGTAAGATAATTCTGAATTTCCTAGAGAAATTGAAATTAGTGAATTGTGCAATATCTTCAAGTGACTGTTTTTACTTTCTTAAGAATCCTCTTTCTGAGGGGCGGCTAGGTGGCACAGTGAGTAGAGCCTCGGCCCTGGAGTCAGAAGGACCTGAGTTCAGATCTGGCCTCAGACACTTACGCACACACAAACAAAAACTTAACTGTGTGACCTTGGACAAGTTACTTAACCCCAATTGCCCTCCAAAAAGGAAAAAAAAGAGATTCCTCTTTCTATACAGAATTGGGATGAAAGCACACTGGGATTTTATGAAAGTTTAATTTTTTCTCCTCTCACCCCCCATCTTGTTTTTCATTTTATTTCCCAATTCTGTATTTCAAGAATCCCTTCATATATATGAACAGTTCTGAGAAATAAATTGTGATCTGTCATCTATACATCTATCTATCTATCTATCTATCTATCTATCTATCTATCTATCTATCTATCATTCAGTTGACCCATTTCTTTTTTTTTTCTTTTTTTCTTTTCTTTTTTTTTTAAAGCAATTGGGGTTAAGTAACTTGCTCAAGGTTACATGGCTAGTCATTATTTATGCGTGGGTGCTCATTTTCTGAGGCCGGATCTGATCTCGGGTCATCCAAACTCCGAGGCCGGCACTCTTACTCACTGCGCCACCTAGCCGCCCCTTTAGGGCAATTGGGGTTAAGTAACTTGCCCAAGGTTACACGGCTAGGTTTTTGTTTGTGCGGATTAAGTGTTGGAGGCCGGCTCCGAACTCAGGTCCTTCTGATTCCAGGGCCGGCGCTCTATTCACTGCGCCACCTAGCTGCCCCGACCCATTTCTTTTGCAAGTGGAGCAGTTCCGACTGTTTTAGGATAGACTGAGAGCCAAGAAAAGGGGTAAAACAGAAAGTTTTAATTTTTTTTTAAAGTACTATTCAATTTAGAAGAAAATGCTCACAGAGACATATGTTTTCCTCTTAAATCACAGTAGAAATTATGCCTAATGGGTACTTTTCAGTGTAGGAATATGACATATATCATATTTATTGCGGTTGGCATGGGTCTATATTCCATTTTAATGTATAGTAAATGGAATATTCATTCACATACAATATGTCAATGGATTGAACACATGTGAATAACTCAGTAATGGAAGGCAAAGTCTTAGAAACTAGAATCTTAATATCTATCCTTCTGTTTCAGTCCAGATTTTTAAAAAAGTGATTATATATGCAGCAAGTAATTAGTGTGACAATTCTTTCAATCCATCATCACAAATACAAGTGATATTCTTTTAAAAGAGTAAGAGGAAAACAAGTTGTTCTAAACTGGTCTCTCTGTATGACAGTCTCATCAAAACATAATAACAGAAATCTTTCTTAGGCATTGTTTCAAACTTGTCAATTCTTAGCAGTATTCTTCCCCACTGGATGGTAATTAAATTGTTCTATTTCAAAGCTTCAAAAATCTACAATTATATTTGTGTGCCACAGATGTTAATTTCAGCCCCATAGCATCATCATCACCATTATTCCCATCATCATAAATGATGTTGGACAGTTTTAAGGCTTGCAAAGTGTTTACATAGGTTACTTCATATGATCCTCACAATGCTAGCATGGAGTTATTTTTATTCTCACTTTACTTAAAAGGACACAGAGTGAGAGATGTTAAGTGCTTTGTCCAAATTCACACAGTAAATTCCTGAGGCAGAATTTGAACTCCAGACTTCCCATTTCCAATACTCTATGCATTATACCATATAACTGAACAAATAATCACCAAGAGATTGTCATCAAAAGATTCATAGATATACATTTTGTGAGAGTATTTATGTAATAGTAACTAGAATTTCTACAGCACTATTGTCTCATTTGATGATCACAGCAATACGTTATATAAGTACTATTATAAACATTTTTACAATTAAAGAAATGAGGGCTAAGAGGGTGAGTTACCCAGGGTCACACTGAGCATACTTAATATTTAAATAAATAAATAAATAATTGATATTTAATATATTTGAAATCTTGTTTGAAGTCAAGTTCTTTTGACTCTAAATCTCTTCCTTCCCTGAAGCATCTAGCTTCTCTGAAAGCCCTTGACAGTTTCTCTGACGAAAAGAAATCATCATCATGAATTTTATGAGGAAGTTTAAGTGGTGAGACCCCTCTAAGATCAACTATGTCCTGAATTGTTCTATTAGCTAAAGGAAGAGAACAAATATATAAAAATAATGCATCATACCCCTTATTTCTTATGAGATCGCATAATGGCTAGACTGCTGGATTTGAACCCAGGAAGATAATTCACATCCTGCCTTAACCACTAACTAGCTGTGTGACCCAAGTTAAGTCACTTACTATCTTTAAGGCTCAGTTTCCCCATCTGTAAAATGAGGATATTAATAGTACTTACCTAACAGAGTGATTATGAAGATCAGATGGGATAAAATATCAAAACACTTTCCAAACCTTAAAGGGTTAGACAGATTTCAAATATTCTAATTATTATTACCAGCATTATAAATATGAAGATTTTACTGATATTTAGAATTTGGAAAAGAAAATGAAAGGAAGGGTAAGGACAGAGAAAAAATCTCTCTCCAAACTTAGCTAAGCTGAGACCTGAGGGACTTAGTATCTGGTGAGGGGTTTTGCTACAATTCTTTCTAGCCTGGTAGGATACATCAAAAAACAAACCCAGATATCCATGCCACCATTAGGCATCAAAGAAGGAAATATAATTATTTCTCTTATAAGAAACTATAACATCTGAGTAGGAGGTGGATTGCTGAAGACATGGTAAAATGAATCTGAGGTTGATCAGTGGCTTCCCATAGTAAAAATCATTGTTTGGCCGCATTTTAGCTGAATGAAGAATTCTAGTCATGGCAATTAGCCGTGCATTTCTGTATGATGACATGCCAGGCATGGGAATTTCATCTTATTTTTTTTCCACCCTAAGCCACTGTCCAGAGGAAAAGGGTGGGGAGTGAAGTGTGAATTATATTAGAGCTGCCTTGCACTGCTGAGTGCTGAGCCTACATGAGCTGGTGGATCAACGGCCAACTCTGAAAAGCTTTTTTGCAGTTGCTCAAAGTAAGCACGCCATCAAAATTTTGTCTTTCTCCAATGCTTGCTACTCTTTATAAGGGTCAGTGGTGGCAGTGGGCCCTCAGAGAAAAATCAAGGATAAAAAATAAATAACTGGAAGCCTGAGTAGAGCAAACAAATTATTTTCAGGTTGACAGACACCGCACTAAGTGAGAGTTGATGAGCTAGAACCAGGAGACTTGACTGGTGATCAGTGGTGTCTCTTAGGTGTTTCTGAAGAGTTTTTACAAAAGAAAAAACATTTTAAAGTTTTGAGCAAAACTTCTTAAACACAGGGGAAGAAATATGGAACATAGGAAAGATATATGTAAGCATTTCCAGGAGTAAGGAAAGAATTAATAGTACCTCATATTAGCCAATATATGTCTTATCCTTTGAATGGTACTCTATTTAAGATGAGTTTTTATTTTATGAAGGGAAAACATTTTACATAAATCACACTTATCAAATAATTAGCTTTTTCTCATTAGGTCAAGAATCTGAGCTATGCTTTATACAAATGTGCATTTGTTTTTATAAAACAATGCCTGTCAAGCTCTAGAAGTAGAGGCTGTTTACTTTGGGTTCATGGTTAAATTTCAGAGGGTCCAGGAGCTTGGATGGGGAAAATGCATCTTTATTACAATAAGATTGGTTTCCTTTGTAATCCTATGTATTTTATTTTCTTAATTTCAAAATATATCTTCTGACCATCTCTACATAATAGAGTAACAGGATTTACTAGATTGGTAAGATGGTCCATTAATTCAATGAAGGTTATAAACTGACTAGACTTAAAACATGTATGGTGTGTGTGTGTCTGTGTGTGTCTGTGTGTGTCTGTGTGTGTGTGTGTGTGTGTGTGTGTGTGTGTGTGTGTGTGTGTGAGAGAGAGAGAGAGAGAGAGAGAGAGAGAGAGAGAGAGAGAGAGAGAGACAGAAGCAGAGACAGACAGACAGACAAAGACAGAGAAATACAGAGGCAGACAGAGAGACTTTCTAGCTTTGAAAGTCTAGGGAATAAAAGAAGTTATCTTTCACTTGGTCAAACATCTGATTTCTTTTTTTTTTTTAAAGTATACCTACAAGTGATTAGCTTTAGTTAACGCTGTCAGAAAATAAAGTATTTATTCCTCAGCCCTTCAAATGCTTTTCCAGTTTCATTGATTTCTGTGTTAAAATTGTAAATATCTTCTGTGTTTTAAAATTGTAAATATCTTAGAGTGTAAATATCTTGTTAGCCAAATTTACAGGAATCTTAAAACACTAAAAACAACAACAAATATTGCGTATAGTCCTCAGTGAAATGCAATGCCTTTATGTAATAGTTTTCACTGCATTCAATTTTTATTCATTACATATAGAGATGCACAAATATAGAACTAATGCTATGTATTTATACATTCACTTAAAATATTCCCTTTCATTTCCTAATTTCTAATGCTAAGATTAATGCATGGCAAAATTGTATATTTGAAAATTGAATGGATTACATTATATTTACTTTGCCCTCCACAACTGATAAAGATATTCTGTTCAACAATAATCAACACATTTATTGAATAGCCATGATATGTAAGACATTATGCTCAATTGTAGGAGATAGCAATGACATAATTTCTATTCTCACAGCATTTATAATCTTCTAGCTATTGGACTTAGCAGCATTCAGTGATAGTCTAGAATTAAAAAAAAAAAAAGACTTATGGCTTATTTAACAGAAAATTACCAAAAGATTTATTTAGCACCAACAAGTATAAGACACATGTTAGATGTCAGAATACCAATTGTTCCATTTTTTTCAAATGTTTTATTAACTTCTGTTTTACATCATTCATTTCTGTCAGATTTTGAGTTACAATTTTCCCCCATTTTTCCCCTACCCACCAACCCAGAATAGCAGTCCCACAGGATATCCCTTCATCCAATCTACTCTCTCCCATATCTTCCCCCATACCCTCTTTGAATATTCCAGTAGGGCAAGGTGAATACTCATGCCCCAATGCCTGCACATCTTATCTCCAAATTGTATGCAAAATAATATTAATCATAGTATTTATATATTTTTTAATATATAAATGGCTACAATATTCCTAGGAGTTTTCTTTTTGGGATCTTTTTGCAGGAGGTGATCTGGGGATTCTTTCAACCTCTATTTTGCTCTCTGGTTCTAAAACATCAGGGCAATTTTCCTTTAGAATTTCTTGAAAGATGGTTTCTAGATTCTTTCTTTGATCATGGTTTTCAGGTAATCCAATGATTTTTAGATTGTCTCTTCTGGATGTATTTTCCAGGTCAGTGGTTTTTCCCATGAGATATTTCACATTGCCTTCTATTCTTTCATTTGTTTGGATCTGCTTAACAGCATCTTGATTTCTCATAAAGGCACTAGCTTCCATTTGCTCCAGTCTAATTCTGAAGGTATGATTCTTCTCAGTGAGCTTTTGAGATTATTTTTCCATCTGCCAAATTCGGCTTTTTAAGGCATTCTTCTCCTCATTGCCTTTTTGAGCCTTTTTTAATATTTGAGTTATTTGGTTTTTTAAGGTGTTATTTTCCTCAGTCAGGCTGTTGACTCTCATTTCATACTTTTCTTGCATTTTTCTCATTTCTCTTCCCAATTTTTCTCCCACTTCTCTTATCTGCTTCTTAAGGTCCTTTATGGCCTGTAACCAGCTCATAGTTTTGTTTGGGGCTTTTGGTGCAGGATTTCTGACCTCACAGTCCTCTTCCTGTTCCATGCTTTGATCCTTTTTACCCCCAAAATAGGAGTCTAATGTTGAAAATTTCTGTTTATTTTGTTTCTTTGCCTAGGCATGTTGCCATTCAATTACTTTACTTTCAGACTTGTTGCCACAGTAGGTCTCTGCCACCAGAGAGGGGCGCTTCTGTCCCAAATGCTGGGGTTTTCTCAGTTGACAGAATTATTAGCTGGGCATCCTCTCTGAAGCCTCCACACATTCTGGCAAGCTGGGCACACACCCCAAGACCTCCACCCCAGACTGTAATCCAGATCCAAGAAGGGTAAAGCAAGCATGGTTACCCCCCGACTGATCGCCAGATCCCCCTACAGTTCACAAGCCAGGAGCTGAAAGCTGCAAAGTGGCAATGTGCTGCGCAGGCTCCTCAGTGGCTTCTCGCTCCCAGGGGAAAGAGGCCACATGCTCTCCTAACCAGTCCCAAAGTCCATAGGATACTGACCTCTCACTTTGTCCTAGGCATCTATGTGTTGATAGTTCTGGAAAAGCCACAGCTGCTGGTGTTCTGGGGTCCCTCCAGTGGGCTGCTAGCCCATCTACCCTGGGGTAAAACCTCTGACTCACCTGGTCCTGGGCTCAGTTCCCTGAGAGAGCTGTGCTGGCAGCTCCCTGCTGGCCTGGAGAGCTGTCCTCAATGGGAGGTTAGCTTCTCTGTGTCATTTGTGGGTTCTGGAGCTCCAGAGGTCATTCAGAGTCCCCTTTTTACATGATTTTGAAGTGGTGTGGGCAAGAGCTCCAAAGAAGTGCTGTTTCTACTCTGCCATCTTGACTCCGCCCCCCAAATCCTCTGTTTTGTTTTTAAGGAAGTATTTGCTCTTGAGGAGTTAATTTTTAAATTAATTATTATTTCCAAAAGATTTATGGGCCAGAGAATTTCAACTTTCAATTTCACATTCTAACTCCTCGGAAGACCAAGGAGTAAAGTGGGGTTTTGATTAGTTAATGAATGTCATTGTGACTCTGAACTATCAAATTTTGAGAAATTGCTACTTAACAATATCTAGTATCACAGAAAGAGAATTCAACTGGAAACCCATGTCCTGGTACTTGAGTCCTGGTTCCAGATCTGACACTAATCTATTGTACTGAGTAGCTTAAATACCATCTTTCAGTCTTCTCATTTATAAAATCAGTTCTACTGTTGAATTTCTATGAAGATTAAAGGATGTCTATCATAGTCTAATAAGTTTAGTAACTATTTCTTTATCTATATCTATACATATGATATTGTATTTATGATATTTATGATACATATGAATACACTATTACCTATATAGTGATAAACTATTGTACATACTTAGTGTATACATATATTGCCCATAATGGTATATACATACAGACAGATATCCATATAGATAGAAATATTTATTTATAAGCATATTTATATAACTATATGTAATAGTTATATAAATAATATAATAAATTGTCATGACTATATATAATATATAAATATAAATTTATATTAAATATAATATATAACTGTATAAATAGATATAATATTTATTTCATACATGCTTATAGAATGTGACATATACACACATATAAATGATGGTATCAACATAGATTAGCTGTAATTATAGAGATTTATATCTATCTAGAGGTACACCATACACACACATATATACACACTATTATATATAGTAGTACAACAGTGTATGTATATAATTTATTGCATCATACCTGCTATTACATAAATAATTGTATAATATTGCATATATTGCATGGCATACATTCTCATTCAGGTTAAGAATCTGAGCTACTCTTTATACAAATGTGCATTTGTTTGTATAAAAAAATGCCTGTCAAACTCTAGAAGTAGGGGCTGTTAATATATACACATATATGTGTATGTATATATTTATATATGCAAATATTGCCTACAGACATATATATCATACACAACATGTTAGATATAGATATACAAGTATATACACTTGCATATGTGTAACTTTACTTTTAAAGGAATTTTCATAATTTGATTCTTGTAGGAATTTCATACCTGTACACATATAGAATAAACACACACACACGCACACACACACACATACACACACACACACACACACACACACACCCCTATATGTGTATGTATATTTCCTTGATGGTATAACTAGGTTGAAATGTATTAAGTGATGAGAAATAGATTAAGAAGAAGTTGAATTTATAAATTTTAGTATCTCATTTCATAATATTCCTTTTTGTAAATAATTGCTTTTTGCTAGACCTATGATTTCCTCAGCATTGGGAACTCCTGATGGGAAACTCCCTCTCCCATTGCAGATCAACATCTTCTACCTCTTAGAGCCTAAGAAAGTAGCCTAGGGGGCCTGAGAGATGAAGTAACTCATTCACAATCATATGGTCAACAGGGATAAGAGGTGGGATATGAACTCAGATCTTCCTGATTCTAAGCCTAGGTCTATATCTGTCAGACTGTACTTCCTCTCATTTTGTCTTATGTTTAGGTAATAGTAAAATGAATTATTAGCTGCTTATACAAAGTTCTGTCCAGAAATGCTTAATTCATATAAGATATATTATATGCTGCATACTTCTTAGTTAAACTCTTTGCAGAAAATCAGAATTATCCTTTGGACTTACACAACAGTTCTGAAGAATTTCCTCATGCTCAGGTGAAAATAAAACATCACGCATTTAACAACAACAACAATAGTTACAATTTATATAGCACTTTAAGGTTTGAAAAGAACCTTACAAATATTATGTCATTTCACCTTCACAATAACACTGGGAGGTAGATGTTACAATTGCCCCCATTTTATAGATGGGGAAACTGAGACTGAGATATAGTAAGTATCTGAGATAGTATTTTAATTTTCTGACTCCTAGTCTGATGATCTATTCAGATACTCTTGTCAAAAAATAATTCTAAATATAATAGTTTTATTATAACCCCTAGAATCAGGCCTTGAGGATAGTATGCGTGTAATAAATATTCATAGGTTCATGGATTTAGAGTTGGAAGAGATTGTTTCCTGTAATCTGCTCTTTTAACAGATAAGGAATCAGAGGCAAAAGAAAGCTTGTACATAGTCACCCAGCTAATATTAGAGTGGTATTGGAACTCAGATCTATCCTGCCTCTAGACTTCATATTCTTATCTGCTAGACCTTTGTGCATTTAAAATTATGTATCATTATTAAATAATATAATATATAAAGTATTCAATAATTATATTATACTCTATTCTGAAAAGGGGTCCATAACTTCAGCAGATTGCTATTGAAGTCCAATGCTACTGGACTCACTGAGACCCACATGTATTCATGGTTAGATACATCTGCAAAGATGAAGCCAATTAAAGTTAAGGAAGTATGTTTTGTTTATAGAGGGAATGATCTGGTGCAAAAATGTCTTTTTTGTGCTTTGATTGTCCAAATAACTTTTATTTTCATATATATATATATATATATATATAATATATATATACTTATTTTCTTACATATATACATACACTCTATATACATGTATGTATTTGATGTATGCATAATGTGTGTGTGTAAGAGAGAGAGAGAGAGAGAGAGAGAGAGAGAGAGAGAGAGAGAGAGAGCACATATTTTAAAGCAGGCAATAGCAAAATATATTTTACAGTAAATATATTTTTATAGTTGAAGGTTAGGGACAAAAAGTATAGAGGCAGCTAGGTTGCTCAGTGGATAGAGCCCTGGCTCTTGAGTCGTTGTACCTGAGTTCAAATGTGATCTCAGATACTTACTATTTTGTGTGATCCTGGCAAAGTCATTACTACAATTGTCTCCCCAAAACACACGCAAAACACCCCCCCCCCAAAGTCAATGACCCCTGTATGAGATTAAATGTGGCATAAGCTCATTATAATAGTGTCACAGGTGTTCCCCGGGCTGGGGACCTACTCTATTCCACAAAGAGATGAAGCAAAAGGAATACAGTTTTTTAGAATCAGAGGAAGCTTGGCAGTAATCCCAGAGCATTGCTGATATTGGGTGGTGCATGCAGATTATTGGAGATGAATACTTTATTTCTCCCATTCAATCCCTTGTTGCACATGATTCAAGTTTGAGCACATATTAAAGATAACAGAAGTATAGGCCCTTACTAGTTGATTCCATTATTTTCCCCTCCAAATCAGCACCTCTTCTGTGCTACCATATTTCTAGCAACAGCATTGCCATCCCTCTAGTAATTTAAGTACATAATCTCAGAGACATCCTCCATTATTCATATTCCCTCACTCCACCTATCCAGTCAATGACCAAGTCTTACGTCTCCAACATTTTTGGAAACCATTCTTTTCTCTTCATTCAGAAAACCACCATCCTATTTTTGGCATCAACTTTGGTATGAACTATTGCAATAGTATCCAAATTAGCCATTCAATTCTATACACAGATAACAAAATGATATTTCTAAAGCACAACCCTGACCATACCACTTCCTTACTCAAGATATTCCAGAAGATTCCAATTGCTTCTAGGATCAAATATTAACTCACCTGTTTGCCTTTTAAAGATTTTTACAATGTAGCTCCTACCTACCTTGCTAAGGCAATTATACATATATACTCTTTCATCCAGCCAAACTGCTCACATAGCTCTTCATCCCATAATATTCCATATCTCCTCATTGTGTCTTACTACATGCTTATATGCCACATGCCTATAATGCACTTTGAACTCCCTTCTGCCTTCTTGAATTGCTAGCTTGTTTCAATGCTAATTTTCTGCAATGCCTACTACATGAACATTTTCCAGATGTGGCCAGGTACTAGTGGCTCCCTTTGAAATGGTACAGCATTTATTTTGTATATGTTTATATTGGCAGATTTTCTCTTACTTGGTTACATGTAAGATCCATGAGGACAAGAATATTTTCAGTTTTCATCTTTGTATCCTCCAGGTACTCATCTGTAAAACAGGACAGTAATATCACCTATGACATGCTTTTTGTGATGATCAAATGAAAAAAAATTCATGCAAAGTACCTTAAAAACTTAAAGAGAAAAACATATATGATATACATTAGCTGTTATTATTTGTTTTTGCTTGATCCTATATATTTAATACAAGTAATGGTATGTAGTTGATAATTGCTGGGGAATTGTTGATTCACTGTTGACTTGTGTAATGTTGAAATGGTACTGCCATTATGGTCAAGAAAATATTTACACTATAATTAATGGCAATCAGGAAAACTAATATTTTTATCACTTTACAATAAAAATATGTTATGTTTATTCAGAGAATTGATCTTCACAAGTGTTAGAATTATTTAACTTCTCTGGGTTTTAACTTCTTCCTCTTCAAAATGAGATTTTGCTCTCTCAAAGTTACTAATGAGCTTTTAGCCATCAAATTCAATGGCCTTTTTTAGTTCTCATTATCTTTGATGTCTCTGAAGCCTTTAACACTGTTGGTTACTTTCTTTTCCTTGATAATTTCGTCTCTCTAGGCTTTTAAGACCACTGCCCCCCTCCTGGTTTTCCTTCTACTTATCTGATTTGTACTTTCTCTGTCTTCCTTGTTGGATCTCCTTCCAGACCACACCACCTAAAATATGTGTTCCTCAGGGTACTATCCTGAGCCCTCTTCTCTTCTACTATACTACTCCTCTTGGTGATACCTTAAACAAATCCCATGCCTTTAATCACCAGCTCTGCACTGATGATTCTGAAATCCCCAGACTCCCTGTGGGTCTTCAATCTCACATCCCTAACTACCTTTTATTTTTCAGATGTTGCCTTTTTTTCAAATGCTTTATTAAATTCTGGTTTACATCATTCATTTCCACCAGATATTGAGTTACAATTTTCCCCCAATTTTCCCCTATCAACAACCCCAGAAAAGCAGTCCCACAGGATATCCCCTCCTCCAATCTGCTCTCTCCCATATCTTCTCCCATACCCCTTTCGATTTTTCCATTAGGGCAAGGTGAATCTCTGTGCCCCATTGCCTATATATCTTATTTCCCAATTATATGTAAAATAGTAGTTATATATATATATATATATATATATATATATATATATATATATGTTTAAAACATTTGATTTTAAAATTACAAATTCCAGATTCATTCTCTTCCTCCCTTATCAACCACTCTTACTGGGAAGATAAGCAATTCAGTATATCTTGTACATGCATAGCTACGCAAAACATTACCATAGTAGATATATTGTAAAAGACTGGCTATATTTCCCTCCCACCTATCCCACCCCTCACTTGGACCATTCCCTACTTAGATCCTTTCCCTTTTCAAACGTGGGTGCTTCCAACCTCCCTCCCCCCAGCATGCCCTCCCTTCTATTATCCCCTCTATCATGCCTCTCCCCCCTACTCTCCTGCAGGGTGAGATATCCCATTTAGTCGGTATGTCATTCTCTCTCTGAGCTAAATTCAATGAGAATATGACTTTGCCTTTTTGCCTTCCTGTTCTTCCCTTCCTTCCAACCACTTCTCCTTGCCTCTTGTATATGAGATAGTTTACCGCTTTCTATATTTCCCCATCCTCTCTCACTTCTTAATTTCACCTTTTAAGTATCATCCATTCCTATTACATTCGACCTGTACCCTCTATCTATGTATACCTGTAAACATGTATACACACATTAACATATGTATTCATATGCCCATATATCCTTCTTCAACTATTTTCATAATGAGAAAGGCTTCATCAGTTACAGTTATCATTTTTCCATGGAGGAATGTAAATAGTTCAACTTTGATAAGTTCCTTTTGATTTCTTTTCCCCATATACCTTCTCAAGCATCTCTTGCTTCTTGTGTCTGAATGTCAAATTCTCTATTCAACTCTGGTTTTTTCCTCAAGAATGCTTTAAAGTCCTCTATTCCACTGAATGACCATATTTTCCCTTGAAACAAGATACTCAATTTTGCTGGGTAGGTGATTCTTGGTTTTAATCCCAGCTCCTTTGCCCTATGGAATATCATATTCCATGGCCTTCAGTCCCTCAGTGTAGAAGCTGCCAGATCCTGCCTATCCTGATTGTGTTTCCACAATACTGAAATTGTTTCTTCCTGGCTGCTTGTAGTATTTTCTCCTTGATGTGGGAATTCTGGAACCTGGCTATGATATTCCTAGGAGTTTTCTTTTTGGGATCTTTTTCAGGAAGTGATCTGTGGATTCTATCAACCTCTACTTTGCCCTCTGGTTCTAAAACACCAGGGCAATTTTCTTTGAGAATTTCTTGAAACATAATTTCTAGGTTCTTTCTTTGATCATGGCTTTCAGGTAGTCCAATAAATTTTGAATTATCTCTCCTGGATCTATTTTCCAGGTCAGTGTTTTTTTAATGAGATATTTCACATCACCTTCTATTCTTTCATTTGTTTGGATCTGTTTAATAGCATCTTGATTTCTCATAATGTCACTAGCTTCCATTTGCTCCAGTCTAATTCTGAAGGAATGATTCTTCTAAGTGAGCTTTTGAGATTCTTTTTCCATCTGGCAAATTTGGCTTTTTAAAGCATTCTTCTCCTGATTGCCTTCTTGAGCCTCTTTAGCCATTTCATTTAGTCTATTTTTAAGGTGTTATTTTCCTCAGTCAGGCTGTTTACTGTCATTTCATACTTTTCTTGCATCTTTCTTATTTCTCTTCCCAATTCCCCCCTTTCTCTTCTCTGCCTCTTAAGGTCCTCTATGACCTATAACCAGCTCATATTTTTATTTGGGGCTTTTGGTGCAGGAGTCCCAACCTCCCAGTCCTCCTCCTGTTCCATGCTTGATCCTCTTTACCCCCAAAATAGGAGTCCAATGTTGAATTTTTCTTTTTATTTTGTTTCCTTTGCCTAGGCATGTTGCCAATCAATTACTTTACTTTTGGGCTTGTTGCTAGAGTAGGACTCTGCCACCAGCCAGGGGAGCTTCCTTCCCAAATGCTGGGGTTTTCTCAGTTGCCAGAGGTATTAGTTGGGTGCCCTCCCTGAAGACCCCACATGCTCTTGCAAGATGGTCACACACCCCAAGACCTCCACCCCAGACCACAATCCATATTCAAAATGGTTAAAGCAAAAGCAATTAACCCCAAGACTATTCATCGGATCCCACTACAGTTCACAGGCTAGGAACTGAAGCTGCAACATGGCAGCTGTGCTATGGCTACTCAGGGCCTTCTCGCTCCCAGGGGAAGAAGCTGACATTCTCCTAAATACTGGTCCCAAAGTCCATAGTGCACTGACCTCTCTCTTTTTCCTTGGCATCTATGTGTTGATACTTCTGGAAATGCCACAGCTGCTGGTATTCTGGGGTACCTTCATCTGGCTGCTGGTCCAGCCACCCTGGTACTAAAACCATCTGAATCAAGCAGGCCTGGGCTGGGCACCCAAAGTCTGTGCTGGCAGCTCCCTGCTGGGCTGCCAAGCTGTCCTCAGTGGGAGATTAGCTTCTCTGTGTCATTTTGTGGCTTATGGAGCTCCAGATATTTTTCAGAGTCCCCATTTTTATATATTGTAAGTTGTGTGGGTAGGAGCACCAGGGAAGTGCTGTTTTTACTCCACCATCTTGACTGCCCCCCCACTTCCTTTTTGATACTTTGATCTGGATATGGAATTCAATATCTTCTCTCCCAAATTCTTCTCCCATTCTCACTACTTCCCTCTTACTATGGAGAACGATACCTTCACCACAAGTTCCTCCAGTTTGCAATCCAGGAGTCATCTTGTATTTTTTTATTATCTTTCAACCATACCCCTTTAACCAATCACTTGTCAAGCCTATAAATTCTGACATCTCTGAAATATGCCCATTTCTCTTCTCTGACATTGCCCCCACTCTGATACAGTCCCCTCATTCCTGGGTTATTGCAATAACCTATTAGTGGTGTTGCCTGTCTCAATCTTCTCCCCACTCCAATCCATCTTCTACAGTCATTGAGGGGAAGGTCTGGTTATGCTGCCACTACATTTAATTCACTCCAGTGACTTCCTATTGCCTTCAGAAACAAATACAAAATACTCCATTTGGCATTCAAAACCCTTCCTAACCTAGCCCCTCCTAACTTTATAGTCTTCTTTCACATTGCTTGTCAAAACATAATCTTTGATCAAGTGACAATGGACTGTTCAATAAGCATGACCCTCCATGTCTTGGCCCCAGGAATTTTTTCTAGCTATCTGCTACGTACCTGGAGTGATTCTAGTTACTAGGAAGAAAACCTACTAAATTCTCTGACTTCCTTTAAGTCCCAACTAAAATCTCATTTTTTTATTGGAAGCCCTTCACAAACATTCTTAATTCTAGTGCCTTCCCTATTTGTATTTATGCTGTATAGAGCTTGCTTCATATTTATTTGTTTGCATATTGTCTCCCCATTAGATTGTGAGTTTCTTGAGGTCACAGATGGTCTTTTGCCTCTTTTTGTATCCCCAGACTTTTTCAGAGTGTTTAGCATGTATTAGGTGCTTAATAAATATTTTTGATTGATCATTGATGAAATTGTACCAGAAAAGTGGTATCAAATGCAAAGAGAAATGGATGCCACTAAAATTACATAAAGATCCTTGTGGATGCATATTGACTTGGAGAACTACATATTAACATTATCACCATCTTACTGTACTTTTCCTTATTTTGCTGAGTATTTCCCAATTATATTTTAATTTATTTCTGCTATACTTGGGAGTGTTGTGGACCTCATGTGGCCAGAGTTCCATGTGTTGGACACCTCTAAAATAGATGGTATCTCATGTCCCTTCCTCTTTAAATCAATAATCCAAAACAAAACAAAACAAAAACAAAACAAAGAAGCACCTTTTGGATCAAAACATCATATCACACTCTCTTGGAAGTCAGAAAATATGGTTTGTAATAATTAAACTCAGAAAACAACAATGAGATTCTGTCAAGAAAACAAAGTCTTTTGAAAGTATGATATACTTAATGTCTAATGAGACCAGGTTAACCTTTCCTAGTATTTGTTAACATTTAAAATATTAGGTTTCTATTTTTACCATTTAGGTTGGGCTATAATGTTTTGCTGTGGTCTTGGGGTCCCATTAGAAAAGAAAATAAGCCCTGGTTGCTTTTCCTGTGGGGACTAGAAGTAGTGAGACTTTAGTTAGAATCCAAGATCTGTTGCTTACTAGCTATGAGTTGTTTCACTATGATAAATCTCCTCTTCTTTTTCTCTAATGTGTGAATAATAACATTTATGCTACTCATATCAATAATACTTTTGTTGAGGAAAAAATCTGCAAATCTTAACGTTTCATCAATATTTGATATCCTAAAACAACTGAGATACTCATTTCATGGAATACATAGTCATTTTACTTTGTGGTTCTCTGAAGAGTACAATTGAGCTATCTACAGTGAAGGAAATGTGCATATATATGTTTAAAGATTAAGGAAAAAGAAATTCTATAAAGATCTTGATAATATCCCCCAAAGCAAATCAACATATATAACTTGATACTCAATGACTATGATGCAAAGGCAGACAAAGAGGATGATGGTAAAAAATAAAGTGAAAAATAGGATTGGGGTCAAGAATTAAAAAACAAACAAACAAACAACTGAAATTTCCCTGATCACTGAGAATATTCACACATGTATATCGTTATGGTCTTCCCTAAAGAGAGTCTGAAGGCACTAGGTATGGCAGACCATGAAAACACATACACATGCACACAAGTGAAATTGACAATGTCTGTCACTACTATAGAAATAATTTCATTTTCAACTGTATATGAACAACAGGTGTGAAAATTAACACTAAACTAGGAGGTAAAAGGATAAATGTGAAATGATGACATCACATCAAATTACAATAACCCAAATAAACCTAAATAAGTTCTGTATTCTGAAGAAAAGGAAACTGATAAAAATAAAGAAATATGATTATAACATTGCTGAGAGAAATTTAACCAATGTGAATCACCCCCAGGAAGAACCCCAAGATAATATGGGTGAACCTTTGATTTACTTCAGAAATGCAATGGCGTGGCAGCCTTGGGCAATGCAAGTTTAAAATGAAAATTCATCTGCCAAATATTAAGGAAGAATATAATCAATGATAATATATAGCATCACCCTACAAAATCATGAGAAATAGTAAAGAAGAAAATCTTTATGATAATGGTCTATGAAATTGGTATAAAGTATTGCAGTACAGTAAAGAGACTTTGGGTGAATCTTTATTTCTAATATCATTATGACCAGAGGCAAGGCTCTTAAACCTCTAATTAGATAAACCACTGTTTTCTAAACTGTAAAATGAAGATAATAATAGCTATAATAACTACCTCACAGAACTTTGAGAATCAAATAAGATAATGCATATAAAGCACTTCGAGAAACATAAAATATATTAATATGTGATATTTTTACTATACATATGTAAATGGTATCTTTAATGAGTACATTAGTAAGGGAAAGACAAGATTTTGCACACATTTTCTTTAGCAGGACACAGTTTTGCAGCCATTGAGAGGTATACAAAATACAAAATCATGCTATATTCATTAATTACTTTTTAATAGACAAATACTCAATAAAGCAAGACAGTCTTAAAGTCTCTTTCCCAAAAAGATGTCTTTCATACATATGTTAAAATCATACTATATTCCTTGATAGATGCAGCCACAGCAATAACTTTCCTCAATGACCATTTGTAAGGTAAAAAACAGGGAAACTTGCTTGCCAAAGGTGTTCTCTAGTGACATGGAGGATTTCCTGTCTAATGTCCAAATACAAGAGATTCTCAATAGACAGATTCTCCAGATGCTCATTTGTGTGTTATGTCTAATATCTTATGTTAGAGTGAAGTCTCCAAACCAACTCTATGTTAGAGATGCATCTGAAGTTGTCTATGAAAGACCTTATACTAGACCAAAGCTTTTTTTTTTTTTAGAATATTTTTATTTTCTTACATGAGGACAGTAGCAAGATAACACACACACAAAGAAGGGACAGATTCACACTCTCCCCCAACTTCTTTTCTAAAAAATTTGTCTGTAAGGAAAGAAACCTTAAAGACATGCTCATATAATGGAAATTCTCCCCACCCACCCACCCAGGAAACCCACACAAATGCATCAGAATCCTCCCCATAACCTGGAGGCTTAACTGGATCTTAACCTTGCTCTCTGAGAAATCCAAACACTTAAATGTGCAAAAGGTGTTTGGCATTTTATTTTATTTTATTTTATTTTATTTTATTTTATTTTATTTTATTTTTCAACAGATTCACCTCTTTATTGAAATAAGCTTTATACAGTGTTTTGCTTTATACAAGAGTCTTTAGACATCCAAGAGACCAAATTTCATATTATTCATAGGAGGAGGCAACATATACACATATCAGCATCATATAGTTCTGTACAAAACAGCATTTATCAGAAATAATTGGAGACTATACTCTCTCTCAACAAACCTGCACCATCACTGGAGTCACCATGTTATCAAAGGCCCTAGAATGAATATGGTCGCCAGGGTTATAGAAGGGGTTGCATGTGACATCTGTGTAGGAATTATGTAGCTTTCAAAACATACTGAGGATCTTGTTGTCTCAAAGTGCTGTGTTGGAGGAATACAACACCATAACAAACTTCATCTTGGAATTTGTCACATAGCCATATATTTTGTAGTCTTCTGTGGGATACAGGAGTCCCATGTAGAGCTCTGTCTGATCCACAAGGGCCTTTCCTATTGCAGAAACCTTCTCATCTACCACATCAAGAGATGTGTGCACACTATAATGGAACTTCAGCTCATTCTCTGCAGAGATGCTCCGGATGTAAAGGGGGTAATTCTCTTTGGTAATCACCATGATACACACTGCCGTCTGGGTAGGGAAGGGAAGAGATGTTTGGCATTTTCAATTCTGCCTTCACTCTTATTACACCTTAAATTATCACGTAATGTTGCTCCTGAATGGCCCTAATAATGTAGTACAACTGTTGAGCTGTCCATCTGTTTTTACTTGCTATTAATGAATTAACACCCCACTTTCTTTTCTTTTTTCCCCAAAATTTTATTTTAGACTCAAACACCAGAACACAAATAGAGAATAGAAAAAAAAGATACAAAAACATATCATAAACTAAAATAAAAATTAAATGCAAAGTTAGAAAAAAAGCATGCCATGTGCATAGCAGAACATTAGAGGATTCAAAATATGTAACAATAAATTTTCATTTCAAGAAAATCTATATTATAAATAATACTCATTATGTTGAGCCCATCTTTACTTCATTGTGAGTTTTATTTTGTTTTCTGTAGTGCACTTTCTTACTTTCTTTTTTCCCTCCCCCTAAGAAGGCCATGATAAAGTTTAGATATGTTTCTCTTTGGCTATAAATATATACTTGCCCTCCCCATCCCCTCCCCATTTTCTAATCACATATTATAGGCAGCATGGTGGTAGGAGACAGTGACATTAAGTGGAAAATACCCTGACTCTGAGTTAATGAAACTGGGTTTAAACTGTATCTCTAAAACTTTCTGTCTGCATAACTTGGGAGGAGTTCCTTCGGACTCTAAAATTTATCATCCTATGAAATCTTTTATACCGCTCAGGTGTCCAGCTATTAGTATTGATGGGCATGTTCATGAATTCAACAGATATTGCTTATGCAAATAATGTTTCCTATATGGATAGTTAGGCTGAACTCTTTGGAGTAGTAGTTGAATTGATTTAATGTGCTCTGTAGTCTTGGAAGTCTAAGGGAATGACCTTTGGCAATCCTTTTGCCTGGGGCATAAGTCTGCTCCAGACAAAACAGTGGCTAAGCTAAGTCTTTCTTGACAGTTTGCTTATTTGTGGCATAGTTTCACTCAGAATTCTAAGAAAAGAAATTGTTGAAGTTAAGTAAGACAAATTTCTGAAGACATTTGAGCATTTGAATATGACAAGCTATAGAATACTGGGACAAATGAAACATGTCTGTATATGAAGAAGTGAATAACTGGGGTTCTTTTAGTTTAGTAACTATAGATATGTAGAAAATAGACCTATTCTATAATTATGAAATATACCAAATATGCTGATCATAATAATAGACAATGATAATTAAGCTACTAACCTAAGCTAAGGTAGGAGTCATTAACAGAGTTTTTTTCTGTGTCAAAAAAGTCATGTACTCTTTTTCTTCTTCTTCTTCTTCTTCTTCTTCTTCTTCTTCTTCTTCTTCTTCTTCTTCTTCTTCTCTCTCTCTCTCTCTCTCTCTCTCTCTCTCTCTCTCTCTCTGTCTCTCTCTCTCTCTCTCTCTTTCTTTCTCTCTCTTTCCCTCCACACCCCTTTCTGTTCTCATCTTCTGCATGGAGATTTATGAGCAAATTGGTTGCATATTGAGAACTTGGGATGAAGTAGTTATCCACAAACTGGAGTATCTGGAGGCTATCACCTTCATCTATAAGAAATCCCTGTTGCCTCTGGCCTGGACAAGCTGTGCTGATGACTATCTCTGGCAATCACAGATTTCAATGTTTCATGCCTCAGTTGATAGTGATAATCTCATGATCAACTTGGCAAAGTTGCTCTCTTGTTTAGAGTGTCAAGTAGTCTTGTATGATCTTAGCATATAAATGGACCATGTTGTAAGACGGCCAGCATTTTCCTTTACTGAGTATTACACACACAATCTATATCTCTATCTATATGAACATACACACACACATATATACACACATACATATATAAAATGCATGCATATAAGCACACACATACATGCTTTCATGTGTATACATTTAGATCTACGCACATAATGCATATATGTATCTATAGGAAAACATATACATGCATATATTTACATTTACATATTTAAAAAATTAATGAATCTTAAACACAGGGGGACCTTGCACTCACTGTACCTAATCAGTCAGTTGTGATACTATGAAGATATGGTGTGTAGTAGAGGATGGTTTATTTAATTTTCATATTTATCAAACATACTCTTTTTATATGTATGTAGATCTTTCACATGAAGAGTTTATGAAAAATGGGTAGGCAGGCAACTAGCATTTTATTCAGTACGTGTTGTGTAGTAGGTATTGAGGTAAGCACTGAAGATAGAAAGAAAGGGGGGGCGGAGTCTGTTATTTCAAGGAGATAACAGTCAAATGGGGGAGGCAATTTACAAACAATTAGGGACAGACGGTATGTACAGGATAAATGTGGTTTCAGAGGGAAAGCACTAAGGTTATAGAAGACTGGGAAAGGCTTCTTGAAGAGAGTGAAACTTTAACTAAGAGTTGAAGAAAACCAAGAGACCTAAGACATGGAGATGAGGAGGGAGAGAGTTTCAGATATGGGTAATACCCAATGTAAACATTAGAAGTAAGGAGGTCTAATGCCATATCTGAGGCCAGAACAGAAAGTAAGCCAATGTTACTAGATGATAGATTATGTGGAGGGGAATAAGGTGTTAGAAGATTGGAAAGGTAGGATGGAGGTAGATTATGAAAGGCTTACCATGTCAAATAGAGGATTTTGTATTTGATCCTGGAGATGATGAGTTCACTGGAGTTTAATTTATAATAGTTTATTAAAAGGGAAGAGGATGTGGGGAACATTATCAGATTGGCGTTTGATAACTGAGTGTATGATTGAGTGAAGTGGAGAGAGACTTGAGGCAGAGAGGCCAAACAGAAAGCTATTGCAATAGTACAGGTGTAAGGTGAGGAGAGCCTGCACCAGTAGACTCTGTCAAAGGAGAGAAGGAGACTTATAATAGAGATATTAATGAAGTAGAAGTGAAAGGACTTGATAACTGATTTGATATGAGGGAGGGTAAGAGAAGTGAGAAATTGAGGATAACACCTAAATTACAAGCCTGGATGACAGGGAAAATGGTAGTACCCTCCACAGGAATAGGGAAGTTATGAAGAGAGAGACTTTTATGGGAAAGACATTGAATTCTGTTTGGAATAGGTTGAGTTTAACATGGCTATGGAACATTGAGTTAAAGTTACTTCATTGGAAGTTAGAGATATAATACTAGAGAGATGTTAAGGCTGCACCACTAGAGCTGAGAATCATATGCATAGAGAAGATATCATTGGGAGAGGATGATATCATTAAGTGAAAGAGTAAAGGAGGAGAAGAGAAGAGAACCCAGGACAGAGCCTTGGGAGACTCCCATGATTAGTGGGTCTGACATTTATGAAGATTGAACAAAGAAAACAAAGGAGAGGCCAGACAAGTGGAAGAATCAGGAGAGATTAGCATCATGAAACTCTGGAGAGATATATTAAGTAGATGAGGAATTATTCATAGATCATTAATTACTAATGTCCTCCTGATCACTTTTTCTAATAACAATATGATCCATGATTTTTTTTCTAATCATTATCATTTGCATGTTCTTCCTTTAATTGGTTCCTTAATTCTTTCAAAAGTGTGTCTCCTCAATTATGGTTTTCTTGCATTTAATACTAGATCTTGTCCATCTGGTCTTCCAATCTTCATCCTAAGTACAATTTCCATTTCCATTTCCCCATAAAGTACATTAAAGACTGAGATGTTTCAGTCAAAATATATTGGCTTCACTCTCAACAATGTAGAAAGTAGTTTATTAGGGAAATGTTGACAGTTGTGTTCCTTTTTTCATCACTGTTGTATTCTTTCCAGGTATATCTTTAAATACTCTTGGGATAATATTGGTAAGTGCATTGCCTGCCTAGCTTTCTGCAGACGTTTTTTCTTCTACCACTAGTCATTTTATAAAACATTGACCATAATCTTCTGTCATCCTCCATATGGTTTTGCAAATAAGTTCATATCCTAAGCATACTACATATTTATGAAGTGCTTATGATGTACAAGGCACAGTACTATTTGAAGATATGGCAAAAATTGAAGCGAATATCTTTAGTGTTATTATTTCTTGTTTTCTGGAACAATTTTCAAGCAGTTTGGGGATTCTGTCACTATCTTCTCATCTTTATATTTTCCCCAATCATCTTTTATTTTCGTAGTAATGAATCAGTTTGATTCAAGAATCAATGATGTTCAGACTGCATTCTATAGAGAGCTGATTCAGAATGACTGGACATCTTCAACAAGTCAATTTTTAGCTAATAAGATGTTTGATTTCATTAGGGTAGGGAAAGGAGAGGATAATGTTTTTAGGTTCTTACCAAGTTCAGTGTCTTCCAGCTCTCTTCCCTACATTCTTATAATGACTTCAAATCTTCCAACTAATTCCTATTTTATTTTTTTTCCTTTTTCTTTTTGTAGTGGGGGATGGCCAGGCAATTGGGGTTAAGTAATTGTCCAAGGTCACAGAGCTAGCAAGTGTTAAGTGTCTGAGGCCAGACCAGAACTCAGGTCTTCCTTACTCCAGGGCTGGTGCTTCATTCACTGCACCTCATTAACCTCCCCACTCCTATTCTTCTAGTACATCAACCCTGCTCTGGTATTATATTCCTCCATTTACATGGATAACTTGATAATTATTTAGTTCAATGATATATTTTTCTCTCACCCTTCACTCCCATGTTCTGTGTCCTCTTAGCACTGAGACTGTCAATCCTCTAGTCC
Organism: Gymnobelideus leadbeateri; assembly: GCA_011680675.1. NCBI lineage: Eukaryota > Metazoa > Chordata > Mammalia > Diprotodontia > Petauridae > Gymnobelideus > Gymnobelideus leadbeateri. The sequence goes on along the minus strand of WOXC01004669.1, from coordinate 95,586 downwards.
AAAGCATTGAGTGGTTATCTAATAACCATAAGATAAAATAGAGACTAGTTCACACTACCTTTGAATGTCCTTCACAATATGGTTCCCATTTACATCACCAATCTTGTCTTATAATACTCCTCTTTATAAAGTGGATGTACATACCAAATCAAGCTATTTGATGTGCCCTGGACACAGAACTCCATTCACCATATCCTTGCATTCGCACAAACCTCTTCTTCTTCCTTGGAGGCACCCTTATCATCATCACCAATTCTTAGAATTCTTGATTTTCCTAAAGTTTGAACTCAGACATCACCTCTTCTGTGAAGCCATTCATGATTCTCCCCTTTCCCCATTTGGCATCCTCTCCCTCAATTCCATGTGTATCATACTAATATGTATATGTAATCCCATATATCTAGTGTTAAAAGAGACAGTATTGGTCATCTCATCCAACCATTAATTTTACAGATGAAAAAACTGAGACTAAGAAAAACTTAGATAAAACAAAAAAAAAAGACTAAGAAAAGTTTCCCAAGATGATAAGATAATAAACGGTAGAGACAGATTTCAAATCAGGGTAATATATATATATATATATATATATATATATATATATATATGTATATATATGTATATATATATATAATTATATATTATATATATTATAATTCTATATGTAATCCTCTCACAATTGGTATAATTCTAAGTCTGATACTCCATTATAGTCTTCTATGTTCCCCCAATAGAATATAAGATTTTTCAGGGTAGGTATTTGCTGTTTTGTCTTCATATACTCCGTAACTAACAAATAATAGGCACTTAATATTGAACTGAATTAAATATTCCAAATGACTCATCTTTCAGATAAGGAAACTAAGATTAGAGAGAATAGTCTTTGCGCAGCTGGGGGAATCCCCAAAGTCCAGTGATTTTTTTTTTCTGGACACTATATCATGTTTTCCAAAATGAGAATTTCCTTTTTTCCTGGTACTTTTGCAAAAGGGAATGATTTTTTACTGTCTTGGATCTTACTCCACAGGATAGAACACATGTATTTATGTTATGGATATGAAATGGCGAAATAAATAGAGAATTGACTAACAAGAAAACTAACTGGATGAGTTTGCTGTCATATAAAACGATTTGTTTAAGAAATGCTCGGCTGCAATGGTTGCTTTAAATTAGGTTTTGTAGCTGTGGCTTCAAAGAATGATTTCTTTTACTGAGATGCTAGTTTTGATTTCACATGCTAGAGAATAATGTGGTCCATATCAATATAAACATTTTGTAGCTCTCAAAGTCAATAGTTAATTTCCATCTACTGATGTATAGTTACATAAAAATATACATCAAAGTTGATTTATAAACATGGCTTGTAGACCCCAAATATATGTATAATAAATGATATGCTTCCTGTTTAAATCAAAAGGACTTTGCAGAATTAGGATGAAAGGACCATTTTTGACCACTATCTCTTAGAAATAACTCAGGGAGAAACAAAACTACTTGATTGCAAATCAGAAAAAAAAAATCATTTGCCAGAAGGAATGTGGGCTTTGTTAAACCAATTAAAATATTTATCTGCTTTGGTCTTTGTCTACATATTGATTCAACAAGTCATGCTTTGAAAAGAACTTATTGTTGTCCTTCCCTGGGGATAATATGAAACATAGGTATAAATGATTTTCCCTTATAAAGTGCTTTAGTTTTTCCATGTTTTATTTTAACAGGATTTCAAATTTTGCCAGGCACACAACAAATGCATCTTTCCACAGGACTCAGGAACAATTTTCAAATACACACGTACAAATAAATGTATGTATGAATACATGCATACACACATTATATACAAATATGTATATGTGTGTGTGAAAAAAAAAAAAACTTTCAACAATGAACAGTTGCATAATTCAGGGTGTGCAGTTTCTACCAAGTAAGATTTTTTAATTTCTATTATATAATTCTACAAATTCCTTAATGAACATGCAAAAATGTCAGTCACTTTGTTATGATAAGAAATGTCAGCATCAGGAATCACTAGCATTAAAGAAAATGAGGTCTGACTCTGTCTCTCTTCCTCTACCCCCTTTCGTGGAAGAAAATTACAAATAAATCCAAAGCAGAAACTATTATACATTATGCTTTGGATGAAAGGAAATTAATATTATTATGAAAATTAATTTATTGCTACAAGACAGGACACTTGATATTAGTTAATTGTTTACCAGAATGGATTAAGCCTCTTGAAAATAAGTGCTATGGTAGAAGCTGTTTTCTTTTCTTTTTTGGCAGGGGATCATTCTTAGAACTAATGAAAGAGAGTTTAGAATGTCTTAGTTAATTATGTTTCTTTAAAAAAAGTGAACACTTCTTGATATAAAATGTAACCTGGCTTCCACCCAAGACTGGGACATTTCTGCATGCTATATGGAAAGCGATATGATTCTTGGTTGGTAGAGAGTGGTTGAGCATGAGGTTTTAGATCTTTGAAAGTGACTAAGTGAGTTCCAGAACTTTTTAGGAGACATATGGACAGAGGACATTGAAGGGAGGAAAGAGAAAGATTCAGAATTTTGCATATGCATATGAAGGACTGGCTTAAAATTCTAGAGGCTGCAAAAACAGACCCCAAACTTCCTCTTCAAACTGAATTATTACCTCATTCGCAACTGAGAGGCTTATTGACCTTTGTTTGTTCTTTTGCATATTATAATCAGTAGAATATCTCTGATTTCTGTTTGCCATTTGCTTGGATAATTGTATTTACTCAATATTCACCATTCATGGTGGTCTTTTGTATAAGCAGTGTTTGATGGGAAGGAGCTGTGTTGGTGAATGTAAGCTAAGGTCTACCCTGGTCCTTAAATGACCAAGAATAGTGGTCTCTTGTCCAGGACTTTGTACTGTTAACTGTTAGACTAGACTTACATATGAAGTGTGACAATTCTCTCTGTCTCTCTGTCTCTCTCTGTCTCTCTGTCTCTCTCTGTCTCTCTGTCTCTCTCTGTCTCTCTCTGTCTCTCTCTCTCTCTCTCTCTGTCCTCTCTCTCTCTCTCTGTCTCTCTCTCTCTGTCTCTGTCTCTCTCTCTGTCTGTCTCTCTCTCTCTGTCTCTCTCTCTCTCTCTGCCTCTCTCTCTCTCTCTGTCTCTGTGTCTCTGTCTCTCTCTCTGTCTCTGAATTCTAGCTTAAATTACCTCTCACATGATGGAGAAGACTTGTGAGTTGTTTATAGGATGTACTTACCTCCTGTCAGTGACTTCTCAGCACACACCCCTGGCCTCCAGCTATTGTGTTGGTGTTACAGAAATCGCATTTGACTCCCCTCTCAGAACAGGTGGACAAGATCTCAGATCCTATTCATCTATGCCCCCCACAGTCACATGTATACATTGAAACAACTTATGTGGATACACCTATCTTACTGGTAAAATGAAAATTATTGTAATTTTTAAAAATGTTTATGACCTATGTATCCAAATTTTCATGGCTATTTTTAAACTTCAGATTCTTGCTTTTGGCTATGTGATTTCAGAGGGAATACTTTTTCAAAATAAAGAGAAAATTAGACTCTGAAGAGACACTTGCCTAAATTGAAAAGGGCTTATAGCTTCTCATAGTTGTTGATAATGCCATGGGAAAGAAAAGAGTATTTGGGATCTTCTCTTGATAATAGTAATTGGAAGAGTGAACTTGGAAAACTCATCCATGGTTTGTGACAATAAATGGAGGAATCAATATTTAAGTAGAGCAGGAATACAATGTCATGAAGATAATGAATACAGAGTGAAATGACAATATAGAAATTTAGAGTCTGAATCAATCTGTAGAAGTGATTCTAGTGCAGACTACTGGGTCATTTGAGGGTGTGATTGGAGTGTTCTCAAGCAATTTGTGGGTATTTTGACTTTGTGAGCATTCCCTAGAGAGTGGAGTTTGTTCCTGAACTTTTATTTGCAAGCTTGTTAGGAGAGTGGAAAGTTTTAAAAAGTGGAAGGCATTCCTTACCCTTGCATCCATGCATCCTGCCAAGAAGAGTGTGTGTGTGTGTGTGTGTGTGTGTGTGTGTGTTTATATGTGTATTAGATTTTAGTGCCAATCCCTATTGAAATTACAATTATCTAGGGACATTGATGACAAACCCTAATAATATGAGAGATTTAAGTGTCACAGTTCTGACTCCCCTGCAGTTTCTTCATGAGAAACATATAATAAAGTTAAACATTGACTAAAATATGATCAAATGCATTTTATATAGACTGATAGAAATTCTTTTAGAAAAAAAGACCATTTTATGATTTCAGCCTCTGTAGTCATCATGTTCTTGTAATACTTCATGAAATACCCCTAAGCTACTCCTAGGTTCAGCAATGCACACCAAAGATGTTAAGTTATTTAAACATGAAACAGCATAAATAATAACGAAGGGAAACAAATAGTAAAATATCCTCTGCCCTGGTACAAAAAGTGATATAAATTGCTTACACTTCCAAGGAAGTTATACACAAAGTCCCTTTCAATCTTTCCAATTCTCCAGTTTAGTAGAGGGCATAGTTCCCTTACATCTCACAGTCCAAGAGGTAAAAGCTTGGAAGTTGGTTCTATCTTTTTCTTGGGGTCATTCCTAGTAGATCCTTGGGGCACCCTAGAACATGGTGGAAAACTCTAGTCTCTGTATTTCTCATCATAGTCTCAATGTTAAGTTTTGGCATGCTCTGGCCAATACAACAAATAATCATTTTCTCTATTCCAACCACAGCTGCACATTTTATCACTCCCCTCCACCTAGCTGTGAAGTGTTTTTTTACATCCCCCTTGTAGACGCTCTACCTCAGAGACCTCCTCTTTTGATTTCAAAACACTATATTTATACAGCACTCTTTGGAAAATATATTCTTGTCCCCAAGCTTTGTTGGAAATGAAATCCTTATACAGATAAAATAGATTATAAATGTAAAAGGAAAGATGTAATCCATTCCATTTTTTGTGACCTACAGATATTTCTTTGTGTTAAAACTATCAGACATATCTCATTGAATTTTATTGGACATTTTCAACTGTACTATAGTAATTTCCAAATGAACATTTTTAAAAAATGTTCATTATATCACCCACCCCCAACCCACCCCTCTTTCCAATTCCCCTGTTGCTTTTTTTAGTGCCAGCTTTTTTTTTAGCCATCTAACTTCAGATCTTTGGAGTCATTCTCTACTCCTCATTCTCCCTTAAACTCCTCCACATCCATTCTGTCTCTAGAAATCCCTTGTCTGGGACATTGTCATGTTGACAGACATTTATCAAGCACCTACTATGTCACAGACTCAGTGCTTAGTGTTGAAGATACAAAGAAAGGCAAAAATACAATCCTTGCTCTCCAGGAGCTCACAAATCAATGGAGGAGACAACATGCAAACACTTACATACAGATTTTCTCCCATATCTGGAATCCCTTTCTTCTACCTTCCACCTCTTAGTTTCCTCTTACACCCTCTAAATGTTGGCTCAAAGCCACTTACAGATCCCTCCAATTGTAAGTATCTTTTTTGTCCCAAGTTATTATTGTCAAGTCATTTCAGCAATGTCAGACTCTTTGTGACCCAATTTGGGGTTTTCTTGGCAAAATTATTTGAGTGGTTTGAAATATCCTTCTCATTTTACACAGGGTCAAACTAAAGCAAAGAAGGTTTACTGACCTGTTCAGGATTACACAACTGATAAATGTCTAAGGCTGGATTTGAACTCAGGACTTCTTGACTCTAGGCCCATTGACTTAGTCACTGTTTCACCTAGCTGTCCTTCCCAAAATGAACTCTTATATACAGTTATATGTGTGAGTATTATTTCCCCTGATTAAATGTAACCTCCTTACATGCAGGTACTACTTCTTTTGTCTTTGTATCCTCAGCATCTAGCCTAGGACCTGGAACACAGTTAGCACTTAATAAATACTACTGATGCTCATTACAAAAGGATTATAAAAGGCTATTTATATAATTATTCCATCAGAAACTAAGTAGGTGCTATATTTGTGTTAAAATGATAAAAATGCAATAATTACATCCTAAAATGTGGTGAATGGACAAATATATATATATTCATTATTGTTACTTTGAAAATAAATTCCTTTTCTATAGTCTGATGATGTGATGATGATGATGATGTCGATGATGATGATGATGGTTAACATTGATGTTACCTCATGCAGGCATGTCTGAATCTCTCTCTGGGCCTCAGTTTCCTCATTTGAGGATCAAAGCGATTAGCCTATCTGAATTTTAAGGCTGTCAAATTCTAATTCTATGTGAGATGAACTCTAAACTCTTACAGATTAAGAACGTATAATTTTATTCTGTAGCATACCAAAAGTGAATGAGATCCAGGAATAGTTATGTACTTGAACTATGATACTATACAACTACTTCTTATATAGTCTATTTTAGCTATTCTTCACATAGCCACGCACAGAAGTATGCAGACTTCTTCCTGGGAATATAAGAGTCTCCCATTAATTAATTTTGTAAAGAATGTTGCAGAGGGAAAGTATCATATAAATGGTGATTAGTGTCATCTTCCATATACTCTGCTCTCTGAGGAGTGCAAGTTCAACATTGCCTCTGTATATTGTTAGAATTTATTGCTGGGAATAAATTTGAGCCATGATTTATAATAACACCAAAAAACTGTCCAAACAGCTTATCTGAATTTAGAAAGTTTACATAAAATCACAGGGTAACATGCTTATAAAATCTGTTTTGCATGAAAAGTTTACATTTTCAGAATGATTTCAGTGATAAGCCTTCTGAGAGCTTGGTCATAGGAGATTTCTTAAGCAAAACATGATTATTGAAACATAGTAGTTAGTAGTATTTGAAAGACAGCTATTTTATTTTTTTTTACATTTTGCCTTTTGGAGGGCCACTGGGGCTAAGTGACTTGCCCAAGGTCACACGGCTAGTTTTGTGTCAAGTGTCTGAGTCCAGATTTGAACTCAGGTCCTCCTGATGCCAGGAATTGTGCTCTATTCACTGCAACACCTAGCCACCTGAGACAGCTATTTTAAATACAAAAGATGTATCATTAATCTATTTTCTAATAACCTTGCAAGCATTCCATGGTTATTGAACAATCAACCAATAAACATTTATTAGGTTCCTGCTATGTGACAGGAACTACTAAGCAACAGGGATTCAAAGATAACAATAAAACCAGAATCTTCCTTCAGTGACTTAATATTTGATTTGTATTCAGTATTCTTAATAGGCTAGCTCAAATTTATCAAGTGTCTAATTGGTATAGTTTTTATATTATATATTTATTATTATTATTATTATTTATTAAATTATTATACATATACAATCTATATCTATCCATACATCTATGCATCTATGTATGTGTGTATGTATATATGTATATAAATATAAATAAATACATAAATAGATATAAAAATAAATATGTAAATAAATAATTATAGGTGTTTGGATACACACACACACACACAGACACACACACACATATGATTTAATGAGGCAGTATGGTGTAGGAGCCTGCTTGGAGTGTGGGAAGATAAATTGAAACTTTAACCATAACAAAACAGTTCTGAATCACTATGGTAAAGTCATTAAACCAATGAGTGCCCCAAGACAACCTTCAAAGACTAAAAGTTTCAGAGAAGTTGACAGAATCTTCAAATCTGGATTTAATCTACACTAATAAATCAAAGGCCCAGATCTCTCTGTCTCTATTTCTCAGTTTCCCTTTCTCATTTTTCTCTGTCTTGCTCTTTATCTCTCCCTCTGTCTGCCATACCCTGTCTCTTTCTGACTCCCTCTTTATCCTTTTGTCTCCATCTCTCTATCCTTCTATCTCTATCTTTCTCTGTCTTTTTCTTATCTTCTCTTTCTATCTCTGTCAGTTCTCATCATGGTCATGATGTTGTTTTGGCACATCTTGGCGAATGCAGTATATAATCGCCTTTCTTTATTCCAACCATAGGACCATATTTTGTGACCCACCCCTGCACTCAGTCCTGTGGTAGCTTTTTAGACATCCCATTTTGGAGAGTTCATTCTGTTGTCCTTCATCTTTTGGTTTCACTACACTATATGTTTACACACTGAAATTAAAGAAATATGTTTTCGGCCCCATGCTTTGTTGAAAATTAAATCCTATGGACATATTCCTTACAGAAATAAAATGGATTATAATTATAAAATGAATGATGAAAATTGTTTCATTTTCTTATGGCCTACAAATATTCCTTTTGTGCTATCACTATTGCCACACATGTAATTTATTGAATAATTAGGCATTTTCTTTTTTTAAATTTTATTATTATTATTATTATTATTATTTTTCTTTTTGGAGGGCAATTGGGGTTAAGTGACTTGCCCAAGGTCACATGGCTATTTGTTGTGTTAGGTGTCTGAGGCCGGATCTGAACCCAGGTCCTCCTGACTTCAGGGCTGGTGCTCTATTCACTGCACCACCTAGTCACCCCATAATTAGGCATTTTTTTTTAAGTCAAGTTGGCAAAAGTTTATTGTTGTACTATACAGCTGGCAAAAGTTCTTAGGGTACCTTCGATCTGAAAGGGATACAGTTAAAGTTTATGTAGGAAGACATGTGCCAAATATGCTATCTAGGTGATTGAGGGTGGGATTAGGGAATGGTTAAGAAGTGGTCAGTTCTTTTTTATTTTTTTTATTTTTTTTTTACCAAGAGCTAGAGCATCCAGATTCTTTATTAACTTCTGTTTTACATCATTCATTTCTGCCAGATTTTGAGTTACAATCATTTTCCCCCCATTATTCCCCTACCCAACTTCCCAAAATAGCAGTCCCACAAGATATCGCTTCCTCCAATCTGCTCTCTCCCATGCCTTCTCCCATACCCCCATCGACTTTTCCATTAGAGGAAGGTGAATCTTTGTGTGCCCATACCTGCACATTTTATCTCCCTGTTACAAGCAAAAGAGTATAAATAATAGTATTTATATATATTTGAAACATTTAATGTTAAGACCTCGAATTACAGATCCATTTCCTTCCTCCCTTGTCACCCATTCCCTCTTGGGAGATAAGTAATTCAGTACATGTTGTACATGTCTGGCTATGCAAAACATTATCATAGTAGATATATTGTACAAGGCTGCTTCTAATTCCCTCCCACTCATCCCACCCCCCACCTGGTCCATTCCCTACATGATCCTGTCCTCTTCTATAGTGGGTACTTCCAACCTCCCCTCCCCACAAGGATGCCCTCCCATCCATCATCCCTCCTCTCATCCCCCTTCCCCCTATCCTGCTGCAGGTTGAGATATCCCATTTAGTATGTATGTCATTCTCTGCCTGAACCAAATTCAATGTGAATGTGGTTTTGCCTTTTTAGCCTTCCTATTCTCCCCCTCCCTTGCAACCACTTCCCTTTGCTTCTTCTACATGGGATAGTTTACCCTACCCTATCTCTCCCCATCTCCTCTTGCCACTTTCCTCTCTCACCTCATACTTTCATCCCTTGAGTATTCTCCCTTCCCAACAAATTCAACCTATGCCCTCTTTCCATATATAACTGTAACCATATACACACACATTCACATATGTATTCATATGACCACACACCCTTCTTCCATTATTTTCATAGTGAGAAAGATATCATCAGTCACAGTTATTGCTCTTCCATATAGGAATGTAAATAGTTCAACTTTGATAAGTTCCTTTTGATTTCTTTTCCCTGATTACCTTCTCAGGCATCTCTTCCTTCTTGTGTCTGGATGTCAAATTTTCTATTCAATTCTGGTTTTTTCCTCAAGAATGCTTGAAAGTCCTCTATTCCACTGAATGACCATATTTTCCCCTGAAACAAAATACTCAGTTTTGCTGGGTAGGTGACCCTTGGGTTCATTCCCAGTTCTTTTGCCCTCTGGAATATCATATTCCATGCCCTTTGATCCCTCAGTGTAGAAGCTGCCAGGTCCTGGGCTATTCTGATTGTGTTTCCACAATATTGAAATTTTTCTTCCTGGCTGCTTGGAGTATTTTCTCCTTGATCTGGGGATTCTGGAACCTGGCTATAATATTCCTGGGAGTTTTCTTTTTGGGATCTTTTTCAGGAGGTGATCTGTGGATTCTTTCAACCTCTATTTTGCCCTCTGGATCTAAAACATCAGGGCAGTTTTCCTTGAGAATTTCTTGAAGGGTAATTTCTAGGTTCTTTCTTTGATCATGGCTTTTGGGTAGTCCAAAAACTTTAAAATTGTCTCTCCTGGATGTATTTTCCAGGTCAGTGGTTTTTCCCATGAGATATTTCACATTGCCTTCTAATCTTTCGTTTGTTTGGATCTGCTTAACAGCATCTTGATTTCTCATAAAGTCATTAGCTTCCATTTGCTTCAGTCTAACTCTGAAGGAATGAATCTCCTCAGTGAACTTTTGAGATTCTTTTTCCATCTGGCAAATTTGACTTTTTAAGGCATTCTTCTCCTCATTGCCCTTTTGGGCTTCCTTTGCCATTTCAGTTAGTCTATTTTTTAACGTGTTGTTTTCCTCAGTCAGGCTGTTGACCCTCATTTCATACTTTTCCTGCATCCTTCTCATTTCTCTTCCCAATTTTTCCTCCACTTCTCTTATTTGATTTTTAAAGTCCTTCTTAAGGTCCTCTATGGCCTGCAACCAGCTCATGTTTTCCCCTGGGGCTTTTGGAGCAGGACTTCTGGCCCCACAGTCCTTTTCCCGCTCTATGCCCCCCAAATAGGAGTCTAGGGTTGCATTTTTCTACTTCCTTTGCCTTGGCATGTTGCCACTTAATTACTTGACTTTTGAGCTTGTTTCCACACTATGGCTTTAAGGCCAGATAGAGGAATTTTGGTCCCGAATGTGTGGGGGGCAACTTCCATTTCTGGCAAGCTGTAAACCCACCCATGACTTCCACCCTAGATCACAATTCAGATCCAGGGAGGTTAGAGCAAGAGTGATTACCCCCCAAGACTGATCGATGGATCTCCCTACAATTCGCAGGCCAGGAGCTGGAGCTGCCTCTGAAAACTACAAAATGGCATGTCTCCTCAGTGGCTTCTAGCCCCCAGAGGAGGGCGCCGACGCATTCCCCAAATACCGGTCCCAAAGTTCAAAGGACACTAACCTCTTACTTTGTCCTAGGCATGTCTATGTTGATAATTCTGGAATCACCACAGCTGCTGGTGTTCTGGGGTTCCTCCAGCCGGCTGCTGGCCCTGCCGCCCTGGGGCTACAACCTCGGCCCTCGGCTTGGCTCCCTGCGCTCTGCGCACTGCCACTGCGTGCTGCCAGCTCTCAGACGGCTGTGCTGGTCCTTCCTGCAGGGCTGCTGGGCTGTCCTCAGTGGGAGGTTAACTTCTCTGTGTTGTTCCGTGGGTGCTGGGTCTCCAGAAGTTGTTCAGAGTCCCCTTTTACATAGTTTGGAGGGAATCTGGGGTAGAGTGGCTTGGATGAGCTGTTTCTACTCGGACATCTTGGCTCCGCCCCCCTAATTAGGCATTTTCAACCAGATGTCCTATAGTCATTTCCAAATCAACATCTATAATACAGAATTAATTATATTCCCTCCAGCACCAAACATACCCCTCTTCCCTGTCTGCCTCTCTCTTTCTCTCTCTGCTCTTCATCTCTCTGTGCCTCTCTCTATCTTAGGCATTTTTAACATTTTATGTGGCTGTGTGTCCTAAAACCATTTGTCAGCCTAGCAAAATCTCAAGAATTGTTTTTATTTATTTATTTATTATTGGCTTTTTGGAGGGCAATGGGGGTTAAGTGACTTGCCCAAGGTCACATGGCTAGTTTTTGTGTTAAGTGTCTGAAGCTGGATCGGAACCCAGGTCCTTCTGACTCCAGGGACAATGCTCTATTCACTGTGCTACCTACCTGCCCCTAGAATTATGTATTTAAATGCATAAAATTAAATAGGGTTATAAAGGAAACCAGTTATTTGAATGTAAAGATGTAATGTTTTCCTATTCAAGTTTATGGCCTCCTGACATCCCCAAAGAATCTGTGGAGTTCAGGTGAAAACCAGTCTACCTCCAGCTCATATTCATTTCTGTCTCTAGTAGTTAAATCTTATCTCTATTTGTTATCTATCTGTCTGAGTCTGTATTATAACTAATCATGTTAAATGGAAAAATATGATGTCCTCTCATATAAATTTATCAAACATAAAGTTTTTATTTTGATTCAATCATGTTTATAGATATATAAATGTATGGAATAACAAATAGTATTTCAGATATTTATATGGGCATTCTGTTGAATGCAATTATCTCTTTCATGGTATTTCATTTATTACACTCTAAAATCCATTATTTCTTAACACATTTCATGAATTAAATAGTGAGACATGGGTCAAGAAAATTTTCATTCTAAACAAAAAAAAAATGAAGAAAAAATCCTTTTTTTGAACTCTAGGAGACTTTTTGAGAAATTTTCTTTTTTTTTTTTTTTTGACTCACCATTTCCTTTATTTGTACAAAATAGTGAATAATCATACCCTGGCTGGGAAAAAAGGGTGGTTTTAGCTTTAAACAAGTCCTTCTGTCCAGAAGCATCTATTTTGAAGGCTTAGGACCAGCAGCTTTAGCCCCAGCATCTTTGGGTTTGGACTCAGCAGGCTTAGCAGCCTTAGCATCAGACTTGGCAGCTTTAGGGCCAGATTTGGTAGCCTTGGGATCTGATTTACTGACTTTGGCAGCAGCCTTAGGGTCAGTGGGCTTGGCAGCCTTGGGGTCAGTGGGCTTGGTAGCTTTGGGGTCAGTGATTCTGGCAACCTTAGAATCAGGCTTCGTGATCCTGGAGCCTGGACGTTTGATGCCGATCCTAGGACCTGGACGCTTGGTAGCCGTCTTGGGGCCAGCACGCCGGGCTCTGGCCTTGGGGATCTTGGGCCTGAGGATCTTGGCTTTAGAAGCCTTGGAGCTCAGGGCCTTGATGGCCTCTGCTCGGGCCTTGATGGCTTTGGCGTTGTTGGCCTGCATCTTTTTCAGCCCCTTCTTGTTGTGTTTCTTGGCAAAGCGCATGTTTCTCAGAAACTTGGGGTCAACCCCTTTCAGAGACTCGTATCTCTGTGACCTAGGTTTCTTGATGCCATTTCTGTGCCATTTTCGAGATTGGTTGTGGGTGGTGTGGTTCTTAGACTTAGCCATCTTTACACCGCAGCCTGCGATAACAGGCACTCCACCAACCGGAAGAGGCCAAAAGGAGAGAGCGAGAAATTTTCTAAAAGAAAAGGAAAAATAGGTAGATATATACACATACATACTTTGTTTTATACAGCATGCAAATCAAGAAGTTATACACATTCTAGGTCTCAATATTTAGAATTGTTATCATATAGTCAGCATAATGAATTTCTTTACATAAAAATTCAGAATAATTTAATGTTTCTCAGAAAGTAAGAAGACTTGAGTGCAATTGATTTCCCTTCCTCTCTTTTCCTTTTAGTAAATGAAAATGAATAATTAATGCCACACAAGTCAAGTTTTCACAAATTAAATATCTCTTCACAAGTTTTAGAATTTTTACATAGATAGATAACAAGACATATGACAATACAGGATAACATTGCTCTCCAGACATAAATTCTAATAATTCTGTAATTATGTTTATTGTCACTTCAGGAAAATCATTACTCAGTTAAGCCAAATTTTCCTTTATCTTCAATGTTGGAACCAAGTAATTTCAAGTGGATTATTTTCAATTTGATGTTAAAATAATTTTTAAAAATTTAGTTATTTTTAAAATTTATTTTTAACTTTCAACATTAAGTTCAACAAGGTTTTGAGTTTTAAATTTTCTGCCCCCACTCCCCCTTCCACGAGACAGCATGCAATCTGAAATATGCTCCACCTATATATTCATATTAAATGTATTATCACAGTAGTCATGTTGTAAAGAAGTAATAACCAATAAAATGAACCAAAGCAAGAAGAAACAAAACAAAAAAATTTATATCATGAGCCTTTTGGAGTTATCTTAGAACTTTTCATTTCTAAGAAGAGGTAAGTCTATCAAAGTTAGTCATCACACAGTGTGGCTATAGCTGGGTACAATGTTTTCCTTATTCTGCTCTCCTTATTCAACATCAATTCATACAAGTCTTTCCAGGATTTTCTGAAGTCTACCTGCTCATCATTCCTCATGGAACAATAGTATTCAATTACAATCATATACCATCCATCATTTCTTATAATACAATAGTATTCCATTACATCCATAAACCACAACTTGTTCAGCCATTCCCCAATGGATGGGCATCCCCTCTATTTCCAATTCTTTGCCACTACAAAAAGAACTATATAAATATTTTTGTACATGTGGGTCCTTTCCCCCCTTTCATGATCACTTTGGTAAATGGTCCTAGAAGTGGTATTGCTGGGTCAAAGGGTATGCATGTTTTTATGGCCCAATGGGCATAGTTTCAAATTGCTCTCCAAAATGGTTAGAACATTTCATAACTCAACCAACAATGCATTAGTGTTACAATTTTCCCATATCTATTAAAATAATTCTTGATTGGAATGGTAATTAACATATACATCAGGGAGGAAAGAAGCAGCTGATAAATTGCTTGACCTCAGAAATTCTGTCCAAGCTGCAACAGAACTAAAGTTGATTAGGTATCTTGGTCCAGTCTGGCAACAATATGGCGAACTTCAAGGATCCTGGAGCCACCAAGTTGCCTAAGGCAAGGTGAACTTGTTATTTAGGTTAGAATCAAAGCAGGTTATAGCATTGTTCCCATAACTAATGAGATCAGTCATATGAGTAAACACCTTATTTCCAGTCTGAGCAAGATAAGGAGACTCAGTCTCAATGATGATGATGTTGACAGGGATAGTGGTGGTGATAACGATGATGATAAGGATGATGATGCCAAAAATTATTTTAAAACCAAGAAGGCAGAATACAACTTGTATAAATATTTTACCATACTCTTTTTGGCAGTCATAACTTCCTATAGCATTTCTCTAGCCCGATGATCCTGTGTTTATGTATCTAATAATATGAAAGATTTTATTTATTTCACATATATTAGTGAAGGCAGAATAGTATAATAGATAGTGACTTGGTTTTGAATCCCTGAAGACTCACATCTAACATATATTACCTATATGACCCTGGGCAAGTCACTTAATTTTGGGGCAAATTGGTTCTGACAGATATTGATAGAGGAGAAAATTTCCTCATCTGGGAGTTACCTATATCAATGAAATCAGAGAGTCAGTCTCTATCTTCTATCTCCTACATATACAAATCCTATATGTTGGGGCAGAGTTAAGATGACGGAGTAGAAACAGCACTTCCTTGGAGCTCTGGCCCACTCTACTTCAAAATTATGTAAAGGGGGGGGCTTTGAACGACCTCTGTAGATCAAGAACCCACAAAATGACACAGAGAACCTAACCTCCCACTGAGGATAGCCCTGCAGCCCAACAGGGAATGGCCAGAACAGCCATCTGGGAGCTGAACCCAGGGCTGTGTGAGTTGCTGTTTTAGCCTGATGGTGGCCAGACCAGCAAGGCTGGAGAGACCATAGAACACCAGCAGCTATAGCATTTCCAGAATTGCCAACACATAGATGCCTAGGACAAAGTGAGAGGTCAGTGCCCTCTGGACTTTGGGACTGGTTGGGAGAATGTGTCAGTATCTTCCCCTGGGGATGAGAAGCCGTTGAGGAGCTGGCTCAGCTTGCGACCACATTGCCATTTTGCAGCTTCACCTCTTGGCCTGCAAACTGTAGGGGGGTCTGGGGATCAGTCTAGCGGGGGGGTAAGTGCTCTTGGCTTACCCTTCTTGGATCTGGATTTCAGTCTGAGGTGGACATCCAGGGGTGTGTGACCAGTTTGCCAGAGTGTGTGGAGGCTTCACAGAGGCCACCCAACTAATACCCCCAGAAGTTGAGAAAACCCAATGTTTGGGACTGAAGCTCCCCTGGCTGGTGGCAAAATCCTACCGTGGCAACAAGCCCAAAAGTCAAGTAATTGAGTGGCACCATGCTTAGGCAAAGGAAACAAAATAAACAGAAAAATTCAACATTAGACTCCTATTCTGGGGGCAAAGAGGATCAAAGCGTGGAACAGAAGGAGGACTGTGAGGTCAGAACTCCTACACCAAAAGACTGAAATGAAAATACGAGCTGGCTACAGGCTATAGAGGACCTTAAGAAGCAGATAAGAGAAGTGGGGGAAAATTGGGAAGAGAAATGAGAAAGATGCAAGCAAAGTATGGAATGACAGTCAACAGCCTGACTGAGGATAATAACAACTTAAAGAATAGACTAACTCAAATGGCAAAAGAGGCTCAGAAAGGCAATAAGGAGAAGAATGCCTTAAAAATGCCTAAATTTGTCAGATGGAAAAAGAATCTCAAAAGCTCACTGAGGAGAATCATTCCTTCAGAATTAGACTGGAGCAAATGGAAACTAGTGACTTCATGAGAAATCAAGATGCTATTAAGCAGATCCAGAAAAATGAAAGAATAGAAGGCAATGTGAATTATCTCATGGGAAAAACCACTGACCTGGAAAATAGATCCAGGAGAGACAATCTAAAAATTATTGGATTACCTGAAAACCATGATCAAAGAAAGAATCTAGAAACCATCCTTCAAGTAATTCTCAAGAAAAATTGCCATGATGTTTTAGAACCAGAGGGCAAAATCGAGGTTGAAAGAAACCACAGATCACCTCCTGAAAAAGATACCAAAAAGAAAACTCCTAGGAATATTGTAGCCAGGTTCCAGAATTCCCAGATCAAGGAGAGAATATTACAAGCAGCCAGGAAGAAATGGTTTCAATATTGTGGAAACACAATCAGGATAAGGCAGGATCTGGAAGCTTCTACACTGAGGGATTGAAGGGCATGGACTATGATAATCCACAGGGCAAAGGAGCTGGGATTAAAACCAAGAATCTCCTACCCAGCAAAACTTAGTATCATGTTTCAGGGAAAAATTTGGTCACTCAGTGGAATAGAGGACTTTCAAGCATTCTTGAGGAAAAAACCAGAATTGAATAGAAAATTTGACATTCAGATACAAGAAGCAAGAGATGCTTGAGAAGGTAAACAGGGAAAGGAAATCACTATGAACTTATCAAAGTTGAACTATTTGCATTCCTACATGGAAAAAACAATAACTGTAACTGATGAAACTTTTCTCAGTATGAAAATAGTTGAAGAAGTTTATATGGGCATATGAATACATATGTGAATGTGTGTATATGTTTTCAGGTACACATAGATAGAGGGCACAGGTGATATTTAATAGCAAGGGATAATACTTAAAAAGTGAGGTTAAGAGGTGACAGAGTAATGTGGTGAGGGGGAAAGGGGAGAGACTATGGGGTGAACTCTCTCATGTAGAGGAGGCAGGGGAAGGTTGCTGCAAGGGGGGGGGGGACAGGAAGGCAAAAAGGCAGAACCTTATTCTCAATGAATTTGGACAAGGGAGAGAATGATATGCATACTAAATAGGGTGCCCCACCATACAGGAGCATGGGGGGGAGGAGGATAAGGGAAGGTGGTGGAGGGAAGGGCAAGTTGGGGGGGAGGGAAGTTGGAAACACCCACTTTTGAAAAGGGTCAGGATCTAGTTGGAGAGTAGACCAGGTGGAAGATGGGATGGGAGAGAAGGAAATATACTCAATCTTTTACAATATATCTACTAAGGTAATGTTTTGCATAGCTTCACATGTACAGCATATATTGAATTGCTTATATTCCTTTTAAAATTAATTTCTTAAAAATATGTAAATACTATGATTAATACTATTTTGCATATAATTGGGAGCTAAGATGTGCAGGTAATGGGGTGCAGGGATTCACCTCTCCCTACTGGAAAAGTCAAAGAGGCTATGGGAGAGGAGATGGGAGAGAGCAGATTGGTTGAAGGGATTTCCTGTATGATTGTTATTCTCAGGTGGTGGGTAGAGGAAAAATGGGGGAAAATTGTAACTCAAAATCTGATGTAAATGAATGATGTAAACCAGAAGTTAATAAAGCATTTTGGAAAAAAAAAAAGAAATCTTATATGTTCACATGCACATGCACACTCACACACTGTTATTAGTATGGTCCTTTAGCACAGTCATTCTTGATTGCTTTTATTTTAAAATGATTAGGGAAAAATTCAAAAATTCATTGGAGATTTTTGTTGTAATTATTTATCAAATAATTTTACTCCTTTCTAAGTATTGTAGACTGAAATGCCTTAGGCATCTTTTTAAAAAATAAATTCATTTTTCTTTATTGTTTAGGCACTTTCTCCCCAAATAGTACTTCAATACACACAGAACAGAAAAAGGGATTCTTTATAAAACTAGGAATCTATAAAAATATCTATAAAAGCTTTATTAAGTTTCCTATATGTTTAAAAATATAACATTAATTGCTTATATTACTTCCAAGTACAGGAATATTTCTAAAGACATTTTATTCAATATATTACTCCTCATTCAAGTTTGAAATGATGATTGTTATCATCCAAATAGAATCTAATTCCTTATGGAAAATTCTGTTTTCATTTTTGTCTTTGTATTCACATCACCTATTTGAACCACAGTAGGTAGTATGTATTTAATAAATGCTTATTTAATTAAATAAAAAATCTTTAGAGACTGAAAGGAACTTATATAACTAAATAAAAATGGAATCCAAAGGAATGATTTTGATACATGCATTGTTTTCTCCTGAGGGTGGTTTTGTGAATAGAGCCAACTTGTTGCATAGTTGTGCCATTTTATCCATGGTAATGCAGCAGATATTAAGCTAGCTATCAACATTTAAGGAATAAAATAGATAAAAAACCCCCACACTGTCCAAAATGTGATTAATACCTGGAAAAAAGCATGTTGAGATAGTCTATATAAAATTTAAAATATACTTCAAATAAAATAAAAGTACAAGATGGTGGAGTAGAAATAGGACTTCCATGGGCCTCCCACTTCCACTTCCTCCAATTAATGTAAAAGGTGACTCTGACCAAACTTTGTAGTTACAGAACACACAAAATAACACAGTGAAGCTAACCTCCCACTGAAGACAGTCTGGCAGGCAGGCAGGAAGGGGACACTGCAGCTTATTGGGAGCCAAACCCAGCCCTCTCAGGACCAGGGTTTTAGCCTCATGGCAGCTACGACCAGCCTCTGGATGGAGGGACTTCAGATCACCAGCAGCTGTAGCAGTTTCCAGAATTATCAATCCATAGATGCTAAGGACAAAGTGAGAAGTCTGTGCAGTGTGGACTTTGTGAACCTGGAGCTTGGGAGTGTGGTTATGTCTTTACACCCTTGAGGGAGAAGCTGCCAAGGCCTTGCAGCTGTGCAGCTGCCACTACATGGCTGCTTCAGAGCTCCTGGTTTGCAGAATGTAGGGGGACAAGCAACCATCTGAGGGGTCATCACTCTTGCTTTCACCTGCTTGAATCTGGATTGCAGTCTAGGGGGGAGGTCCTGTAGGTCATGACCAGGCTGCTAGAGCATTTAGAGGCTTCAGAGAGGACACCTAACTAATAGCTCCAGCAGCTCAGAAAACCACAGTGATTGAGACGAAGCTCGCCCCCTTGGTAGCATAGTTCTACTGTGGCAAAAAGCTCAAAAGTCAAGTAGACTGGAAACATGAGAATTTGAAGGAAACAAGGCAAGCACAGGGTCCAAATTTGGTTTACTCTTTTGGGGGGACAAAAAGGATCAAAGCATGGAATAGGAGGAAGACAGCAAAGTCAGAACTCCTGCACCAGAAGCTTCCAAGAAAAGAATAGGCTGCTTACAGGCCATAGAGGAGCTTAAAAGGATTTTGAAAACCAAATAAGAGAACTGGTGGAAAAATTCAGAAGAGAAATGAGAATAATGGAAGAAAATTAGAAAATTAGAGTCAACAACCTGACTGAAGAAAATAACACCTTAAAAATAGACTAACTCAAATGGCAAAAGAGGCCCAAAAAGGCAATAAGGAAAAGAATGCCTTAAAAAGACAAATTTGGCAGATGGAAAAAGAATCTCAAAAGCTCACTGAAGAGAATCATTCCTTCAGAATTAGATTGGAGCAAATGGAAGCTAGTGTCTTTATGAGAAATCAAGATACTATTAAACAGATCCAAACAAATGAAAAAATAGAAGGCAATGTGAAATATCTCATTAAAAAAACCCACTGTCCTAGAAAATAGATCCTGGAGAGATAATTTAAAAAATATTAGACCACCTGAAAGCAATGATCAAAAAAAGAACCTAGAAATCATCCTCCAAGAAGTTCTCAAGGAAAATTGCCCTGATGTTTTAGAACCAGAGAGCAAAATAGAGGTTGAAAGAATCCACAAATCACCTCCTGAAAAAGATCCCCAAAAGAAAACTCCTAGGAATATTATAGGCAGGTTCCAGAGTTCCTAGATCAAGGAGAGAATATTACAAGCAGGCAGGAAGAAACAATTTGGATAATGTCGAAATACAATCAGGATAACACAGGACCTGGCAGCTTCTGCACTGAGGGATCGAAGGGCTTGTAATATGACATTCCAGCAGTCATAGGAGCTAGTATTATAACCAAGAATAATCTACCCACCAAAACTGAGTATCATGTTACAGGGAAAATATGGTCATTTGGTGGAATAGAAGAATTTTAAGCATTCTTGATGAAAAAAAAAAGAACAGCATTGAATAGAAAATTTGACATTCAGATGCAAGAAGTAAGAGAAGCATGAGAAAGAAAACAGGGAAGAGAAATCATAAGGAACTTATCAAATTTGAATTTCTTACATTCTTACATGGGAACATGATAATTGTAACTTGTGAAACTTTTCTCAGTATGAGAATAGTTGAAGGGAATAGAAATGTATAATACATACATACATATATGTCTATATAGATGGGTATATGGGCATATGTACATATGTGAGGATGTGTATATATGTGTACAGGATGTGTACATAGGCAGAGGGTACAGGACCAGTTGAATAGGAAGGGATAATACTTAAAAGGTGAAATTAGGAGGTCAGAGAAGAAGATAATGAGAGGAGATGGGGAGAAATCGAATGGGATAAATTATCTCATATAGAAGAGGTAAGGGAAAACTGTTACAACGGAGGAGAAGACCAGGAAAGCAAAAGGGAGTGTGTCAATCTTATTCTCAATGAATTTGCCTTAGAGAGGGAATGACATACACATTAAATAGGGTATCTCCCCCTACAGTAAAGTAGGGGGGAAGGAGATGAGAGGAGGTATGATGGAAAGGAGGGCAGGCTGGGGGGAGGGCATTTGCAACCACCCACTCTTCAAAAGGGACAGGATCAAAGTAGAGAATAGAAAAAGTGAGAGGTGGGCTGCGATGGAAGAAATATAGTCAGTCTTTCACAATATATCCACTATGGAAATGTTTTGCATAGCTACACATATATAGCCTACATTTAATTGGTTATCTTCCCAGTAAGGGTGGGTGATGCGGGAGGTGGGGAAAGAGTCTGTAATTCAAAGGTTTAAAATAAAATATTTAAAATATGATTATCATTATTGTTATTGTTATTATTATTATTATTATTTTTATTTTACATGTACCTGGGAAATAACACATACAGGCACTGGGACATAGAGATCCACTGTGCCAAACTGGAAAGGAGGAGAGGGCATAGGGGGAAGATATGGTAGAGAGCAGATTGGGGGAGGGGTTATTCAGTGGGATCGCTGTTTTGGGATGGTGGCTGGGGGAAAAATGGGGAGAAAATTTGAAACCCCAAATCTTGTGGAAATGAATTATGTAAACTAAAATTATATAAAAAATGAACTCCAATAAAATAAAATAAAAGTAAGAGTATAATATTTTTAATAGGTGTACAGATGACAATGAGTTGTGGTCAGATTTGAGGGGAGGGAATAGGAGATGCTAATTACATTTGGAAAATTGCACAACAATCCCACATTGCTTTTTTCCATCTCTCTGGCACTCACCTCTTGGTGATGTCAAATGTCTGCTGATGACCATGTCCTGCTATCTTAAGGTGGATTCATCTTCATTTTGCTAAGACATCAATATAATGGTGGAGAAACATTTGTTTTTGAAAAAAATCTGGTTTTGGGGAAAAAAATCATTAAAACCTTTTGAAAGAACAAAGGGGACCCTTCCAAATATTGCTGTTTACAACTTTTCCATACTTCCCATCTGTGTAATTATTGTCCATAACTTTCTAGAAACTTCCCCCAGAGAAACTACTCAATGTACTAGGAGCCTTATTCTAGCCCTGATCTTTCATGGATTCAAACATTACACTTGAGTAATTATTTTTCAGTCATGCTTCCTGATTAACTCACCTCCCTTATCAGTTGGGCATATATTTTATAATATATTAACATTGTCTCAGGTTGAATATACCATAATAATAATCATCAACATTTATATAGTTGTACAGGTTTGCAAAACACTTGCCAAATGTTATGTCATTCCATTTTCTCAACAACTCAGAGATGGAGGTACTATCATCAACCCTATTTTACAAATGGGAAAACTGATTCTGAGAGGAGTTGGAGGTTAAATAACTTGTCCAGGGTCACAAGAGAATCATGCTTCTGAGACTGGATTTGGAGTCAGTCTTTATGACTTTAAGACTAGCACTCTACTCATGGTGCCACCCAGTTCATATTATTCAAAAACCTAGTTTCATCCGATAATATGCTGACATAACTTCAGAAGTTATCTTTCTGTTACATTTTAGCTCTTCTGTAATTTTAATTTTTTGAGCTTGTGGTTTTCCATGATTTTGGGTTATTTCATCACTGAGAGAAAAAGATGAAGATATTATAAAGAGAGATTCTCTTCCTTTGTTTTAGAGAAAGTAGAAGTTATGATGATCAAAATGACTCCCAAACAAGATTTCTAAACAAAATATAGTCTGCTCTTCTATTCAATTCTGGAAAAAAAAAAACCCAACATGTTGAGATAGTCTATCAATATGCTATTTTTGAACAGGTATGCAGATGGACAATGAATTGTGGTCAGAACCGAGGAGAGGGAATAGGAGATAAGTAAATTACATTTGGGAAATTGTCCAACAATCTTACATTGCTTGCTTCCATAAAAGCTCATCTCTGTGACACTAATCTTATTCTGATTATGCCAGATGGCATTACTGTCATCTACTGATGTTTTAGCTCAATGACCTATATAGCCAACTGAATGACACATAATGCAGGCAATATAAATTATACATCCACTTTGTTTTTCATATGTGAATTGCTTAGTATTTTTATTGATTAGTGTTTTGAGGGAACATGAATCTCATCCTATAAAGTGGGGTTTGATGAAACCAATACAAAGTCATCAACTAACAGGAGAATTTAGGGAACCTCCCCATGCTTTGTATGTGTATTCTGTGCAAGCCATCCTCTATTACACTGACTTAATATCTTTGGCTAACATGTTGCACTTGCTACATGGAGAAATCTTGGATGCTCTTAACCTATGCAAAGGAAAGAAAATGGAGAACTATTAATGTTTTTGATAGATGTGAAAGTAGGGCAGTGAACCAGTAGCTTATAATACCTTCTCTTTCATTTATTTTGGAGGAGGGAATGTAGGGCGATTAAGGTTAAGTGACTTATCAAAGGTCACATGGCTAGTAAGTATTAAGTGTCTGAAGCTAGTTTTGAACTCAGGTCCACCTGATTCCAGGGCCAGTGCTCTATTCTCTGCACAACCTAGCCATCTCCTTTCATTAAAAAAATAATATGATATGGTCTCTGATCTTTTCCCTTATCTTTTGGAATTACCTCTTAGAAATACCTGCACAATTGATCACCCAGTACCTCTGAAACAATATTGTGTAGAGTGTGGATTTGTTCTGTTCATATTTACTTTTGTATAACTCGTCTTACTTTCTTGTTTTTCTTAAGTGTCATCTCTGCTTCTTCTTATAGAAATCCAATATTGAGTTATTGGAATACAAATGTAGTAAAGAAGGCCTATACAAGCAGAGTATCTGCCCCTGCCCCTGCCCCTCCCTCCTCTCACAACTTATAAAATAAAATAAAGTCCTTTTTTAAAAAAACTTTTATTACTTTTTTATTTATGTATGTATGTGTATGTTTTCCTCCCCCCCCCACACACACACCTTCTTCTTCCACTGTTCTTTAATATGGGGATAGAAAAAATATGGTGAACAATCTGCTTACTTCATGTTTCGGTTTTATTCCTTTGCTTTTAATCTGTAAATGCTCTGGAAATTATCTGATTTAGTTGAATCTGATGTTAGACGTCTTAATTTGTAAAAAATTATAATATAATATTTTTAAGCAAAATTAATTTCTGCATAGATTTGCAGAGTATTCAGATAAAAATTTTTTAAGTTCTAGATTACTGAAAATGTGGCAGCTATTTTCTAGTTCAAAAAGTTATTCTCATTTTTTCAAATTATATGTCTCTGAATAAACTGAAATTCCAATACCAATAATTTGGTTCCTTAAAAAAAAAAAGAATTTGGTCTAGAATGTCAAGGGAATTAATGAAAAGAAATGCTATGGAAGGTGAACTAGCTATGCAAGATTTTAATCTGTATTATCCAGCAGCAGTCATCAAAACTGCTTGGTACTGGCTGAGAAGTAGAGTAGTGGATCAATGGAATAGATTGGGTGCATGAGATCCAGCAGTTAATGAGTATAGTAATCTATTGTTTGATAAACCCAAAGACCCCAGTTTTGGGGATAAGAATACACTATTTGACGAAAACTGCTGGGAAAACTGGAATATAGTGTGGCAGAAACTGGGCATAGACCATTATCTAACACCATATCCAAAATCAAGTATAAATGGGTGCATGATCTAGGTATAAAGGATGATACTATGAGCAATCTGGGAAAGCAAAGAATAGTTTACCTGTCAGATTTGTGGAGAGGGAAAGACTTTAGGACCAAACAAGAATTAGAGAGCATTATAAAATGCAAAATGGATAATTTTAATTACATTAAATTGAAAAGCTTCTGTACAAATAAAACCAATGTAACCAAGATCAAGAGGGAAGTGGGAAATTGGGAAAGAATTTTTACAACCTACAACTCTGACAAAGGACTCATTTCTAAAATATACAGAGAATTGAGTCAAATCTATAGGAATACAAGTCATTCCCCAATTGATAAATGGTCAAAGGATATGAACAGGCAGTTTTCAGAGAAAGAAATTAAATACATCCGGAAATGCTCTAAATCACTATTGATCAGAAAAATGCAAATCAAAACAACTCTGAGGTACCACATCTCTCCAGTCAGATTGACTAAGGTGACAAAACAGGAAAATGACAAATGCTGGAGAGGATGTGGGTAAATTGGAACACTAATGCATTGCTGGTGGAGTTGTGAACTTATCCAACCATTCTGGAGAGCAATCTGGAATTATGCCCAAAGGGCTATAAATTATTTCATACCCTTTGACCCAGCAATACTACTTCTAGGGTTATATCCCAAAGAGACATAGAAGTTAAAGGAAGACCCATATGTACAAAAATATTTATAGCAGCTCTTTCTGTGGTTGCAAAGAATTGGAAATTAAAGGTGTGCCCATCAATTGGGGAATGGCTAACCAAGCTGTGGTATATGCATGTAATGGAATACTATTGTGCTTTAAGAAACGAGGAGGAGATGGTTTTCATATTTACCTGGAGAGGCTTATACAAACTGATGCTGAGTGAGAAGAGTAGAACCAGGAGAAATTTGTATACAGAGACACAACATATGTGCGATGACCAATGATGACAGACTCGATTCTTCTCAGCAATCTTGAAAGACTCATGAAGGAGAGAGATACCTACATCCAGAGAAATAACTAGAAAGAACTAAGCTTGAATCCTGATGGAAGCAAAGTAATTTATCTTTTTCTTTTCATTGTTTGTTTTTATTTCTTCGTTACCATTTTTCATCCCATCTAGTACAATTTGCCATTGTAACTTGACTAATGTCTAATGTGAAAGTATTTGCAGGGGCGGCTAGATGGCACAGTGAGTAAGAGCGCTGGCCTTGGAGTTGGGATGACCTGGGATCGAATCCGGCCTCAGAAAATGAGCACCTACTCATAAATAATGACTAGCTGTGTAACCTTGAGCAAGTTACTTAACCCCAATTACTTAAAAAAAAAGTATTTGCAGATCCTATACTGGTGAAGGGAGGGAGAGAAGGGAAATTTGAAACTCAAGGAACTATGGAATTGAATCTTGTAAGCTGAAAATAAAGAAATAAATTAAAATTAAAAAAAATTTGGTACCTTAAGATGAATTAATTGGCCTAAATAACTTTGATTGAGGTTCTTAGTTCTCTCTCTCTCTCTCTCTCTCTCTCTCTCTCTCTCTCTCTCTCTCTCTCTCTCTTTCAGCCACCACTATTTTAACCCATTATTCAGGCTCCTTTAATTATAAATTATTAAACTTAATAATAAAGCACTTCACTTCAATTCACAATACCCTAGATTTTTAAGGGACCTTATAGGTCAAAAGAAGTTAAAAGAGTATAGAATGAGAGCTAGAAGAAATATCAGAGTCAATGTAGCTCAAACCTTTATTTTGAAAATCTAGAAAATTCTGCTAAAATCAATGACAAACCCCCCCCCCCCATTTGTTAATTACATGATTGGGAATCTAATCCTTTTTTTTTCCATTGTATACATTTATTTCAAGCTAATAAGATTTTGCAGCTATCACATATTCTTTTATTGCACGATAAGGGATGCATGATTTTCACATATAGTCAGTTCAATGTTTAATATGATTATTGGGATAATTTTTCTCTGTAAGTCAGAACATAGGTCACAGTCACCCTCTTCTCTAAATCTCACTTTTATAAACTTGAATGTGGCTTATTGATTGTTCTTCTTGTACTCTTACTTTGTCCTAGGCATGTCTATGTTGATAATTCTGGAATCGCCACAGCTCCTGGTGTTCTGGGGTTCCTCCAGCCGACTGCTGGCCCTGCCGCCCTGGAGCTAAAACCTCGGCTCACGAGGACCTGGGCTCGGCTCGGCTCGGCTCCTGCGCTCTGCCTGCTCCCAGACCGCTGAGCTGGTCCTTCCTGCAGGGCTGCTGGGCTGTCCTCAGCGGGAGGTTAGCTTCTCTGTGTCGTTCTGTGGGTGCTGGGGCTCCAGAAGTTGTTCACAGTCCTTTTTTACATAGTTTGTGGGGAATCTGGGGGCAGAGAGGCTTGGAAGAGCTGTTTCTACTCCGCCATCTTGGCTCCGCCCCCGGGAATCTAATCCTTTTAACTACTTAACATACAAACAACCTATATTAGCTAAAACTTTTATGAGAAGTCTTTCCTAACTCTTACCTTAATTCTAATGGCTTCCCCGTCTTCATTATCCCCAATTTATCCTATAAATCTTTTTTTTTTAAATATAGATGTTTTCAGATTGCAAATCCTGCCACACCTCCTCCCCTTAGATTATGAGTTTACCTTGCATATTGCAGGTGCTTAACAAATGCTAGATGACTGGTTACTTATTGATTGACTGATAGAAGAGTAAGCATCTCTCTTAGGCAGTGACAGAATTAAACTCAAAACAATTTAGTCATTACTTAGTAAATGGTTAATGCATGGTTCATGTAATCCATAGTTCTATATAATACTATCTTATACCATTATATTGGGCAGTGATTCCTCATCCTAATATATTTATAAATGAAATAATAACTTTAATTTGTTAATTAAGTTTAGTACATTTAGCTCATTACTGGAAGTCAAGCCACCAGGTGATTTCTTTCTTTCTTTCTTTCTTTCTTTCTTTCTTTCTTTCTTTCTTTCTTTCTTTCTCTTTTTTTTTTTGGCTACCAAAATTCAAGTAGATTGTTGACTAGGGTGTGGAATAAGTACACTGATGAAATCACTCATCTTTTGAAATATTGCCATATAAAATAAAATTTATATCCTTAAATGAGAGAACCCCATAAGCCTATTGTGTTTGATTCTATTTAAAAAATCCATCCTAATCTTGACTTTTTACATGTCATATAATTTGAAATTCAGTTAAAATATAAAAATATAATTCTACAATATTCAACCTTTGGCCAGTTTTGTTTAAAATTTTCTCATACAGAATTTTTTTTAATAGGAAAGAAAAAAACATCCTTTTAATAGGAAAAAAATTCTTTTCATTTCATAGAGAGAATGCTTGGTTGCAAATCACAATAATATGCATATATTTGGAGGTCAAAAAAGTTTCAATAAACTAAGATTTTTAAGTCATTTTTTCTTGTCAATTTAAATGAGAGGTGAATGTCCCCTGGTCTCACCATTAAAAATTGTCATTTTTGCATCACCAAATTTTTGTAATGATTCCCATGATAGTTTTACTTAATACAGACATATAGATCTACCAGACTGCATTTTCAAAATTCTAGTCAGCATGCAAGAGAAAAATAGATAGACTATATAGTTCTACACTCATCTTTCAAACCCAGATCTACTGGAAGCAAGCTTGAAACTCCAGCGTGGAATATCATGTGAAATATCGATCATAAACAGATATTTAAAATCAAACAGAAACTGATTATTTTTTCATGTTACTTCATTTGTGATGAATTGCAAATCCTACGGTGGATAACAATTTTAACCACACTTAGAGATCCAGGATAGTGTCCTGTCACTTCAAAGAACAACAACAATAACAAAGCTGCTATTTACACACCTGTCAAATAATTTATAACATACTTAATCATGCTGTAAATCACTTTCCAGATATTCAGGGTGTATTAATACTCTACATGAGTTCAATTAAATATTAACATCAGAAATAAATGGACATAGAGGATATAAAATGATTTATATGTCTCAAATCATTGTGTTATTCAGGAAAATAAAATTTCATAGAAAAATCTGAATTGCCATTTTGCCTCACAGCATCGGTGGCTTTCATATTATTTGTGTATATGGCTGTGAATCTAATATCCTACCTTAAATACAGTGTCACATATCACCACTCTTGATGGAATATTCATCCTTGTGATGGAATGCTGGGATGGAATGGTTTTGAAATAAAAGAAACTGTCCTAAGAGAGGAGTAAGGAAGATTTAGAATTGTATGAATTGTCTTCTGACTTTGAGTGTGTCATCTTTAATGCACGTGTTCATCTTATATAGTCCTTTTGGTGTATTATGCCTTGATTTAAAGGCTACATTTAAATCCACCTTTCATTTTAAAAAATGATTGAGCTGAAATTAGAAAATCATTTTCTCCCTTTTTCAGATTTCTCCCCTTTTGAACTGCTTTCCTTTATTATTAAATATCAATGTTTATTTCTGAAGTATAAAGATTTATATTTCAAAGCTTCTTAAAAAATTAGACAAACACCTAACAAAGAATAATGCTGTCTTTTGGGTACCTAGACCAGTCTTCTTTATGTATACTATATATAGAAGATACTCCAGAACTTTAAATAGATTTTCAATAAATTTAGGTGAAAAATTGAATGTTGCATTAGAATTTACTTTTAATTTGTATGAGCTACCTTTTGGGTGATCAAAAACCCATGATCATTTGAATTTAGTTGAAAATTTTAATGAGATGCTACTGAGATGCTACTAACCATGGCACCATGCGCAAAATATAACTAAAATTATATGGACTTTGGCTTTCTCATCTGTAAAATTAGTGTTGGACTAGATAATATTAAAAGACCCATCCTGCATTGACATTCTATGCAATTCCTGTTAACAATCCTAATAGCAACAGCTGGAGAACATGCAACATAGAATGACATTATAAATTACAGAAGGGTAGAAACTTTGGTGTAAAAATATTTTTTATCCCTCATTCTTTCTAACACAGGGCTAGCCACACAGTTGTTGTGTTGAACAGAACTGAAGATTAAATATTCACAAGAACGCTGGAGATATTGGAGATAATGGAGATATTAATTTATTTAAAAATTCCTTATGACTAAAGACAAATAATTCTCCTATCTTCTCTTCAAACATTTTAAGTGTTCTTTACCATTTGAATAATGTTTTCTGTAGTATATTTCAATAAACTGAAATTCAAAAAACTCTTCCCAATAATACTTTATAAAAAAGATTGTCATTAGTGGCTTATGACTAAAATATAGGACTTTGCTCTTGGTAATAACCAATTGGTTAAGAGGATTATTGTTATTATAAGTTCAATTCTCCTTTTCATCTGTGTTATTTTTTTCAAACCTATGAAGTTAGAATTTAGTAACAGTTGGGGCATCTACTGAAGACAAAGTTTCCTACATATCCTTTCTCTCTCTCTCTCTCTGTCTCTGTCTCTCTCTGTCTCTGTCTCTGTCTCTCTTGCTCGCTCTCTCTGTCTCTTTCTCCTATTCACTTCTTTCCACCAGTGGTATTCATCCTGCATCTGAAAATAAAGGCACAAATTATTGTATTTTGTAAGAGGTTTGCATATGTTTTAATAGTAGAGTAATAGTTTCTTTTAATATGCATACTATAAATTTTTAAAAAATGACAACTTTTATTTTCCATCTCATTGCTACTCTGCATGGTATTATGTAAATAAAGCCAAAGGCTCTGAACAAGAAACTTTGATCTAGGGAGTCTAAGTTAGCATGATACTAAGCTTGGGAGCAGGAAATATACATCCTCAGATGTAAAGACAAAGCATTCTTCCACTTACATTTAAAGCAATCCAATGTACATACCTGAAGAACCTATAATTCTTTCAGAATCTAAGAATCCATATTTTAAAATGTAAGACTTGAATTCCATAGACAAGACTATCTACAGGTGTTCCTCTTACATTTTCGATGCTTCCCTAAAAAATTAATGGTAAATTAAATATTTGCTAATTGAGACATTTATTACCTTTAACTTGAATTCTAATGCCAGGAATGATTTGTCTTTCTTCCTGATTAATCTTCATTTGGCTGTGGCTCCAAGCACTTGAGCTCCAGCTTTCATTGCCATGCTAGCCTCTGTCAAAAGAGATATAAACAAACACTTAAATGGAGAACACTTTGTTTACCAGAAATCATCTGTGAATTCTTTTGTGATGTGAATAGTCACACCTGAATTTATTTGTGTATAAAAGCACTGACTTTCTGAAATCAGAGCAGACAGGTAAGATTATTTTTAGATAATGAAGGCACAGTAACTATAAAACTATTGGAAATTTTGAAGCCATGAAAATGTTATACTTACCAGAAAAAAAGGTGATGGGGAAAGAAACACTGAATGAGTCCCCAAACCGAATCTATCAAGGGCTAGTAAAATCAATGTTAATGGATGCAATTCAAAATTAGGGGGAAAAAAAGCAGAACTGTACGTGGGCACAATTTTACTTAATGAACTTTTCAGTGCCTTGTACCTACGGCAACCCATTGATGCTTGTGAATAATTTGTTCTAAAATTTTTCCTATGTGTACAAGAAGTGAGGCTGATTTTATTGAATAAAGTCAAAATATACCTTATTTGATGCATTATTCTTTTCTGTAGTGTTCTTATGTTAGCTTAATTTTTAAAAGCTTTTCTGGTTGAATCTTTTATGTCAAGTTAAAAATGTAAACGTTTTGACCCATCCTATTATGGAGTTGTAGAAAAAAAAATAAGAGTAACAGACTTATTTGTCTTTCATAGTTTTGCTTGAAAAATACCATAGATGGTTTCCATAGAAACTATAAAATCCATAAAATTTGGGAAATGTGATGTTTTAACTAAATTTTGAACAAGGCCAGTTTCTTAACAATAAAAGCAGTAACCTTGGATTATCAGCCTGTAATCATGGTTTTTGCTAGCATTTTGCATTATCTTCTGAAACAATGATAGATTGGGATGGGGTGGGGGAGCAAATGCACTAGAATGGCAAAATACTATACCCATGAATAAAAGGCACATCATATTACTCACTTCACACATTTTACCATATTAAGTTGGATTTTTCACAGGCGATAGCAAGCTGTTAAATGCATTAACCTGAAACCCAAACTGAGTTTGGTATTTTCTTGGTCACCAATTCAAAATTTTAGGAGATACACTCTAAAAGGTTTAGCCATAGAAAAAAAAATGGATTTTAAAATTCTATATTATCTACTGCTGACTAGAAGTTCATGGTGCAGTGCAAAAGTTATAGATGTTCATTTCAAGCATTAAACTAATCAAATATACTGTATATACACAATATGTAGTATTTATCTTTGATTATAAGTATATTATTTACTGTTAATTATTGTATAATTAACTATATTTTGACCTCACTTCATTAAATGCTATTTACCAACCTAAGATAAAAATTAGAAATTTTGCATATTAAATCCATTTTGACGATGAAGATCCACTTGTGACTAAAAACTTCTCAAATTTGAGTACCTTAAATAAACTTCAAAAATGAGTCCATGTTTTAATAGTTGGGGGTTGAGCGTAGGGACAATGTTAAAGTAACTTATAAATCACTTTTCAAAATGATTCAAATAGATAAATTTTGAAAAAAAAAAAGACACTTTTAGATGCATTCCAACATCTACTCCACAGACTTAATTTTTATAAATGGTATTTTATATAGCCATTATTTCATATACTTATATTTTATAACACTCCCATGATAGAAATCTTACATTTCTAAAACATTTGTTAGTAGGGAGGGAAATCAACTTTGATAGATATCAATTTCTATTTCAATGAAAGGGAAAAATGTTTAATTCATTAGAAAGTATATTTGTAATTACCATAAATGATCTGTATAGCCATTTTATTGTTGAAATTATATTTATTGGATACTTTGTTATATTTATTTATTATTATACTTATTGAACCACTTATTCGAATCCTGCATGGTCAGGAAACAGCTTTTTTTTTTTGGTTAGAGAAGGTGTTTTTCATTATGTACTTGATCTATTTCCAAATCAAATTATTAATTTATGCTTTCTAATAGAGATATTATTCCCTGAAAAGATAGATGTTACATCTTTCCTAGAAAAAATAAGATTTTTCCTTTTTATTTATAAAATATACTATAAAATGTAAGATAGTATATATATATATATATATATATATATATATATATATATATATATACTCATATCAAAACTGCCTATTTTGGGTGGTAAGAGTGCTTTTTGAAAAAAAATTCCTGAAATATTGAAATGTGTGTATATATTTATACACATGTGTATACATATATGTATACACATGTGTCCCAAAGCATATAAGATTTACTTCACTTGTGAATTTAAAATATGTTTGAAACTTCCATTGCCACAATTAGGATGACTTTCTTTATTATACCTGCAATTTGTGGACCTTACAGTAGGATTTTGGAATTGCAACTCAAAGTTGCTTCCTTATATTTGCCACTTGGTATCCCCAGGGATATGAAAAAAAGGATTTGGATAGAGATAATCCACAGTAATCCCAATGCCTAAATCAAGGGGGGAAATAGTCACAGCAATAAATTTTTCTTTCATCCATTCTTGTTACATTGATTCCTCCAAATTTTTTCAAATCCCCTCTTAGGGTCATTGGAAATTCAACCTCCCCACCCCCATCCCCAAAACATCCTTTAAAATAGAACTGAAGAAGAAAAAATGTAAGGTGACAAAATCAGTTCAACCAACTTTGGCACAAGAGCAATTAAATTTTGTTTATAAGTGAGAAAATAATAAAATGATGAATTTTGAACCAAGAGGTTCACACATTTTCAGTTTTCTTTCAGGATTCGTGTTGGTGACAAAAAGTTTAGAGTAAGGCAAAATCCATAAAGCCACACTCAGAGAAAAGCATAGTCCTTATACTTATTTTGTTTTATATCAAATTAAATGTTAGGAACATACACACATATGTATCACATATAAGTGTATATATGTATAAGTGTGTGTATATACATATATATTAGGGCTATTATCTTTTATTGTAGGCACTATATCATCAATCCTTGCTTATCAGTTTTTCAAGTCAATGATCTTTCACTGGTGTTTCTTACGTTTAAATAGCAATATCTAAGAGAACATTCCAGTATCGACATTTTCAATCACAGACATGCTGAAACAAACAGAAGTAATAGAAAGGGTTGAGAAATAATTTTGAAAGGAGACAACATCCACAAATGTTGCCTTGGTCCAAGTTTCTAACAATAAGGTCAATCTACATGTCTTAGAGATTATAGTAGAATCTGTTTCTGTATAACATCCTTTCCATTTTTCATTTCCTACCAATCAGAAATTGAAGTAAGAGTATAACTTTCTACTCTATTGTGAACATGTTGCTTTGAAATTTCTTTGGTCAGGAACTATCCCTGTAAATATAAATGCTTTGGGGTGGAGGGAGGCCTTGTTATCTTGGGACTTTATTTCTAGGCAGTATTATTAGGATAAACAGGGATTTACAGTTCTGTATACATAGGACTGCCCTGACTATGATAACCCACACTTGACATGTGGTTTATTTTGAACCTCAAACACCATACAGGGAAACTCCTAGGAAATTTTGAAGTGAAATTTTGGATTAAATGGCACTATAGTATTCTTTAGGATGGATAGTAGAATTATTCTTCTCTGTAACTCTTTCCCCTTTAAAAATAAAAACCACTAAACTATACTTCAAAATTATGTATTGTTTGTCAAATGAAAGCTGATTTACGAAATGCAAAAATTTGATTGTATTAAACTGAGTTATTTCTGAGAGCAGAGCAGTCATGACTAGGAAATACATGAAATGTGTTAGTAGGGTTATGCCTTGTTTAAAATGGGGTTATTATTTAATATGTGAATTATTACTGCTAACAATAAAAGCTATCTATGTAAAGTGATAATATTTGTTTTTGAGCCCATATACAAAACTGAAAGCCTTGCTTATTTATTTGATTAAAATGCAAAAGTGTGAGTGCATTCAGGTTTTTTGTATATAAAAGAACTTACTTTACCAGTCACTTTCATAACCTTTAAAGAGCCTTAAATAGTACATATGAAAAAACACATTCATATCAGGTTCCCCTTGGGGATTTTTTCTTTGGTTTAAGAAAATTTTATTAAAAATTGGCATTGCAAATAACATTTTTCATAACTATATGTAGACCTGTTAAAAATTTTATTAAAACTGGAGTTTGGCCTGTACTTTTTCATCATTCGATCAGATATTAAACTCCTGCAGCAGCTGTAGGAAATAGAGAAAGGGATTTTCAAAGGGATTTGAGTCTCCCTGTCTCTGTGCCTTTAGTGATCATATTATCATAACTACCACACATAACAAAGCTCTAAATCTGTAATTCAGATAAAGTAGTCAGGACTCTGAAATACAAAAATCCAAACATGCTGTAACGTTTCTTTCTTTCTTTTTTTTCCCCCCAATGCTGGTCCCTTTAACATGGATTTTGTAAACTTGGAGTGGCATTCAAAATATTTTGTGTACTAACACAAGCTAAACAATATTGTTAAGTGTATGTTGGGCAGAGATTTAATTATGGGTATTTTGATGTGCCCAGAATAGCTACATTTAAAGAATAGGGTGGCATTCATTTACCAAACAATGATCAAACCAATAAAGGTTAAGCAGCCTGATCTTAGCAGCTTGTTTGGAAGTGAATAATGCAGGCTGACCTATTGTGGAGGAAATACCTAGCTATCCAACAGTGGAAGTCTAGGGTCCTGACAATATTGATGGCTAAATGCAGTGTTAAACCTGGTAAGTGCCAATATGTAATTCTCTTATGAAATTAATAGGTCAAAAGTGAAATATTATAGTTCAGATGTGTTTATTGAAGAAAATAATTCAAAGGAGGGACCTCCCAAAATTTTTAGCCCTGTTTGTGAAATGCTTTACCCCCAAGGATCACTTAGGAATTGAGTGCCTAGGGGAAACAACAATAATACTGAGAAAAGTTAGCAGAACTTTAATATCAATTTTGAACCAGTTTTGTAAATGAATAGTAGTTATCTACATATATTTATTGTAACAGTGCCTTCTGCTGGTCACACCTCATTTGTGATTTAAGTGAATGTGCTAGATGGTAATGCAACCTTACATTTATCCTAAATTATTCTTGAGTGTATTTATTGCCTTGGGAAAAAGGCTTTTTGTTAAGCAAAGCTTATATACATAAAAGATGTTATGTGTCAGAGATTAACACATTATATCTCTCCTATACTTCAGCAGCTAATGGACTGATTTTTAAGATTTAGTTGGCAGGAAAATAGCATCCGTTGAGTAATATAAATGAGAGTTTTGAACATTTTCCCCTCTGGATTTTTTTTTATTGTCTTACTGAATTTGAAAATATCCCCCAAGTTGTCATTTTTTCCCTTAGCTTTTCAGATGTATTGCTTTCCCATAGAAAAAAGATAAACCATAACAAGTCATAGGTATATAAGAATTAAATGGCATTCTTTAGAAATGGCATCATTTTAGAAATCTCTATTTAGACAATGGAGAATTATCAATTATCTACAGAAATACATCAAATCACAAAAGATAATAAATTAAAATAAAACTGACTGGGTAAATATACAACATAAAACATTTTCTTCAAAATTGTTGCATGTACTTTTTTAAAGGTTAAAGTTTATTTCTTTCAAAAAGGAATTAAATGCTTAAAAAAAAGAAGAGGAAATAAGAAAAGATGAAGGAATGTTCTATTTGAACTTACACATGCCTATGTAGATATAATGTGTAAAAATGTTTTATTCATATGTACTGTGTGTTGATGACACCAATCAATTTCTTGTACAGGGAAATAAAATAGAACAAGTTTAATTGGAATTATCAAATACATTTTAAGATCAGAGAAACAAAATGTTTATATCTAATTTTCTATAAATACAATGATTAAATATTTTGTGTAGGGGTGACTTTAAAATGGCAATGTTGAACTGGAAATTTTGAACTCACATATTTATACCCAGAAAAGCCAGGTATGAGAATATTACTATTTATAATAAAAATAATGACTAGATTCTATAGTGTGGGAAAAATATTTTACTTTGGTTTTCTTCAAGAAGTCAAATCCTGCTTTCATTGCCTGAGGCAACATTTTTAAGAACCTTTATTACACACTGTTAAAAACCCATATATCTGACAAAATTCATTCCTTTTTATTACAAAGGATTACTTCAAAAAGTACAATTCTGTGTATGTTATACACAACATAAAATGCTAGAAATCCCTACTGTATCCTACATCAGAAATCATTATGTATACCTCATAAACAAAATAATAAAGCCTATTTGAAGTAATATCCAGATGTTTAACAAATTCTTGTTTTTTGTTTTTTAGAATTTTCTACTCTTTACAGCTTGAAATAATCCAGTCATTGATAAAATAAAACTATATATATTTCAGATGTTCATCAGGAAACTCCATCATGCGTTTTGGCCTTAGTTTTGTTCTGAAATTCTAATTTGCTGTCATCTAAATATCTTTTAAATACTATAGAGAAAATATAAAAGCTTATAAAATTAAAGGTGAGAAATGTTCATAATTGGTTTTGAGCTAGCTTTCCATCAATACTGAAAGGAATGATTTTAACTAGGCACAAAGCTTGGAAAAAGAACCTTCAAATATTTAAGAGGCTGCAGGTGGTTGGTTATACGGCTTTTATTTGACTAGGGCTTTGTTTCAAATTTATAGACCAACATCTTCAGATGTAGGTTACCTTTTATTCTTTATGTGGAGGGAATTCCCTCTATTGTTTCAAATCAGCCCTATCAGATCTATTTTTTTCCCATTGTGGCATCAACAATGCATGTGTATTTCTAAAAATCGATTCTCTATATTGAAACCTAAGCACATTCACAAACAAGTATTGAGATTGCATTCACCTCAGTGTGAAAATTCTTCTATTACACACATACATTTTTACACTTACTGAAACAAAATGAATAATGGACCATAGAAATGTACGCACAAGGACACAGGAGAGACAATACATAGCAGTGGGCAGTTAATGCACTTTCATTTTCATGAGTTAGGGATAACTGCATAATTCATGAATGGCAGAGAAAAGTCACATGAGTGGATTGCATATGGGCATCTCTAATACATGTGTAATGGCCTGCCTGCCATGCCAGTTTCACAATGTGTTAAAAACTTACACTAATGTGAGCTTTGAACATAAATATGTGAATGGTGTATTAAAGAAAAACAAAACAAAACAAAACAAAATTTTTTCAAATAAAAGTACTTTCTTGCTCACCCATCTGGATAACCTAACATTTTATTTTCTAATATCCTCCTAAGTGGAGTTTTATGTGATTCTGATAAACAAGATTCATATTTAACTCAATAGAGTAACATGAATGAAATTATTGGTAGATATTTTTGAAGCGATTTTATATCATCTTTTAAGCTGCTCATCTCCCTGTAGATTTACAGCTTACATTTTCACATAGCACAGACATTTATAATGGTGACGTATCATAGGAGGAATATCAATCTCTGGCTCAGACTACAGGTTCCACAAGAAATATGGTGGGTATAAAAATTCCCTTTCACTTATATATATGTTTTGGACTGGTCTTTCTATAAATAAAACCTGCAAATTAAATGTTTTCTATTGGAAAAAAATGTTCAGACATACTCGATTGATCAGAGTAGTGTTATATGTTTATGATAAACTACTTTGTGGAAAACATATTTCAAAACATCTCAGGAAATTTTATATTCATCATAAAAGGAATGTTGAACTGTTTTGTGATGTGCACTAATTGCATATTATTAGTGACATTCATGCATTAGTTTATGGACCCCAAATCCTTCTAGGAGAGGTGAAAACACAATGGCCCTGAGGGATTGACTTTTATCTTAGTATGTCTGATTAAACTCTAAGCTGTGTTGAAACTTCAGTGATCTGTTCTATCAGCTACTCATTTCAACAACGTTGCCAATTAGGAAATTAGCAGCAACATCCCTGTGCTGATAAAATAAAACTTTTTTATATTTTCATATATAAATATCATATTATGTAATAATTTACAAGTAGGACTTAGGGGGGAGTAAAATGGTTTGCAAGTTATGTACAGGAATTGCTATCACACAGAAAAAAAAGAAAACAGACTTTAGCATCTGGACAGAAATCATCACACATTTTCCAACTTCTTGTTTTGTCCCAGTCTCGTGATACAAATGAATACCATGTTTCCACCCATAGGGGAAAATATATATATTTAAAACTTGAGTGCTAAATAATATATAAATTCATGTAAAGTAAAAGTTTGATGATCTATTCCCTGGAAAACAAGAGTTTCCATGGCTAGAGCATCTATGCAATGAAGCCCAGGTTTTCTGTTTCTGTCATTAAAATGCCAGTGCTTCATCAACATTGTAAAACCAACTTGTTTCTCTCTTTACTAAGTGGAACAGAGTAATTGCAGATTTTTCAGACTAGTGCTGGAGATTCCAGAGGCATCTCTTGTAGGGATCATTCTGGGGCATCAGACAGGTATTTAACAGTTTGGTTCAGGTTGTCTGGGACAACAAAATTGTTATGCCACATCTCAGAGTTGCGGGGATGAAATCAGTTGTGACAAAGCAAGGAAGATTAAATTTGTAACAGACACAATACCTTTGAAGTACTCGTTTATGATTTCACAGTGGTATTACCAGTCTTACTGCAGTCTTTAAGCAGTTAGAAAGAATGCTGGTTATTAGCAATTGAATTCTGTAAAAAAAAAATGTCTTTGAATAGACATGGAAGCCTTTTCTCAGATTTTTAAGAAAAAAATTGACATGTAGCAGTTGGGTAAATGCTTTTGTTTGTTTGATTTTTCCTCTTGCAATACTGTGGACAGATTGTCATCACTTGAGAAGGTGGATTATTTTTACCCGTATTACTCAATCTTGCTCATTTTATTATTAAATTAAAAAGATAAGAAAATAAACTTTTACCCTCCCCAACCCATCCACCCAGTGGACAAAAGGGAGAAAGAAGGATTTAAAATGTTTCCCATCTTTCTCATATAACCATTTTTTTTGATCCAGTGCCCTAAATAAACATACTTTAGAAAAAAATCTAAGCACTTTGTACTTTGTAAGGGAATTAAAATTATAATCGGAGAACCTGTATGCCTTGGTCAGGCATGATAATAGCAATACAGAAAGTTGCTATGTTTTCAGACCAAATCTGATCACGCCAAAATTTCCTGCCATATCATATAGCAGAAAGAGAGTCTAGTTCCGAAAAATATTGTCTAGAAATCTTCCAGTATTTGTTAAAAACTTCCTTGATGGGGGATGCAGCAGTATATTCTTTTGTCCCCCTTTTGGCAAAGACCTATGGCTTTTGCATGCAAGTTCAAGTTCCGCTCATCTGTATACATTCCTTGCAATATTAAACTCATGTCACGCCATGCATGTTGGTTTCATGACTGCCTAGACCTGAATGAGTTAACTTTGGATGAGGGTCAGATTTT
This sequence comes from Gymnobelideus leadbeateri, assembly GCA_011680675.1. Taxonomy (NCBI): domain Eukaryota; kingdom Metazoa; phylum Chordata; class Mammalia; order Diprotodontia; family Petauridae; genus Gymnobelideus; species Gymnobelideus leadbeateri. The sequence goes on along the minus strand of WOXC01004669.1, from coordinate 55,261 downwards.
ATATGTTTATATTTTCTTAGCCTTGGTCAGGAGAAGTGGCTTTTCTTGCCCTTGTGCGATGCCAAAGTGATAGGGTTTCATTCGTTTGAAAACCTAGCACATCCCAAGAGGTTACCTTGGTGTAGATTTCTTTCTTTCTGTATTAAATCGCTCATTGTCGCAAAGTGACTGGTGCTGCTGGGCTTTGAAAAGAACTTCTAAGAGGTTAAAAAAAAAAGGCTTCTGTATGGAAGGATTTTTTACTTCTGCAGACAGAATACAGTTTGCAGCTGTTTGCCTTGCAACAGTGATATGGATCTGATTGTGTATAGTATAGTAGAAGCCGTGGATGCAGCTGGAAGAGGGGTTATAAATTTTAAAAGCGATGCAGATTTTGGCCATTAATTGGCTGCTAATAAAAGCAAACTCAATGGGACCTAACTGTGGGAGCCTGTAGTTCTGTATCTGATATCAGGAATTCATACACATTACACAGTTTTCGTGATTCAGACCACGACTAATTGAAATATGAGGCATACTGATCAAATTTAGCATTACCAGCCTGCATTCGGGTTTGGGACTGGATGGCGACAAGGTAGCATTTATTACTTATTCTCCATAACACAGTCTGATTGAAATATCTAGCTATGTTGTCAGCAGAGGCCCAGCTGGGCTTTAGTACAGCTAATTAAGTCATTAAAAGCGAGGTCAAACAATCTAATTCTTGCATACTAAACTAAAAAAAAGTCTTTTATTATATTTTTAATAAGCTAAGATTGGAATTTAAGAGAAATTTGTTCTAATAATAAATGCACTTGCTGGTTTATTTATTGGTGCCTTAATTAAACTATATGGAATTCATAAATTACAACCGTGTTAATACTAATTGTCAAAACTACTCATACTCTTTGTATACTTTATTTAATAAGAACATTATGTATGAAATTTTTGTGTTGCTTGATAAATTTGAAACTGCTGTGTGAGTAGTGGCTCAAATTTTTGGTAAAATGCATTACCCATAATTCTATTGCTATTGCTCTTTGGCAAAATTGAACATTCCATCATGGTGGTCCTATTTCAAAGTATTTCCTATTTGAAGACTGGGGTAGGGAATTTTCCTCAAGAATCTAAATCCTGTTGACGAGGTAATATTTAGCACTGAACAAACCTAACAAGCCTATACTGTTCTATGATATGATTTGTTTCTCAATATATTAAACTTTAGAAGGAGATAAAAGAGGTTTAAAATAAAGGAAAAAAGAAACAAATGTGGCAGAATTACTGGCCTTATTACCAACTATTTGGCTATCTCCTCTGGTGTTAAGATGCATGAATACAGTATAATTTACACTTTACACCATGGAGTCCTATAAGTCATAAGATTTAAAGCTGGAAGGGGCCCTTAGTACCACAGTCTTTGTGCCTTGTATGTATTTAGCATTGGATTAGTATTTATTGAATAACTGAATAGATGATCTGCACAATCATTCCCCACTCTTATTTAGGGGAATGATAACCCAGTTTGTGAACCATAGATTCTTTTTCCATTCTACTTGCCTATTTTAGGCTACTTCTTAACTCATTTGACTTTCTACCAAGAATAGGGAGGGGTAAGAGTGATGACAGAGACAACTAGATAGCTCAGTGGATAGAGTGATGGTCCTGGAGTCAGGAAGACCAGAGTTCAAGTCTGGCCTCAGATACTTACTGAACATGTGACCCTGAGCAAGTCACTTAACCTCTGTCTGCCTTAGTCCACTAGAGAAGTCTCTTTGCCAAGAAATCCACTTTGGTAGTATGATCCATAGGGTCACTAAGAGTCAGATATGATTGACCAACTGAACAACAAGAGTGATGATAGGGAACAAACCTCAAAACAAAAGAAAATAAGGACCCCTCAATTATCAGTTGATTTGACAAAAATGTTAATTTGTTTTTTGGACTGGACATGTGGTTTTATCTGTGTAGAGGATGTCCTGTGAAGAAGTTCCATATACTGATACAGCTGGGTACCTGATAAGCACCTTATGGTGTCAGACAGTTGTCTGGAACACTGAGGTTAAATAGCTTTCATAGTTTCACAGAGATAATGAGAGTGAAGAATTGAACTTGGGTCTTTCTGACTCAGGCCATCTCTCTTATCAGCTATCTCATGGTTGCTTCTCAATAAAGGTGGTATCTTATAACTGGGGAAAAATTAAATGCTAAATAAATACCAAAAAAGAGAAAGTGATGGAGAAAAGTGTTACTAATTCAGATTTAAAAAAAAAAGATGGTATGTTTAGTGAAGGAAATAGAAAAGATTAAAAGGAATTAATTTAATTAATTAAATCAAGTGGTTATCTACTGAACACTTTGATTATTCAATACATTATGCTAGGTGCTCAACTTGAGATATAAGATATAATCTCTTACCTCAGGGAACTTGTGTGTATTTCATATACATAAAGAGCTGGTTAAGAAGGCCTGGCTTCCAGTTCTGCCTTTTACACAAATAAACCATGTGAGCTTAGAGCAGTGCCTTTAATTCTTAGGGTTCCCAAGCAACTTTAAACAGTAGAAAATGTCTGCTTTGGTATAAGGAATCTGTTCATGGGGGTGAGGAGCTGAGGGTTTCCTTATTCTAATTAAACTTGAAGTCTACTTCTTAAAAAAAGAAGGAATGTTATTCCCAGACTCCAAATTTACATGTTTCTAGTGGTGGCACCATGATCCTTATTTTTTTTTGTCTTTATTAATTCGGATTTTTGCTTTTAGTTTACAAGATTCCATTCAAAATTTTCTCCTTCCTCCCTCCCCCCCACCCCACCCAAAGCAGCATGCAATCGAGTATAGGATCTGCAAATACTTTCACATTAGACATTAGTCAGGTTGTAAAGAAAGATTGTAACAAATGGAATGAACAATGTGAAAGAGGAAAGAAGACCAAAAAAGAAAGAAAGAGAGCAGATAGTTTGCTTCAATCTGTATCCAAACTCTATTCTTTCTAGTTCTTTGTTTGAATGTAGACATCTCTCTCCATCATGAGTCTTTTGGAGTTGTCTTATAACCCTGCATTGCTGAGAAGAGTCCAGTCTATCAAAGTTGGTTGTCATACATACATTGTGTCTGTAATTGTGTACAAATTTCTCCTGGTTCTGCTCTTCTCACTCAACATAAGTTTGTATAAGTCTCTCCAGGTACCATGATCCTTCTGATCACCCAAGTTTGCTACCTTAAAGTTGTGTGACCTCTTCCTCCCCTTAAGCACCTATATCCAAACAGTGATTAAGTCTTATCTGTTCTTTCTCTACGACATCACTCAAAGTTGCCCCTTTCTCTCCATCTACACAACCTCTACCTTGGTCCGTATACTCAGCACCTCTTCCTTGGTCTATTTCAACAGTTTCCTGACTCTTCTGGATTTCACATCCTTCCCTCTACAAACTATCTTCCATGTAGCTATTAAAATGACATTGCTACAGCATTGATCTAACACTGTCACCTCCTGCTCAAATAGTCTTTAGTGTCTTCCTGTTGTTTCTGGGATAAGACACCAACTTCTCTGTCACTTTGGATCCAGCCTACATTTCCAAATTGGTTTTGTGATGCTCTCTATCACAATCTCTACAGAAGCTTGCTTTGTTATTCTGTGTATATTTATACATGTGTGTATATATAACACATATGCATATGTCAACACATTCATATATAAGCATACATATGCAATACATATATACATGTTACAAATTTATGCATATGCATGTGTATGCCTTGTGTAACTGCATGCATGGAATAATTATATGCACTTATGTGTTTGTGTGCATATGTTACCTGAATATATAAGGAAATCAGGTGGTACAGTCATCAGGAAGACCTGAGCTCAAATCCATCCTCAGAAACTTCCTGGCTATTTGACCCTGATCAAGTCAACTAATCTCAATTTTGAAATCTACATAATGGAGATAATGGGACAATCTTCCTCTGAAAGTTATTGTGAGGGCCAAATGAGATAGTATTTGCAACATGCTTTGCAAAACTTTAAGCACATGATAGCTTTTGCTTCTTTTCTTTCCTATGCATAATGCATATGTCGCTCATGTCTGTGCCTTCATGCAGAATATGCCTCTCAAGGAAAGCAGTCCATCCTCATCTCCACTATAACCTTCCTCAAGACTTAGCTCAAGAGCAACTTCCCATACAAGACATTTTCTGATACTTTGAAACTTATTTGTGTTTGCATTGTAGGCATTTGAAATTTACTTGTTTGTGTACATATTCTTCCATCTCCTCCCCTTTTATCCTAAAGAGAATGTAATTTGGAGGACAGGGTCTGCTTCATTTTTCTCGATATTATAATTGCATAGCAAGTTGAAGTTCACAAAGTAGTTGCTTAAGAAACATCTGCTGAACTTAATTGAAATTGAATTCATTCTTCTCAGTTAATGTAGATTCCCTAATATTAACTGAAATTCTAAGATGATTTAATTATAGAATTTCCATGTAGAAGGGAAGATAAGTACCTGCTCTCTTTCTTTTTCTTGTTTGTTTTTTCTTTTTCCCATTGTTCATTCCTTCTGTTGCTATCCTTCTTTACAAACTGACTAATGTCTAATGTGAAAGTATTTGTAGATCCTTTACTTGATTACATGCCACCATGGGGGATGGGGAAGAAAATTAGAAAATCAAGGGATTATGGCACTGAATCTTGTAAACTAAAAGTAAACAAACAAATTAATAAAGACAAAAAAGAAGGGAAGATAAGGACACATCATCTAGTTCTACCTTTTTTTTAAATTTTGTAATAGGAAAACTAAGATGGTGAGAGATGAAGTCAGATTATAGGATCAGAGAGAAAGATCTAGAAGGGACCTCATCAGAAGCCAACTAGTCTCACACCTTTATTTTGTGATTGAGAAAACAGGCTTAGTGATGGTTAGTGACTTGCCTAAGAACCAAGGCTCTTGTCCAATAATCTTGTCCAAGATTCAAGTACCAGACCTGAGACTCAAATCCAGATCTCTAAATTCAATGCTTTTTCCACTGCAAAGAGATACATTTTTTGGCCTTTTCTTTCTGAAAGTATTACTATATCATTAGGAAATCTTCTAAACTGAACAAGTTAAAAAGAGAAAAGATCATGTTAGCAAATTTGAAAAAAAATCAGACAATGAAGATGCTGAATTTTCAAATATCAAATAAAGCTCACCATAGAAAGTCCCAGAGCTGAATAATAAAAGAAAAATAGGTCTTGGTACAGGTTTTGCAATTCTTAAGACCATACCTTTTGGTTTTGCATTGTCATAGGGAAACTTCTTAATTTGTAATATTCTTTTAACTTAGTTCCTTTTGACTTTGAGAAGGGAAAAAAGTTGTTCTGGTAATAATCATGACCAATAAGTTAAAAAAAAAAAAGAAGAAAAAAATATGTCCATGAGTACTCCCAAAATGCCATTTTAAGATTCATTTAAAATACATGTCAAAATTAGTAATGAATAATAAGGTGATGAATGTCTTCTGAAGGATGAGGAGCTTTGTGCCACTTGGATAAAATGAGTCAGGATAACTTGAAGGTCAATTTTCTGTGCACCCAGAGCCAATAGTTGTTATATGCCATTATTTATTGGTGTGACTCCCTATTGGAGGTAAAGGAGTGTGTGTGTGTGTGTGTGTGTGTGTGTGTGTGTGTGTGTGTGTGTGTGTGTAAGTTCTGTCTTTCATTTAAAGGGCCCCACAGGGGTTTGTTTACACAACTCCGATGGGCTATCCCCAGTCAGTGTCTATGCTGTAGAAAACCCACTGTGAGAGCACATGGCTTGAATGTTAGTTGTGCACTTGTCCTGCTGTGTGGAACTATCTGGAACTACACATCCATAAATCAAATTGCTCTGAGTTGAGCCCTTATTCTGTGATCACAGATTACAGTCTGTCAGGTGACAGCCTTGTGGGGACCACACTGGAAAACATTATCCTGTGTATTTCATGATTACTGTGTGTCATTAATCAGTCAAAATCCCATTTCATCTTTTCTGAAGAAGAATGGAGCCATGCCTTGCCTAGGAAAATATTGAGAAAACATTGATTCTTTCATTTTTTTGTGGAGATTAGGTTAGTTGGAGGTTGGGAAAAGGTGATAGCCTATATAAAAGAAACTATGTTACCATTTATGCAAAGAACATCCATTAGTGTGCAGGGAGGACTAGCACCCCTGGTGAGAGGGCTTGCTGAATCTTTTTTAGGGCTACTCATCCAACTTTGGTGTCCATGTTTTACCCAGTTTTCATCTGTGGGTCCAAAAATCGTATATATCTATATATAGCAGTCATACCCCAATAAAGTCCTGTTGGCAAAATAGGGCTAAACCAGGTTGAAGGCAACCAATGGGCTACAAATCAGTCAGTGAATTGGGGTGGGGGGGTGTCTAACTCAAGCATGTGAATGCTTTCCACAGTGGAATGGATGAATGAGAACAATTTGTTCTAATGGACATGAAGCAGGCACTGTGTAGTGCTTAAAACTTGTTCAGACATCAAATATGTCAATGTCAGCCACTGCCTCCTGGGTCATTGCCAGTCATTTTGACTTTTGCCTTGCCACTGCACTTCAATGACTCTGGAAGAGAAAGTGAGGCTTATGACTCTGGGCAACTCTGCTTCACTTAAATCCAATCCATGTACAAGTCAATGCATCACCCATGATGTCATTAGTACTCTTCAGAAATGAAGAAATATCATGCAATGTTAAACATGGTTAATTAGTAGAAGACATTTTTTTTTCATAGTACAGGTTTACCGGCAATCACAAATTGGATGCTGGCCAATCCAGGACTTCCTCTGAGAGCAATAGGAAGACTGAGAATTTAGGGACTTTATGGTCAAATTCTTTGGGAAATAAAACCAGAATGCATTTTGAAATAGGGAAGTATTTTGCTAGTAAATGTTTCACAAATAGTTCTCTGAAAAAACAAACAAACAAATAAGTATTACATGGGATACACTTTTAAGTTTTATCTGAATTTTTAGCATTTTATTTTCCTCCTTTTAAAGCAAAGACAATTAAAGTAAATAAATCAAGAAATGATTGTAGAATTTGCTGATTTCAGAGGTGAAAATGCTTACACTGAAAATTTAGGAATCAGTTTTTGAGAGGCAGTTGGAATTGGTTTCAGCATACCTCTGCATTAGAATTACATACAGATACCTACTTAGCTCTATCTGATCTACTAACTTTATCCATGGTTCCAATTTACAAAGTTTTATATGGTTCATGTTTTAGACTAATATAGTACCTCTAATGAGAAGAAGCCTTTGTAGATAGGTTAGAATTAGCATGTAGATTTTACCTGGGCTCAGACAAGATGACAAAATATTTTTAACTAACAATGCCATAAGTTTGGATCAGGATTCAGTGTACAGAGCTGCATTTACAAGAAAATTGTATCATTCCAATATTTCTTCATTTTTTTTTGAAAGGGGAAGGCAGGACAATTGGGATTAAGCGACTTGCCTAAGGTCATATGGCTAGTAAGTGTTAAGTGTCTGAGGCTGGATCAGAACTCAGGTCCTCCTGAATCCAGGACCAGTGCTCTATTCACTACCTAGCTGCCCCATTTCAATATTTCTTAAGAAAAAAATCTATTTAATACATACTTACAGAGCTATTGGCCTGCCTCAAAAAGTGATTGTGAGGAAAGATTAATTGTAAATCATTTAACTTAGACATAACTCTTCTTCTTCATGATTACTCTGTGTAATTAATCAGTCAATATTCCATTCCATCGTTTCTGAAGAAGAATGGAACCATGCTTTAACTTAAAAATTACTGAGAAAACATGGATTCTCTCATTTTTGTGGGGTTTAGTGTAGGTGGAGGTGTGGAAAAGGTCAAAGCCTAAATATAAAGTAAGTTATAAGGTGCGTCTGTGATTTCATTGCTGTGGGAAGCTCCCCAGCATAATATTTCAAGTAAAAATAGATTATAGAACACCTTGCTATCTTAGAAAGGAAAATGGGAGCCCTAAGAAATCAATTCACTTGCCAATGATCAGATTGCTGGCATGTATTAGAAGCATGACAAACTTAGTTCTTCCAAGGTCGGTTCTCTAGCCAATATACTATACTTTCTTAACATTATTATTGTTCCTGCTGCTGCTGCTTCTATTCTATTTTTTTATCATTTTGTTTTCTGTGGAATGAAATGTTTTTCAGGATAACTCACTATCCTATTATTGTTCTTTAGTGTTTAATATTCAGTAGTTTTTTTATGCAACTGACTAAAGTGCTTGCTTTTTGTAACTGAATAAATAAAATGACACAACTTACCTCTGCCCCGCATCTGTAAGAATCACCAAAAGCATTTTTGGGACAATGCTAGAAGTTTGGAGAACAATGAGGATATGAAATTTGCCATGCTCCCACATGACTCTTCTTCCTTCAGCTGCATTTCTTTATTTTTAGAGCTTTTTTATCCCATGTGGTTTAGAGTTTATGAGTATTTTCTATGTCCCCATTTATTACTTTTTAGGTCAAATTTATGTGCAAGTCACTAGCCAGTAGTTGACTCCTATGGTACTTAATTTTTTAATCATCATCTCAAACTTATTTTTTTCTATAAAATCCAGATAAAAATGATCTTGAGAAAAGTCACTGTCCTGATATTTTTCTTTTACACTTAACTGTCTATGCATGGGTGGAGATGTTTATTTTATTTATTTCACAAATGGAATATAAATTGTTGGCTGGGTTTGTACGAAGGCTGGCTACAGAGGGTCTTAGGATTCTATTCTTAGACGTTGTTAATTTCATAGATTCCGTTTGAAGGTAAACCACCCTTGGTTACATTCAACTAATCTAATGTTGTATGTCTGTCATCAGCCACTACTATTTTTTTTTCAATTAAGTGATTTCAGGTGTTTCCAAGAGTATTTAATTATCATTCTGACCTTTTTATAATGATCATGATCATCACAATTAAAATTAATCACATCCTTCTAATTTTTTATATTTATCTGGAAGAAATGGTCCTGACTAAAGTCACTATTCTGCCATTATATTTTTCTACTTAATATTTCTGTTGTATTTAATGTTATTATTATTGTTGTCAGAAGAAGCAATATGACATAGTGGATAGAAGTCAGACCTTAAAGAACTGTGTTCAAGTTCTGTCTCTGACACATACTAGCTATGTGACTATGGACACGCAACCTCTTATGGCATTGCAAGCAACTTTTTAAATCTGCAAGTTAGAAATTAGAAACTGATGTGAAATTGGTGAAGAGACTGTCCACACAGGAATGTTGCTGCATCAATAAAATTCTAAAATATGCCATAAGGTTAAATGATAAAATGGTAATAACAACTATTGTTATTGTTATGTTAATAGAACTGACTTTTTCCATTTCAAAATTTTTGATTTTCCTTATTTATTTTTCATGCATATATGTATTTATTGTATGGGAAGTAAGAAACCCCATAATATTGAAGACTAAAAAGCCTGGTCTCATAAGATTTTTAGCCCAATTTTTAAATCAGAAGTTGTGGAAGGTTTGGAGTAAGCCCTTGCTTGAATCTCTGGGCACTTGTCCAAACTGAACCTCCAAATCTTTTGAAGTCTGCCCATCACTAATACTCATAGCACTGTCTAATCCAGCTGTCTGCTTCCTTTCCTGTTTTCCTCTCTCATTCTTCAATCTGTTCTGAAGGTACTAGTTAGTATCTGCAATATGTGGGATGTTTGGTAGAGTGAATATTACATCATGGAAATACCCCTGTACAATGTATTTATTTTTTTCTTGATAGCACTTTCATCATTTTTCTTTCTTGTGGAGCCCCATTTGCAATTTTATAGATCTCATGGAACTCAAAGAAATATAAATTATTTTAATAGTTCATGATAAGGACAATAATATTCTTTTTTTCTGCAAGTAAATTTTCAGTTTCATAAAAAAATGCTACAATTTAACAAGCCAGAATTAAATAAAAGATGGAAGCAGTCAAAATATAACTTTTGATGACCAAATTTAGTGCTATCAGCTCTGTACAAGACCAATATAAAAACAAAATAAAACAAAACACTTCAATGAGTAGAGAAAATGGAATGTTAATACTTATAATTTTCATTACTGGCATTTTCATGGCTTTACCACTTCAAAAATATATTGATTCTGAATGAGATTTCTTCAAAACACCAAAAAAGTCCTAGGTTAACTGAATTAGAATGAAAACCAGAAAGAAAATCTTAACATAGTTCATAAGAAACTTGTAAAAAACAATTCCAGGCTCTGAGGAGGGCAAGAGGGAGAAAACTGAAAGGGTCTGTGGTTTTAATTGACCCACCACTATTTTTTAAAAACATCACACCATCAGAGGGTCTAGCCTTTATTAGTGAATAATAATAAATATTAACCAATTAGACACTAATAAATATATATTCACCATTTTGAACATTTCTTGAGGGCAGCCCTTGTGTTTCCACTGGCTAGCATAGCACTTGGCCCATTGTAAATGATTAAAAAATACTTGCTGATGGAAGGACTGAATAATTCAAGAATCTGTGATTTTATCTGCCTACAAGGGCAGATAACAGGAGTCAGTCAGTCAATAACCATTTTTATTTTAAGGGTCTACAGAATGCAAAGCACAATGCTAAGAGCTGGGGATACAAAGAAAGATAACAGATCATTCCTGCACTCATGAAGTTCACAGTCTAAAGCGAAAGACAATATGTAATAGTGTCAGAAACTGCAGAAAGTTTAAATACAATGAAAATTGATGAGACTATTGGATTTAGCACTATGAAATCATTAACTTTGGAATGAGAAGTTTCAGTCTATAGACAAGGTGAGTGGGAAATGGGGAAATAGAGGCAATGCCTCTAAGATCATCTTTTCAAGGAATTTGGCCAGGAAATGGTGAAGACTTCCAGAATGAAAGCTCAAGGGACTGATAGTTCAAGGGAATGATTTTTGTTGTTGGCTTTTTGTTATTGAGGATGAAGGATGGTACAGTCTGGTGAGGTAGTGGGAGGATATAGTATATAAGGACATATTTAAGATTAGAGGAAGAAAGGAAATTATGCAGGAGGCAAGTTTCTAAGCAGATAAGATAAAAATAACCAGTAATGGGGTTACCTCTGATAAGGAGAAGGATCACCTTATCATCATAACCAAAAGAAAAGGAGGAAAGAATTGGAGATAATGAAGAGGAATTTTGAAGCATGAAATAATAGGAAGAGTAAGATCATATTGGATAATCTCTATTTTTTTCCTCCAAAAAAGGAATAGGTGAGGTCCTATACTTAAAAACAGGGAGGGTATAAGTTGGCAGAGTAAGCTTAAAGAAAGAGAGAAGAGGCTTTGTAATGGCTATTGAGGAAAAAGTGATAGCCAATCAGAGAGGAATAAAATGATTGCCATGCAACAGTGAAGATCCAATTAGGGTAACATAGCCTTTGTGCAAGAAAAAGGCATAGGGACTTTTGTACAGGAAATACGAAATTGAAAACAGATGAAAATCTTGTATCTGAACTAGATTCCTTCTGTAGATCCAAACATGAAAGCAAATACTAATCCTATTATGTTTACATCCCTTAAACTACCTCATGGTAAGAAGCCTCCTTAGTTCTACTATGCATCACAGGCTTTCCCTTTATTCCTTGTGGGGAATGAATAATTTCATTCTGCTTTTTTTGCTCTTAATCTCCCTTCCCTTTAGACAACCTTCAAAAAGTCCCTTTGAAGAAAAAAGGTGGCAGCCATGAAGCCATCACTTATTCCTAACCTTTCTATCAGAACAAATCAAGCCTATCTCAGAATTGCTGGGTAATTATCTCCTTTGGGCTGCTGGGATGCTCCATATTTACACACTCTAAACTCAGGGGGACTTATGTAATATTTAAACTTAGAAAGTTTTCAAGCTGACACTACTTTAGATAAACAGCCTCTAAAACAATTTTCATTTTTAAAGAATTCCAATTGTCTCCTTTTAATCTTCACATTACTTTGAACATATTTAAATAAAGCAAATAGCTTGTCACACATGTTTAAAGACATCTGGTCATTTGATTATGGTCACATAGTTAATGAATAGTAGAAAGATAATTTAAATCCATATCTTTTAACATTAAGTCCACTGCTTTTTCTAGCAAATGTTTAAGGTCAGATATAGGCCCCGATCCTGCTTTCTCCAAAGTCTAGGACTTATCCATTCTGCTATGTTGTATCTTAACTTAAAGCAGACCATGAGAGAAAGCATGTTGTCATGGATGTGGCACAGACTTTCCAGTCAGGAAATACCATCATGCACATTGATTTTTGTATGACCCTGGGTAAGTCACTAACTTTCTCTGTGTCCCAGTGTCATCATGTGTTACATGAGGGATTTAGAAACAGTGGCTTCTAAGTTCTTTTCTATTTCAAAGCTATCATCCTATAAATAACTCTAAGTATCCATGAAATATGGAACATTAGGAACAAGAGAGAACCTGTGATATGACATTCTATGTGAGGCTGAAACTATGAACTATTCAAATGTCATTAAGGGAGAGGAGACAGAGGAGATATTTCCTCATTTTCTACCTGGCTGCACTCATTTTGCATATCTTTGACTTTTCCACCATGCTTCCCCCCAACCAAGACTTTGAGATTTCCTTTGTTTACTGTTTTCTCTCCCTTAGGTTATAAACTCCTTGAGGGCAGAGACTACATTTGTTTTTAACGTTTGTATCCCCAGCAGAGTGCCCAGCATTTTGTATGCACTTAATTGATGTATATACACTATTGATTGCTGCATCATATGTTAAAAGGGGCATGTTGAAGGAAATCTTTAAATTGCTTTGAATACATTCACCATAGTCACATATATTCTTATATGTTTGCATATACATGTATATATATGCAAACATATCTATCTATCACCTATCTTTCTATTTTATCTACTTATCATAAGAGATTAAGGACTGTTTTTCTCCATGAGGTAAAATATATGCATATGAATGAATATAGGCCTCATACATACATACATACATACATACATACATACATATATAGCTACATATACATATAAGCCTCTGGGTCTCTTTCCTCAATATATAGAACTAAATAGTTATAGGTACATACCCCCACATATGTGTATGTGTGTATATACATACACATACACACATATACACATATACACACATATATAAACAAGTAAAATATTATATATTTACATATGCATGTTATAGAGTTTCCTTAAATATGTTGTTTTGTAGTTCAGTCATGTCGACCCTTTGTGACCTCATGGACCAAAGCACACCAATATTGTCCATGGGGTTTTCTTGGCAAAGATTTTGGAATGGTTGGTCATTTTCTTCTCTGATGGGTTAACTTAAAGAGAAGTTAAATGGCTTGCCCAGGGTTACCCAGCTAGTAAGTACCTGGAGCTGGGTTTGAACTCAGGTCTTCCTGACTCCAGGCCCCGTGGATAAGAATGTAAAAAAAAAGACATTACCTTCCCTCAAGGATTCTGACTCTCCCTCCTTCCTTTTCTCCCTTCTCTCTCTCTCTCTCTCTCTCTCTCTCTCTCTCTCTCTCTCTCTCTCTCTCTCAGATTTATCTATCCAGTGATTAAAAATATGTAATAAATATATCTGAAAGAAATGAGACCGTTTTTTCTCAGGGAAGGTGAAATAGAGAAGAGCAGGGGTGGAAGATTCTGAATGAGCAGTTCAGTGTCTCAAGTCAAGTCAACAAGCATTTACTGAGCATGTGCTATGTGCCAGGAACAGTACTAAGCATGAGGAATACAAAGACAAGGAAAAAACCAACACAAACAGTGCCTACTTTCAAGAAGTATACAGCATAATGGAGGTAACAATATGCAAGTAATTGTGTACCAAAAAGCTACCTCCATTCTAATGTGAGATAATCAACAGAATGAAGGCATGAGAATTAACAGAGCTTAGAAAATACTTTTTTCTACATGTGAGAATTTTGTCTGGGACTTGAAGGAAGTCAGGGAAAGCCAAATAGATGGCAGAAAGAGAAAGAAAAACAATTCCAGTGTATGACATTAAAACTGTTTCTAAAATACACCGGATATCTATTATAATCTTCCAGATTTCAACTAGAACCAGCATAGAACCAATGACTCATCCTAGCAGGACCTTTCATGTTTGTGTTGATCCTGAATGTATAGAAGGTTACAGTGTTTGGAACACTGTGGTCTAGTTTCTTTTTTCAGGGCAACACAATAAATGTCCAAAGATATGAATTCTAGCCCTTGATCAGTCATGAGTTATGTTCCTGACCCATAACCTCCTATCATTTATAAGATTAGGGAATTGGATTAGATACCTTTTTTTAGATACCTAAGAAACCTTTTACCTCTGAAACTTGGTTCTTTTTTTTTAGATACCTAAGAAACCTTTTACCTCTGAAACTTGGTTCTTTTTTTTAGATACCTAAGATACCTTTTATCTCTGAAACTTGGTTCTATACCCCCTCCAAGAATTGTGACCTACTTGGAGTCATCCCTAGAACATTTACTAAACTGTGTTCCCAAGGGTAAAGGCACAACATTCCATGACTTAAGTTTGCCTACCTTTTCCTTCAGCTATAAGTCATAATACTCAAGGCTTTAAGATATCAACTAGTGTGGAAGAGACATCCTACTTGTAGTAATGCCAAAACTTACAGGCTTGGATATGTGGAGAGCTCCCTCCAACTCACTTACAAAGAGTGTGCTTTCTCCTTTCAACATCACATCACAATTCTCGTTTCTTACCTTCCAATCCCTTTTTGGTGCTATGCTTGTGCCATGATGCTGTGTCAAAAGGTACCACTATTTCCCAAGGCTCATTTAGTCTTTAAACTTCATTAAAAAGCTATTTTGAACTAAGCCTTTACTTCTTAATTCAAATGGAATATTTATGGATTTTGGTAATTGTCTTCCCTGGCTATTTTCCCTTATGTAGAATTTAAACTAATCTAGCAGTCATTTGGTATTGGGCTGAAAAGGGAAACTAGCAACTTCCTTTCTCTGCAACCCCCCTCCACTTCACTATGGGTAAACATACTCACAGCCTCCCTGTATGTGTCCCTCTGGGTAGGACTTTTTCTTCATTCATCATTTTCATTCTATCCCAGAGCACAATGGGGAGAGGATGGAGTTCTTTAATCTGCTTCAGAAGAGAACCAAAGAGAGGTGAGTTATTCAATGTCACTTCCTCTTAGAGAAGGTTCCTCCTGCTTCTTCTTACCAAGCCTTCTTTTCCCAGAAGACTACTTGTGCTTTGGAGTATCTAGAATGGTTCAGATTCACTTAAAACTCTACTTTGGGAGAGTCCAAAAATATACTATCAATAAAAATCATCCTGGTTTATAGTCAGGAGGTAACTCTGTGGACAGAGACTTAAACTCAGCATCAAGTAGACCTTAATTCAAATCTGATCTGCTACATTAGATATGTGATTGTTGCCTCATTATTTAATCTCTAGCCCTCAGTTCTCCTATTTGTAAATTGGACATAATAATAGTATTTATCTCATGGGGTTGTTGTGAAGAAGTAATGTGATACCATGGAAAGTGTTTTGCAAACCTTAAAGATCAATATAAATGCTAATTATTTTATTAACTTGAGTCCCCAGATGGAATCTCAGTGGCTAGAAACAAAATATCCCTTCTGTTTGTGTGTGTGTGTGTGTGTGTGTGTGTGTGTGTGTGTGTGAAGCTAAAAATAGCCTCCTCTTTGAAGATAATAATACCAATAATAACAGCTAACACACATGTATTTATTTAATGCTTGCTATGTGCGAGCTGTGCTTAACCATTTAAAGACTGTGTTAAGCAATTTACAATTATCATCTTATTCGATTCTCAAAATAACCCAAAGGATGTAATACCCTTGTTATCCAAATTTTACACAGGAGGAAATTGAGGTAAACAGAGTTAAGCAAATTGCCCAGAGCCAGACAGCTAGTTAAGTCCCTGACTCCCGATTTGAACTCAGGTCTTCCTGACTCCAGGCCTGGAACTATGCCACCTCATTGCTTCATTTGTCTTTGAGCAAATGAAATACACACAGACCAGTAATGCACTGGATTAGCCATGGTTTTATCTTAGTATCTGCTTTTAGAGAGAATGTGGACAGAATTGTAAAACAAACCTTAAGAAAGCAGAAATAAAAATTGGGATGGAAACATGCTCTCCAAGGAAGAATGCGGAAGTAACCACTGTTGTTTTGTCAAACTGGGACAATTATATGGCCATTCTGAATGGATGGCTGCTGTCATTACTAAATTGTTCAGTTATGCTGTTGTTTGTTTGTTTTTAAATTTTGTCTAGGATAGAGGCTGTGTACCAGTGGTGGCAGGAGGAGCAGCACCTCTGAACTTTCTTTTCTCCTTTTCCTTCTGATCACCTCCTTAACTGAATCTGTTGGGCATGGAAACTCTGGCAGGGACAAGAGTCAGCCTCCTTTCCTCTAGATATCACTGAGCTTGTGACCTTTGCAGTTACCACATGTCCAGGGGAACTTATCACTGACCTGAGATATTTCCTTGTCTTCATTGCTCCTTTAGGGATAGGAGGGACAGGCTCATTCTTAAGGTTCTTCATGGCTCAAGTAGGATCACCATTGTCAAACCCACAGTTAAGATAGTAAATATGTCCTAGGGTACTTTTGGATCATTCTTTAATATTGAGTTTTGATACACTTGAAATCTTGCACAGAATCAGTATGTGTGTATGTGTGTGTGTATTTGTATGTGTGTGTAGATATAGATATGCGTGTATGTAATATAAATATATAGATATATACACACAGAAATACATACATTATATATGTATATAATATAACAATATATTATATATTATATTGGAATTGATTGTGTGATATGGGAGACACTGGCACAGTACTGCTCAGCATGGCATGTCCACATCACAGAAGGTGCTGTGCTCTATGAGCAAAGCCAAATAAAAACAGCTCAAAGGAAACACAGGATGCACAAATTTGGAGTGATCATGCCAAATGATCACATGGACTATTTTTGTCCAAACCATGGTAGAGCATTCTGGGCTCGTATTGCTCTGATCAGCCACAGTCCATCACATTGAAACTTGACTTTAGCATGGCAATGTCATTTTGGGCCTCTTTGAGAATGAAGGATAGCAACGAACCATATATTATATATTATTATGTCATATATAATAATTTATTGTATGTACTATTTTAGTAGTAATTTTGATGAGCTGTCGATGAATTTGAGAAAGAACAATAGGAACTGGACCTTTAATTTCATTTGTAGAGGTAACTTTTTAGATAAGGAAATTCCCTCTACAAGTACAGGTCAGAAACTCCCTGAAATTTCTAGCATTAGAAAGTAGTCTTAACTCTAGGTAGCAGAGTAATTAGGATGTTTGACCTAAAGTCAGGAAGACCTCTGTTCAAATATGATCTTAGACATTTACTAGCTGTGTGACCCTAGGCAAGTCACTTGACTCTGTTTGCCTCAGTTTGCTCATCCATAAAATGAACTGGAGACAGAAATGACAAATAAATTCAGCATCTTAGCCAGAAAAAAAAACAAAAAACAAAAAACAAACTAAAGGGGTCACAAAGAGTCACACACAACTGAAAATGACTAAACAACAAAAAGAGTCTAGCCCGGTACCTGCCCAGTGTCACATGGTCCATTTGGCTCAGAGGCAGGACTTGAACCCAGGTTTCCCTGCCTTTGAATCTGTTCCAACCTCCAATACTTCACATGGTCTGAAAAACAAATTAGGCTCAAGTTGGTATGATATGCAAAACATGGTCACACATAAAAGAAAGAGAGAAATTTGGCATAGTGGATAGAAGGCTGACCTTGGAATCAGGAAAACCTAGGGTTAAGACTTTCCTCAGACATTTAACTAGATGTGTGATTCTGAGCAGGTCACTTAAACTCCCAACAACCTAAACAACAAGCTACCATTTATATTAGAAATGAGTTGATTTTTAGTGGTGGAGGGAGTTTACACACTGGTAGTCCGCTCACTGAAGAAATCAGTTATAACATTTATAGAAGATCAAAAGTATTTCCTTGGACAGACAATCTACTTTGTAGGGAATAAATATATTATAAATTTGGATAGAGATAAAAAGAAAAGTCTGTGATAGTTAAAAAAAAGCCCCAAATGTATTTATAATCTCTTGTTAATTTTACAAAGCAGTTAAGAGATTATAGTCACAGACTTGGCAAGGAACATTGAGATTTACCATAAGCCTCTCATTTTACAGATGAGGAAACTGAGGCCCAGTAGGTTAAATGCCTTTTAACTTAAGAGTTTCAACAGAATCATTTTTTATAATGATGATTTTTAATAGTTGTAACGGAGCAATTTCTCAGCAACTTTTGGTGATTAAAAACAAAGAACTAATAACTAGAAAGTCATTTCTTTAAAATTATAGGGTTGGAAAGGATTTCAAAAGAAATCTAATTTTGATTTCAGGTGACAGTAAACCTGTGGCAGTGGATAGTGTATTGGGTCTTAAGTCAAAAAAACCTGAGTTCAAAACTTCCCTCCCTTATTTCCTGGCTGCATGACACTGTGCAAGCACTTAGGCTATTTGCCTCAGTTTTCTCAACAGTAATAATAATAGCTCCTTTCTCCCAGAGTTGTTGTGAGGATCAAATATGATAATATTTGTGAAGTACTTAGCAAAATGTTTTTTTAATAAATTCTTTTGTTCTTTATAAATATTCTTTTTTTGGGGGGGTGGGGTTAAGTGATTTGCCCAAGATCACATGACTAGTAAGTGTTAAGTGTCTAAGGCTGGACTTGAACTTAGGTCCTCCGGACTCCAGGACCAGTGCCCTTTTCATTGCACCACCCAGCCACCCCTCTTTCTAAATATTCTAAACAAGTGACAATATATTGGTTTTTAAAGCCTAGAGGATAAGAATTCTATATCCTTTCTTACATAATAGTAGTGCTAATTAATTTACTTTTAAAAGTTTTTGTTTCATTAAATATTTCACAGTTAAATTAAAAAAATAATCATTTTTAAAAATTTTGAGTTCCAAGTTCATTCCCTCCCTATTATTCTTCCCAAGCAATTTCATATCAGTTTTACACATGAAGTAACACAAGACATATTTCCATATTAGCCATGTTGCAAAAGAAAACAGATGAAAAAGAAAAAAATAAAAATAAAGTTGAAAATGTATGCCTCAATCTGTACTACTACTTCATTATTTCTCTATTAAGAAGTGGGTAGCATTTTTCAACATGGACTTTTGAAATTTTCTTGGATTATTGTCCTGATTAGAGTAGCCAACTCTAACAATTTATTATTACAATCTTGCTGTTACCATGTAAAAAGTTCTTCTGGCTCTGCTTACTTCATTTTGCATGAGTTCTTATGCAAGTCTTTCTATTTTTTTTTTCCCTCAAACAATCCTGTTTGTCTTTTTTTTTTTAACAGCACCGTAGTATTCCATAATGATCTTATATGACAGCTTATTCAGCTGCTCTCCAAATGATCGGTAGTCCTTCGATTTCCAGTGCTTGCTACAAGTATTATTTTTCTAAAAATATGACCTTCCCCTTTTCTTTGATCTTTTTTAGGATATAGACCTAGTAGTAGTATTTCTGGGTCAAAGAAGAGGCAAAGTTTTATAGCCCTTTGTGTATATTTACAAATTGTTTTCCAGAATGCTAGCATTTTTTTGAAACTCCACCAACAATGTATTAGTGTGCAATTTTTCCATATCCTTCCTACCATTTGTTATTTTCCTTTTCTGTCATGTTATCCAAATCTGATAGGCATAAGGTTGTACATCAAGGTAGTTTTAATTAAAATTTTTCTAATTAAAAGTGATTTAGATAATTTTCCATATAAATATAGTTTTGATTTCTTTTTTTCTGAAAATTATTTCTTCATATCCTTTGACCATTTATCAACTGAGGAATTGCTCTTATTTTTATGAATTTGACTCTGTCCCCTATATATTTGAGAAATGGCGCCTTACCTGAGAAACTGGCTGTACATTTTCTATAACTTTCTGTTTTGTGTCTGATATTGGTTGCATTCTTTTTTTTTTAATACAAGATCTCTAAAATTTCATGTAAGCAAAATTACCTGCTTTACTTCCCATTATCCTCTTTATCTTTTATTTGATCATAAACTCTTCCCATATCTATAGGTTTAACAGATACATTTACCCATGCTCTCCTAATTTGCTTATATCTTTTAAGTTTAAATAATTTACTCATTTTGATTTTATTTTGGTATATGGTATATATTTTGGTATATGAAATATTGGTTTGTGACCAGTGTCTGTCAAACTGTTCTCCAGTTTTCTGAGCATTTTTGTCAAATATTGTGTTTTTACCCCCAAAACTTAGATCTTTGGGTTTATCAAACACTAGATTGCTATGTGTACTGTGTACCTAATTACTGATCCACTATTCTATCTATATTTTAGTCAGTGCGAGATTGTTTTGCTGCTAACAGTTTTGTAATATGCTTTGAAATCTGGAATTGCTAGGCTGCCTTCCTTAACATTCCTCCCTGATCCATTGATTCCCTTAATATCCTTGACTTTTTTCACTTCCAGATGAATTTTTTAACTTTTTTTCCTAGTTTTATAAAATAATTGTTTGGTAGTTGGATTTTTATGGCACTGAGTAAATTGATTAATTTAGGTAGGATTGCAATCTTTATTAACCTCAGCCTATTCATGAGCAACGAATTTTTTTTTTTTGTGCTTTTTTTGGAGGGCAATTGGGGTTAAGTAACTTGCCCAAGGTCATACAGCTAGGTTTTTGTTTGTGTTGTGTCTGAGGCTGGATCTGAACTCAGGTCCTTCTGACTCCAGGGCCCACACTCTACTCACTGCACCACCTAGCCGCCCCCAAGCAATGAATATTTCTCCAATTGTTTAGATCTCTATTTGTGTGAAAAGTATTTTGTAATTTGGTTCATATAATCCCTGGGTTTGTCTTGCCAAGTAGACTCCAAAATATTTTATATTGCCTGCCTTTGTTTTATTTTTTTTTTATTTTTTTTTAAACAAATACTTTATTAACTTCTGTTTTACATCATTCATTTCCACCAGATTTTGAGTTACAATCATTTTCCCCCCATTATTCCCCTACCCAGCCTCCCAGAATAGCAGTCCCACAAGATATCGCTTCCTCCAATCTGCTCTCTCCCATACCTTCTCCCATACCCCCAGCGACTTTTCCATTAGAGGAAGATGAATCTTTGTGTCCCAATGCCTGCACATCTTCTCTCCCAATTATAGGCAAAAGAGTATTAATAATAGTATTTATATATATATTTGAAACATTTAATGTTACGACCTTGAATTTCAGATCCATTTCCTTCCTCCTTGTCACCCATTCCCTCTGGGGAGATAAGTAATTCAGTATATGTTGTACATGTCTAGCTATGCAAAACATTATCATAGTAGATATATTGTGCAAGGCTGCTTATAATTCCCTCCAACTCATCCCACCCCCCACCTGGTCCATTCCCTACATGATCCTGTCCCTCTTCTATAGTGGGTACTTCCAACCTCCCCTCACCCCAAGGATGCCCTCCCATCCATCATCCCTCCTCTCATCCCCTTCCCCCTATCCTGCTGCAGGTTGAGATATCCCATTTAGTATGTATGTCATTTTCTCCCTGAACCAAATTCAATGTGAATGTGGTTTTGCCTTTTTTTCCTTCCTATTATCCCCCTCCCTTGCAACCACTTCCCCTTGCTTCTTCTACATGAGATAGTTCACCCTACCCTGTCTCTCCCCATCTCCTCTTGCCACTTTCCTCTCTCACCTCATAATTTCATCCCTTGAGTATTCTCCCTTCCCAACAAATTCAACCTATGCCCTCTATCCATATATAACTGTAAGCATATACACACACATTCACATATGTATTCATATGACCACACACACTTCTTCCATTATTTTCATAGTGAGAAAGATATCATCAGTCACAGTTATTGCTTTTCCATATAGGAATGTAAATAGTTCAACTTTGATAAGTTCCTTTTGATTTCTTTTCCTGATTACCTTCTCAGGCATCTCTTCCTTCTTGTGTCTGGATGTCAAATTTTCTATTCAATTCTGGTTTTTTCCTCAAGAATGCTTGAAAGTCCTCTATTCCACTGAATGACCATATTTTCCCCTGAAACAAAAATACTCAGTTTTGCTGGGTAGGTGGCCCTTGGGTTCAGTCCCAGTTCTTTTGCCCTCTGGAATATCATATTCCATGCCCTTCTCTCCCTCAGTGTAGAAGCTGCCAGGTCCTGGGCTATTCTGATTGTGTTTCCACAATATTGAAATTGTTTCTTCCTGGCTGCTTGTAGTATTTTCTCCTTGATCAGGGGATTCTGGATCCTGGCTATAATATTCCTGGGAGTTTTCTTTTTGGGATCTTTTTCAGGAGGTGATCGGTGGATTCTTTCAACCTCTATTTTGCCCTCTGAATCTAAAACATCAGGGCAGTTTTCCTTGAGAATTTCTTGAAGGGTGATTTCTAGGTTCTTTCCTTGATCATGGCTTTCAGGTAGTCCAATAATTTTAAATTGTCTCTCCTGGATCTATTCTCCAGGTCAGTGGTTTTTCCCATGAGATATTTCACATTGCCTTCTAATCTTTCGTTTGTTTGGATCTGCTTAACAGCATCTTGATTTCTCATAAAGTCACTAGCTTCCATTGCTCCAGTCTAACTCTGAAGGAATGAATCTCCTCAGTGAACTTTTGAGATTCTTTTCCATCTGGCAAATTCGACTTTTTAAGGCATTCTTCTCCTCATTGCCCTTTTGGGCCTCCTTTGCCATTTGAGCTAGTCTATTTTTTAAGGTGTTGTTTTCCTCAGTCAGGCTATTGACCCTCATTTCATACTTTTCCTGCATCCTTCTCATTTCTCTTTCTAATTTTCCTCCACTTCTCTTATTTGATTTTTAAAGTCCTTCTTAAGGTCCTCTATGGCCTGCAACCCACTCATGTTTTCCCCTGGGGCTTTTGGAGCAGGACTTCTGACCTCACAGTCCTTTTCCCGCTCTATGCCCCCAAAATAGGAGTCTAGGGTTGCATTTTTCTGTTCCTTTGCCTTGGCATGTTGCCACTTAATTACTTGACTTTTGGGCTTGTTGCCACACTATGGCTTTAAGGCCAGATAGAGGAATTTTCGTCCCGAACGTGTGGGGGGCAACTTCCGTTTCTGGCAAGCTGTAAACCCACCCACGGCTTCCACCCTAGATCACAATCCAGATCCAGGGAGGTTAAAGCAAGAGCGATTACCCCCCAAGACTGATCGCTGGATCTCCCCACGATTTGTAGGCTGGGAGCCGGAAATGCCTCTGAAAACTACACAGTGGCGTCTCTCCTCAGCAGCTTCTAGCCCCCAGGGGAGGGAGCTGACGCATTCCCCAAATACAGGTCCCAAAGTCCATAGGACACTAACCTCTTACTTTGTCCTAGGCAAGTCTATGTTGATAATTCTGGCGTCTCCACAGTTCCTGGTGTTCTGGGGTTCCTCCAGCCGGCTGCTGGCCCTGCCGCCCTGGGGCTAAAACCTCGGCTCACGTGGACCTGGGCTCGGCTCTGCTCCTGTGCGCTGCCGGCTCCCAGACCACTGCGCTGGTCCTTCCTGCAGGGTGCTGGGCTGTCCTCAGCGGGAGGTTAGCTTCTCTGTGTCGTTCTGTGGGTGCTGGGGCTCCAGAAGATTTTCAGAGTCCTTTTCTACATAGTTTGTGGAGAATCTGGGGGCAGAGAGGCTTGGACGAGCTGTTTCTACTCCGCCATCTTGGCTCCGCCCCGCCTGCCTTTGTTTTAAATGAAATTTCTCTATTTCATGCTGCTGGGGTTTTTTTGTTTGTTTGTTTGTTTGTTTGTTTTGTAGTACGTAAAAATGGTGATGATTTATGTGGGTTTATTTTATATCCTGCAACTTCAATGAAGTGGTTAACTAATGGTTTCAACTAACTTTTCAGTTGCTTCTCTAGGGTTCTTTAAGTATATCATCATATCTGCAAAGAGTGATAGTTTTGTTTCCTCATTGCTTCTTTTTATTTCTTCAATTCATTTTTTCTTTTCTTATTATTACAGCTAGCATTTCTAGTGCAATATCAAATAATAATGGTGATAATGTAAATCCTTGCTTCACCTCTGATCTTACAGCTCATCTTTATCTCTAACACTTGCTTTTGGTTTTAGATAAATCCTTAGCATTTTAAGAAAAGCTTCATTGATTTCTATGCTTTCTAGTGTTTTCAATAGGAATGGGTGTTATGCTTTGTCAAAAGATTTTGTCTTCATTTCTTGGCATAGTCATTTGATTTTTGCTTTCATTTTTATTGATATGATCAATTATGTTGATAGCTTTCCTAATATTAAACCAGTCCTGCAGTCCTGTTATAAATCCCACCTAGTAATAGTATGAGATTTTCGTGATATATTGTTACAATCTCCTTGCCATTATTTTATTTTAAGTTTTTGCATTAGTATTAAGTAAGAAATTCCTTTATAGTTTTCTTTCTCTGTTTTTTTCTCTCTCTGGTTTATATATCAAAACCATATTTGTGTTATATAAAGGATTTGGTAGGATTCTTTTACATGTTTTTTTTTTCAAATAGTTCATGTAGTATTGGGATAGATTGTTCCTTAAATCTTTGATAAAATTCATTTGTAAATCCGTCTGGTCTTGGGGATTTTTTCTTTTGAAGCTCATTGATACCTTGTTCAATATCTTTTTCTAAGAGCTATTTAAGTATTATATTTCATATTCTGTTAAACTGGTAAGTAGACATTTTTGTAAATATTCACCCGTTTTACTTAAATTGTCAGTTTTACCGGTATACAATTTCACAAAATAACTCCCAACAATTGCTTTAATTTCATCTTCATTGGTTCACACTTAGCATTTTTGACACTAATAATTTAGTTTTCTTTTTTTTTTTGAAATTAACTAAACAGTGGTCTATCTATGGAGCACAGTGCATGTGACCTAGAGACAGAAAGTCTCATCTCCCTGAGTTAAAATCCTGGGGTGCTGGAAGGGCATTGTCTCAAGCTCCAGTCTTTTTTGTACTGCTATTTTCAGAGCTAGTTCTGTATGTCTGGAAGTTTTCAGTGCTTCCAATGTGATGTGATGTGTGGTCATTCCTTTCCTGTTCAGCACACTAATCTTTACCCAGGAAGACCCCCTCTTCCCTTGGAATTATAATAGATGCATACTGCTCATTAGGCTCCAGATCCCTTGGGACTAGAGGTGGTACTGTTCCTCAGGGTTCCTGATCCCTTGTCATTGAAAGCAATACTGCCTTTTACATATAGGTAATGGAATTGCTAAATAGTATCTGGTCCTGCATCAGGTACTAGCACAGAGTTCCCTCTAATCTCTTTCTGACCAGTTACCATGTCCCCTTACTCTCTCTGGCTTGAGAGATCCCAATATTTTTGCTTCTTCTCTCCCTACCACCTGGTCTCCCCACTGGTGTTTTATCCACTTGGCCTTTGAATCAGACTCCACCCCATATCACAGATCTTTTTCCAACCTCCTATGATTCCTTGGACTGGAAAAATCTCTTACACTGACCTAATGGTCCCACCACTCCAGAACTCAATTTGAGGTGTTATATAAATTTGTTTGGAAGGGAATGTTGGGAGTACCTTTTTCTTTCATCTTGACTATGCCCCAGAAGTCCCTCTGAGGCCTCTGCCAATTAATTTTCATTCTCATATTCTGAAAACTTTTTTATATCACATATCTTAGTTATTTATCTTGATATATAGATTTTATGCTTACCTTAAATATTATTTTATATAGAAGATAATTTCTTTTTTAGGAAAAATTTTAGGATTAAAATGAAACCAATACCTTTCACATAGTTGATTTTCAGTAAGTATTCAATATATAAATTTTTCTAGTCTAGTTTAATCATTCATAGTTATTTGGAGCAGTTTTGCATAAAAAGTACCTTGCACCAACAGTTAGGAGAGTCTTGAGTTTGAGTTCCAGTCCTGACATTTAGTAAGCATGTCACATTGAGCAAGTCATTTAATATCTCTGGGTTTTCATTTACTTATCTGTAGAATGGATATAATGATATTTGTATTATTTATCTCATAGGGTCATAATGTGGAAAGTACTCTGTATATCAATTATTACTATTATAAAATTGGCCTAAACAAATGAACAAAACCCCCTAAGTTACCATTGTGGGTTTAAGAAGGAAGCAGTATAATGTCATCAATGATTTGGGCATTAGAAGTGGCATAAACTACATTATCATGTATTTATATGACAAGAAAAGGAAACAGTCATATGTATACTGAGATAAAGAAAAACCAAACACTATGCTAGTGTGATTCTATATGACAATATTCAGAGGAAGGCATCTAGGGTGTGTATTGGCTATCATCCTACATTCTCAAAGAGGACCAAAATTACATCCCTAGGCTAATAATGTCAAGTTTCATTGTGTCCAACTGTGGCTGATCATACCAATATGAGCTCTGAATGTTCTACCAGAGGTCAGGCACAAGAAGTCCATGCTTGATACTCTAAATTTGCACATTCTGCATTTCCTTTGAGCTGTTTCAATTCTGCTTTGCTCATAAAGCATAACACCTTCTCTGATGTGGACACACCATGATGAGCCATCCTGTGCCAGTGTCTCCTATGTCACACAATCAATTCCAGAGTTCTTGAGAGAGATCTTGAGAGTGTCCTTATATCGCTTCTTTTGACCACCATGTGAACATTTGTCCTGTGTGAATTATCCATAAAATAATCTTTTTGGCCAGAGTATGTTTTGTATTCAAACAATGTGGCCAGACAATCAAAGTTGTGCTCTCTGAAGCATCATTTGAATACTTGGCAGGTTAATTCAAGTAAATCCCTCAAAGTCTGGTACCTTATCCTACCAGATGATCTTTAGAATCTTCCTAAGACAATTCAAATGGAAGTGATTCAGTTTCCTGGCATGACTATGTGATTGTAAGGAGAAGAGACAGACAAGATGTGAGAGTGAGAAAGGTAATGTGCGATGCACAGTGCTGGACTGATCATAGACTTATCCTTCCCAAGCTAAATATTTACATTCATCAAAAGTGCTTCCCCCAAGTGAAAATGACTACCAGGAAAGTTATTGTCAACAAATTAGAGCTCTACTCTGAGTGGGAACAATTTGTTGCTGACTTGTAGGGAAAGTTGAGTCAACAAACAGTTGGCAACAGTGGAGCAGAAAAGGAGTGGACAGCTTTCAGAGATTTGGTGTATAGCTTGGTTTTTCTCACCTGGGTCAGAACAGTCACAAACACAAGTACTGACTTGATGAAAATGATGGGGAAATTCAGAAGCTGTTAAATTAAAAATGAGAACTTCACAGGATTTACCAGCAGGATAGTTTATTCATCTCTAAGAAAGCAGCATTTGAAGTAAGTAAAGTAGAAGCCAAGCTTAGAGAGATGCAGTATTCCTGGCTTTGTAAGAAGCAGATTAAATTCTGTTTTATGTTTTATGATGCCCTGAAGGTGATTTATGGGCCAAAGACAAATTTCATTTACTCAGTGCATTCAGAGTCACATTGATTAGTGAGAAGGACATGATCCTAGAGGGATGGACTCAATGACTTTCATAGTGTTTTTACCTCAGGTTAAAGTTAATCCCTCCCTAGCTGAAATTCTAACTGAAGAAAATGGTGTATATATAGCCTCATTAGAAGATTTGTGGAAGGACTTGGGCAAATATAGCAAGGGATGATTGAATGAATGGATAACTGAATGAAAAAGCATTGATTAAACAATATTTGTCAGGCCCAGGATTAATTGCTGAGAATCTCTGCCCTCCAGGAACTTACATTCAAATGTTGAAAGATAGCACATGTAAGGAAGTGCTGACTAGGAAGAGGGGTTTTAACATTGGACATCATTATAGGTGTGTGGAACCACTGTACAACTGAAGTAGTTTGTTGATTCAATGACTAAACTTGGTAAAGGTGTAATCTACACTTATAGAAGGAGTAATAAGTTCTATGGAAGTAATGAGCTAAATATGAATTAAAATTTTTGGTTGAGGTATGTGTGTTGTGAGAATACATGTATGTATGTGTATATGTATGTATGTATGTTTATATGTATCTCATATTGTTTAAGAGAGTTGTTTTTGGAAAAGTGATACTCAAAGAAGGATGCAACATTCAGAGAAAAAGTATAAGCCTCTGTTAATAATTAGGTGAAAAACTGTGCATGTATACATACATACATATATATGAGTGCGCATGTATATATGTATACATACATGTATACATACATGCATATACACGTATATGTATGTGTATATATAATGTTCTCATTCTTCATACACAGCACTTTCTCCCTCAGCGTTACTTTGGATAGGCAATTCTGTCAATCCTACTTATTGTCTAAACACCCATTCCTTGTATTCTTCCAATTATTCAGTAACATAACCATACCATAAGAGTCAGAGGGAACTGAAAAAAAAAAAAAACATCAAGGGTAACTTCTCATGTGACTGGTAAAAAAACATGTCTGCTCTGTCTTGCATGTTCACCTCGGGATCACACTTTTTGTTGTGGGCCAGGTCCATGATCATAAGGAATCTAGGTGGTGCAGTGGATAGAGCACAAGGCCTGGAGTCAGGAAAAGCTGAGTTCAAATCCAGCCTCAGACATTCATTACCTGTGTGACCTTGTGTAAGTTACTTAACTCTGCCTCAATTTCCTCATCTGTAAAATGAGTTGGAGAAGGAAAAAGAAAACCACTTCAGTATCTTTGCCAAGAAAACCCTAAATAGGATCACAACGAGTTGGAGATGACTGAAACAACTGAACAACAACAAAGGTTCATGATCTGGCTTTTCCAGATAGGCATGGATTTACTCTGTTTCAGCTATACTCATCATGGTCCTACCAACAGTTCTGACTATATTAGACTAAATATGAAAAGCTGTGGTTTGATGAGTGATCCTCAATTCATTGGCAGCCAGGTGTTCAGTGACTGACATGATAAAGCTGTCATGTTATGCTATGTTATGTCATGTTATGTAGTATTACGTTATGTTATGACAACGTCTACCCATTGCTGCTAGTTCTGCCCTCTGGGGCTGAGCAGAGCAAGTCTAATCCTTCTAGTTGGCAGTACTTCAAATTATTTAAAGACAGGTATTGTGACCTCCCCTAAATCTTCTCTTCCATCAACGAAATATCCCAGTTTCTTCAACTAATTGTCATGTAGCACCATTTTGAGGACATTCAGCTCCATGTCCATTCTTTTTTTTTTAGCCAAAGAAAAGTAAAGTTTAATAAAAGTTCACTTGCAGGGCAGCTAGGTGGCAGAGTTAATAGAGCACCAGCCCTGGAGTCAGAAGGACCTGAGTCCAAATATGTCCTCAGACACTTCACACACTTACTAGACGTGTGACCTTGGGAAAGTCACTTAACCCCAATTGCCCTGCCTTCCCCCCTCCAACAAAAAGCCCCCAAAAAAGTTATTTTGTATTAGACATATTAAGACTCTGCTAGGTCATTCTATAGTGCTCTCACATACATGGAGAAAAGATGGGATCTTATATACAGAAAGGCTGTGGGAGGCATCTAGGGGTGGTCTAGAGAAGGTGTTTGGGGAGGGTCTTCAAGAGCCAGATGAGGTCAAAGAGTGATTAAGGGTGGGAAGTTGCTGGAGGCTACATGGAGACTACAGACAATGGTGTGCTAGGCCAATGGTGGGCTAGGCCAGTTCAAGCATGGATTGATATTTTGATAGGCTCAAGGGTGTGAAGTCTAGTAACAGAGGTTTGGGCCCAGCCACAATGTGTAAGGCTTATGGCATCATCCAAATGCCTTATCAAATGGGATGATTTAATGAGAGTTCAAGGGGGTTTCCCAGAGCCCATACCTCATCATTCCCCACTCAAACAGACCTCTAAGTTCCTTTCTAAATAAGGATCCCTATGATTCATCCTTGGGTTAATAATACCCCTTAAAAATACTGCCCTACCATGGAAAATATCAATGAGAAGAAAAGAAGATTGTTTAAAAATTCGGATTGCTTCACTCTAGCAGTACTAGATTAAGAAAAGTTTATAGACTTAGTGGGGATTTAAACTTATACATTGCTTTTCTTTTTCTTTTCTATTTTATGTTTTATTTTATTTATTTTTTTTTCTAGTTTACATCATTCATTTCTGCCAGATTTTGAGTTACAATTTTTCCCCGTTTTTCCCCTACCCACCA
Source organism: Gymnobelideus leadbeateri (assembly GCA_011680675.1). Taxonomy (NCBI): domain Eukaryota; kingdom Metazoa; phylum Chordata; class Mammalia; order Diprotodontia; family Petauridae; genus Gymnobelideus; species Gymnobelideus leadbeateri. The sequence continues at coordinate 25,072 of WOXC01004669.1, read as the reverse complement.
TCCCAGAATAGCAGTCCCACAAGATATCTCTTCCTCCAATCTGCTCTTTCCCATATCTTCTCCCATAACCCCTTCGACATTTCCATTAGAGCAAGGTGAATCTCTGTGCCCCAAATGCCTGCACATCTTATCTCCCAATTACATGCAAAAGAGTATTGATAATAGCATTTATATATATTTGAAACATTTACTTTTAAGACCTCGAATTTCAGATCCATTTCCTTCCTCCCTTGCCACCCATTCCCTCTGGGAAGATAAGTAATTCAGTATGTGTTGTACATGTATAGCTATGCAAAATATGACCATAGTAGATATATTGTACAAGGCTGCTTATAATTCCCTCCCACCCATCCCACCCCGTACCTGGTCCATTCCCTATTTGATCCTGTCCCTCTTCTATAATGGGTACTTCCAAGCTCCCCTACCCCAAAGAATGCCCTTCCATCCATCATCCCACCTCTCATCCCCTTTCCCCCTATTCTGCTGCAGGTTGAGATATCCCATTTAGTATGTATGTCATTCTCTCCCTGAGCCAAATTCAATGAGAATGTGGCTTTGCCTTTCTGCCTTGCTATTCTTCACCTCCCTTGCAACCACTTCCCTTTGCTTCTTCTACATGAGATAGTTTACCCTAACCTGTTTCTGCCCCTCTCCTCTTGCCACTTTCCTCTCTCACCTCATAATTTCACCCTTTAAGTATCATCCCTTCCCAACAAATTCATCATATGCCCTCTCTCCATGTATAACTGTAAACATATATACACACATTCACATATGTATTCATATGACCATACACCCTTCTTCCATTATTTTCATACTGAGAAAGGTTTCATCAGTCACAGTTATTGTTTTTCCATATAGGAAGGTAAATAGGTCAACTTTGATAAGTTCTTTTTGATTTCTTTTCCCTGATTACCTTCTCAGGAATCTCTTGCTTCTTGTGTCTGGATGTCAAATTTTCTATTCAATTCTGGTTTTTTCCTCAAGAATGCTTGAAAGTCCTCTATTCTACTGAATGACCATATTTTCCCCTGAAACAAAATACTCAGTTTTGCTGGGTAGGTGACCCTTGGGTTCAGTCCCAGTTCTTTTGCCCTCTGGAATACCATATTCCATGCCCTTTGATCCCTCAGTGTAGAAGCTGCCAGGTCCTGTGCTATTCTGATTGTGTTTCCACAATGTTGAACTTGTTTCTTCCTGGCTGCTTGGAGTATGTTCTCCATGATCTGAGGATTCTGAAACCTGGCTATAATATTCCTGGGAGCTTTCTTTTTGGGATCTTTTTCAGGAGGTGATTGGTGGATTCTTTCAACCTCTATTTTGTCCTCTGGGTCTAAAACATCAGGGCAATTTTCCTTCAGAATTTCTTGAAGGGTGATTTCTAGTTTCTTTCTTTGATCATGGTTTTCAGGTAGTCCAATAATTTTTAAATTGTCTCCCCTGGATCTATTTTCCAGGTCAGTGGTTTTTTCCATGAGAAATTTCACATTGCCTTCTATTCTTTCATTTGTTTGGATCTGCTTAACAGCATCTTGATTTCTCATAAAGTCATTAGCTTCCATTTGCTCCAGTCTAACTCTGAGGGAATGAATCTCCTCAGTGAGCTTTTGAGATTCTTTTTCCATCTGGCAAATTTGACTTTTTAAGGCATTCTTCTCCTCCTTGCCTTTTGGGCCTCCTTTGCCATTTGAGTTAGTCTATTTTTTAAGGTGTTGTTTTCCTCAGTCAGGCTGTTGACCCTCATTTCATACTTTTCGTGCATCCTTCTCATTTCTCTTCCCAATTTTTCCTCTACTTCTCTTATTTGATTTTTAAAGTCCTTCTTAAGGTCCTCTATGGCCTGTAACTGGCTCTTATTTTCCTTTGGGGCTTTTGGAGGAGGATTTCTGACCCAACAGTCCTCTTCCTGTCCTATGCTTCGATCCTCTTTGCCCCCAAAATAGGAATCTAATGTTGCGTTTTTCTGTTTATTTTGTTTCCTTTGCCTTGACATGTTGCCACTTAATTACTTGACTTTGGGGCTTGTTGCCACAGTAGGACTCTGCCACCAAATGGGGGGAGGGGGAACTTTGTCCTGAACTTTGGTGTCTTCACAGCTTTCTGGCAAGCTGGATACCCACCCTGGACCTCTCCACCAGATCACAATCCAGATCCAGGGAGGTTAAAGCAAGAGCGATTACCCCCAAGATTGATTGCTGGATCTCCCTACAGTTTGCACTCCAGGAGCTGGAGCTGCCTCTGAAAACTACAAAATGGCATCTCTCCTCAGTGCCTTCTAGGCCCCAGGGGAGGAAACCCACGCATTCCCCAAATGCTGGTCCCAAAGTCCATAAGGCACTAACCTCTCACTTTGTCCTAGGCATGCCTGTGTTGATAATTCTGGAATTGCCACATCTGCTGGTGTTCTGGGGTCCCTCCAGCTGACTGCTGGCCGAGCTGCCCTGGGGCTAAAACCACGGCTCAGGGGGGCCTGGGCTCGGCTCTCTGCATGCTGCGCACTGCGCTGCTGGCTCCCAGAGCGCTACACTGGTCCTTTCTGTAGTGCTGCTGGGCTGTCCTCAGTGGGAGATTAGCTTCTCTGTGTCGTTCTGTGGGTGCTGGGGCTCCAGAAGTTGTTCAGAGTCCCCTTTTACATAGTTTGGAGGTGATCTGGGGGGAGAGTGTCTTGGATGTGCTGTTTCTACTCCATCATCTTGGCTCCACCCCCCACCACGTCCATTCTTTAGATGCCCTCCAGCTTTCAAGACGGGGGATAACTGTTTGTTGGCCAATGGTTAGCATTCATGTGTACAAAAAGAAAATTGAAAGTTTATTCCACGTTATTAATATTTTCTCCATTACTTTCTTAAGTCCGTACAAGCAGCAAAGTCACAAATCAAGCCCTGTGGTGTACTATTTGTGAATTTCCAAGAAATAAATGCCCACCATAAAAATTGAACAACTCACTCTCATGAGACTACTCACAAAACTCCAGAATACCCCTGGAGAGGGTCTGAAAATGTTTGGGAGGTTTTCCTCACTTCCATCTGGTAGTAGAAGGATAGCTCCAGTGGTAAAATTGTGTAGTTGTTCATAATAAATTCCATCATATTTAATTCAGTTTGACATTTGAGTTTGTCAAGACCATTTTAAAACTTGCCTCTGTGTTAATTGTCTCCCTCAACTTTGTGTCACCTGCATTTTTGATAAGCATATGATCTATTCCTTTCTCATTGAGAGCTGAAAAGAGAATCCTCATTTTACCACACCCAGCATGTGGTGACCCATCCTTTGATGGAAGGTTTCTAATAAGGAGGCCTCACATTGCTTCTTAAGTCAATCAATTCAACTTTTTGGTTGCTTTAATTGTTACTGTATTTTTCTTTACAAGTCAAAATTTCTCTCTATAACTTCTATCCATTTCTCCTAGTTTTGCCCTATGGGGCTAGAATAAAGACAGTTTAATTTCTCTCTCTTTCTCCTCCCATGGCAACCCATCACATACTCAAATAAACCAAACAATTAACAAGTATTAAACAGCAACTAGGTATGAAGAACATAAGTAATCACTGGGAATTTGGACACCAAAAGAAGGAAAAGAAATATAAAAAGGATGAAAGAGATTAATTTATACATATGATCATATTAAACATATTTCCGCATTAATTGTATTGTGAAAGAAGAATCAGAACAACAGGGAAAAACCAAGAGAAAAAAGAACAACCAAAAAAAGAGACAAAAGGGTGTACTCTGATCTGCATTTAGATTCCATAGTTCTTTCTCTGGATGTGGAAAGCATTTTCCAGCATGAATCTTTTCGAATTGTCTTATTTCATTACATTGCTAAGAAGAGCAAAGTCTATCAAAGTTAGTCATTGCACAGTTTTGCTCTTACTATGTACAATATTCTCCCAGTTCTTCTCACTTCTTTCAGCATCAGTTCATGTAGGTTTTTTAAGTTTTTCTGAAATCACTTGTTTATAATTTGTTATGGAACAATAGTATTCCATTATATTCACATGCCAAAACTTGTTCAGACATTCCCCAATTGATGGGCATCCCCTCAATTTTCAATTCTTGGAGCAGCTAGGTGGCACAGTAAATAGACCACCATCCATGGAGTCAGGAGGACTTGAGTTTAAATCCAACCTCAGACATTTGGCACTTACTAGTTTGTGGCCTTGGGTAAGTCATTTAAGCCCAATGCTTTGCCTTCCCCCCTCTCCCAAATTTTTTTCAAATTCATTACCATCAGAAAAAGATCTGCTATAAATATTTTTGTACACGTGGGCTCTTTTCCCTTTTTATGATCCTTTTGGATACAGACCTAGTAATGATATTGCTGGGTCAAAGGGTATGCACAGTTTTATAGCCCTTTAGGCATAGTTCCAAATTGTTGTCCTGAATGGTTGGATCAGTTCAAAACTTCACCACCAAGGCATTAGTGTTCCAGCTTTCCCACATATACTCCAATATTTATTGTTTTCCTGTTTTGCCATGTCAGCCAATCTCATAGGTGTGAGGTGGTACCTCCAAGTTGTTTTAATTTGTGTTTCTCTAATTCACAGTGATTTAGAGCATTCTTTTTATGACTATAGCTTTACTTTCTTTATCCAGAAACTGTCCATATCATTTGAGCATTTATTAATTGGGGAATGACTTGGGTTCTTATAAATTTGACTCAGTTCTCTCTATATTTTACAAATGAGGCCTTTTTCAGAGTCATTGACTGTAAATATTTGTTTCCCAGCTTTCTGCTTCTCTCTCAATCTTGGTTGCATTGGCTTTGTTTCTGTAACCCCTTTTTAATTTAATGTAATCAAAATTATCCATTTTCCATTTCAAAATGTTCTTTATCTCTTGTTTGGTCATACATTTTTCCATTCTTCATAGATCTGACAGGTAAACCATTCCTTGATCTAATTTGCTTATAATACCACCTTTTATATCTAAATCATGTCACATAGGATATTCTTACAAGTAATTGTTAAGCATTTGTACTTGGTAAGGAGACTGCCATTCTGTGTGATAATTCCTGTTCTAGAAATCCAAAGGCAGCTGGGTAGTCCAGTGGTCAGGATGCTATAGCTGGAGAGAAGAAAATTTAGCCTCAGATAATAATAACTTGGTCAAGACACTTGACCTCTGCCTTAGTTTCCTCATCTGTAAGATGGGCATAAGAATAATGTCTACCTCCCAAGATTGTTATAAATATTAAGTGAGATAATATTTAGAAAGTACTTTGTAAACTTTTAATTATTATGAAATAATAATACTACTAGCTAATATTTATATAGTGCTTACGTGTTCCAGTAACTGTGCTAAATCCTTTACAACTATTAGATCATTTTATCCTCACAACATCCCTGAGACTTAAGGCCTATTTGATATCCCATTTGATAAATGAGGGAATTGAAGCTCATAGAGATTAAGTGATTTGCCCAGGGTCTGCCAACTAATAAGTGTCTGAGAGTGGATTTGAACTCAGGTTTTTCTGATAACAGACCCAGTGTTCTATCCACTGCACTACACTATTTTTATTATTATTTTCTTGTTGTGACACCTTCTTAAACTGCTGTTAAACAAAATTTTATTGTTACTTATTGTCGCCTCGTATATGATGCCTTTTATCAAAATGTATTCTATTACATACAATGTATTGTTGAATTCTGGTTTCTCATGCACTCTGCTATCCACTTCTGGGTGAGTTGATCCCATTCATATTCTCAGTTATGAGTACTGAGCATTTCCCTCCACCTTATTTGCTTCTGTTCATCTTATTCTCTCTTTTTATTCTGCTCCTCCTGGAGTCCATTTTACTTCTGATCACTGCTTCTCTCAACCTACCCTCCCTTTTATTACTCCCATATTTCTCTTCTCCTCTTCCCTTCCTTTTTCCCTGATTCCCCTGTTGGAGAAGATAGATTTCTATTACCAACTGAGTGTGTGTGTGTTTTTCTGATATTTCCCATTTTCTTCTTTTTAAAAGTCTTTCAAATTTGTTTTATTGTTTCTGGATGTCTCATGGAGTCATTAGCTTCTAGTTGCCCAAGTCTAATATTTAAGTGATTTTTTTTCTGCAGTGAGTTTTTTATCTCATATTTTTCCATTTGAAGACATTTTTACATTTTTTTCTTCTGAATTTGTGTATATGCTTTAAAGAAATGCCTGTATATGCTTTAAAGATTTATAAAAAATATTTGCAATGTCCTTTGCCTTAACAAAGACCTTCTTGCATTTGCTCTTTATTTGTTTGTTACTATCACCCAGCAAAAACAAAATCACAAAATAGATCAAAATATAAAGCTGGGGAAAGTAGGTTGTTGAATGCCAAGAGGAAATTCATTCCCTCCGCTCAGCAACTGAGAGGCAGCCACAATTTTTATTTTTACTTTTTTTTGGCAAATAAGTCAAATATAAAATAATAAAATACTGATATAACTCATTTACCATTCATTTATTCATTTCATATTTGTGTCTCCTGCCCTGTTCCTCTCTGTTCCCATTACTGGTTGCCTCCATCATCCAATCACACTTCACATCAAATTCCACTTGTCCTCTCTGATCTCTCCCATCTCCTTCCAATTCTGAGACCATAATCAATCACAGAAGCTGGACTTCTGGACTGAAACAATTAAGCCAGAAGTATGAGCTTGATCCTGATATCTCTGTTGAATCAGTCAATGGAAGATATTTTGCTAGGAGCAAAAGATTTTTTAACTATTTTCAAAAAATGAAGATCATAGCATAAAGTGAAATGATTCTAAATTGGATGTGTCTTGTGATTGGCTGAAGAAACTCATTTACAGCCCATGTTAAAGAGAGTCATGAAAATCAAAGATACTACATGTAGACTATCCACAAACACACACAGATGTATATGTGTATATAGTAGTAGTAGCAGTAACAATAACAGCAGCAGCAGCAAATGTAGTATTCAAAGTTGATCACATATTTTTCCTACATCTAGTTAAAATGTCATTGATTATTAAGCCCTGGTCAAACATTAATTTATTGATTCAATATAAAAGTCGAGGATCTATGTAACTATTGATGTAGAGACTTGGAGCAACCCTCTTACATACAAGAATAAGGATATACAAGATAAATGCAATGTAGATGGAAGGTAGCTTTCAAGGTGAAGACACCCCTCTCTGGAGAAAATGGAGTTTGGCACTTAATTTGATGAGCTTATCTTCATGTGGTGTGTGTGTGTGTGCGCATGCATGTGTGTGTGTATACAAAATAGGAATTTACAGATTGCTCTGTAGCTCCTGAGAAGTCTATTATAGCATTTTTAAAAGTTAACTGAAGGGAGTAATGCAGTCATCTCATATGAAAATGCATCCAAGGGTTCACATCTTTTGTTTCCTCCCCTTCGCTATATAACTCATAAAATAACAACCCAACAAACAGAGATCTTGTTTGTTTTTCTCCTCCCATATCAGAAAAAAAGTTGTGTGTGTGTGTGTGTGTGTGTGTGTGTGTGTGTGTGTGACAAATATGTATAGCCAAGAAAAACATATTTCTTCAATGGATAAATTAAAAAAAATCTACACTTCATTCTGTACCCTAAAGCCTTCTCCTCTCTGTCATAGATGGTATGTTTCTACATTGATCCTCAAGAATCATGAATGGCCATTATTATCAATAAGAGTTTGTACAACTTTCTAAGCTGTCTTTACAATATTTTTATTGTTGTATAAATTATTCTCCAGGTTCTGCTCATTTTATTCTTCATCAGTTCATATAAGTCCCCAAAATTTTTAATTTTTTTATAATATTGATGTTGTTAAATTATTTCTCTGGTTCAGTAGACTTCACTCTATGACTTGGAAAAGGAAACCAGGGATTCTGAGAGGTGGAGATGAAGTGGGAGAGCATTCTTGTCATGGGAGATGGGAGTATCTAGTGAAAAAGTATGCAGAGAGAATATGACAAGGTAGGAAGAACAAAAAGAAAACCAGTAAAGAGAGTATGGAAAGGGGAAACATTTCAGGCCTTATGCCCATGTTCAATTTCTTCTTCCTTATTTCCCCAGGATCATCTCTCTCCCTGTAATTGCATTTTTCTGGGTCTGCAGCTGAGCTAACTCTCTTAGGTGCTTTTGTTATTTTATCTTGTTTCAAACTCAATCACATTTTGTTATTTTCCACTTATGTGACTAACCTCTGTAGGTTCTTTTGCATAATTTCCTAGTTCTTACTGATATTTATTTAATTTTATCAGAGAATTTAATTAACATGAGGTAACTCTTCTTCCAGATCATTAGGAAAATGCTGAATAAGACTAAAGCTAGTTTCAATTCCTGTGATGCTCTACCTCAATCCCTTAAGAAAATTGCTGTATATTATTAATCTTTGCCAGAAATCCCTCAGTGAGTTTCTCATCCATGTTCAAACCTTTCTAGTTGAATGGACTAAATATGGAACACATGATCCCCAGAGGCCTACTTCACCCACCAACTTTTACTGTGAACTTAATGATCATCAACACAAGCACATTTCAATACACAAAAAAGAAAGAGGACTATAGAAAGAGTTAGGAACTTCTCCATGCAATTCCTACAGAGAGGAAATACAAAACATCAACAATCATTTGAAAATATTCTCTCCCACTCAGTTCCAGAGCTGTCCTCTACAGCCACCCATTTTTCTACCATTTTTCTTTTGAAGTTCTCATACTGAGGACAAAAGTTAACACAGATTGCAGGGAGGAAGGATCTAGTGAAACCTTATGTACTCTAACTTTAGTTGGGTTCTAGTCACTCCTCTTGTTTACTCCCTATCTCACTGTCAACATTGGATATTCCAATCCTTCTCTCTCTTCAAGCCACCAGCTGCACCCAAAATTTTTTTCTCCAGCAAGATGGCCAAGAAATCTGCCCCCTACTTTACTGGGAAGACCAAAAAAAGCAAACCAAACCTGAGGCCATTCATTATGAACTGTCTCATCTCCCTTTCTTCACATCTCATGATTTCTTTGTAGTTTTAACTCTCTGATTCTCTATTTCTCTGTCTTTCTGTATCTCTTTTCTCCTTTTCTATCTGTCTCTTCTAATCTCTTAGCCTCCTTTTATCTCTGTCATTCATACCAGTCTCAGTATACCTACTATCTCATGATCAGCATGATACTCATAAATACACACAATTAACCAATATTATTTGAAAAAAAATCATTGATGTTCAAGATGGGGAAGTAGAAATAGGACTTCCTTGCAACTCCAGCTCCCACCTTCTCCAATTTATGTAAAAGGGAACTCTGAACAAACTTTAGAGCTACAGAACCCACAAAATGAAACAGAGAAGCTAACTTCCCACTGAAGAGAGCCTGGTAGCCCAGCAGCCCAGCAGGAATCGACCAGCACAACACTCCAGGAGATGACCCCAGCTCCAGTTGAGCCAGAGGTTTTAGCCCCAGGGCAGGCCTGAGCAGCAGCCAGCTGGAGAGACTTCAGAACACCAGCAGCTGTGGACATTTCCAGAATTATCAACACATAGATGATAAGGACAAAGTGAGCGGTCAGTGACTTATGGAATTTGGGACCCACTAGTGTGGAGTGCATCTGCCTCTTTCCCCCAGGGCAAGAAGCCTCTGAGGAGCCATGGCACATGCATGGCAACTTCAGCTCCTTGCCTTCAGACTGTAGGGGGACCAGGCCACCATTCTGGGGGTAATCACTCTTGCTTTAACCTTCTTGCATCTGGATTGCAGTCTAGGGTAGAAGTCTTAGGGTATGTGACCAGCTTGCCAGAGCATGTGGAGGCTTCAGAGAGGGTGCACTACTAATACCTCTGGCAGCTGATAACACCCCAGCATTTGGGATGGAAACTCCCCTGTCTTGTGTCAGAGTCCTACTGTGGCTAAAAGCCCAAAAGTCAAGTTATTGAGTGGCAACATGACTAGGCAAAGGAAACAAAACAAACAAAAGAACCCAACATTAGACTCCAATTTTGGGGACAAAAAGGATCAAAGCATGGAACAGGAGGAAGACAGTGAAGTCAGAAATCCTGCACCAAAAGCTTCAAAAGAAAATATGGGCTGGTTACAGTCCACAGTGGACCTTAAGAAGCAGATAAGAGAAGTGGAGGAAAAATTGGGAAGAAAAATGAGAACGATGCAAGAAAACTATGAAATTTGAGTCTACACCTTGATAGAGGAAAATAACACCTTAAAAATAGATTAACTCAAATGGTAAAAGAGGCTCACAAAGGGAATGAGGAGAAGAATACCTTAAAAAGCTGAATTTGCCAGATGGAAAAAGAATCTCAAAAGCTCACTGAAGAGAATCATTCCATCAAAATTAGATTGGAGCAAATGGAAGCTAGTGATTTTATGAGAAATCAAGATGCTGTTAAACAGATCCAAACAAATGGGAAAACCACTGTCCTTGAAAATACATCCAGGAGATACAATTTAAAAATTATTCGAGTGACGGCTAGGTGGTGCAGTGAGTATAGCGTCGGCCCTGGCGTCAGAAGGACCTGAGTTCAGATCCGGCCTCAGACACTTAACGTACACACAAATAAAAACCTAGTCATGTGGCCTTGGGCAAGTTACTTAATCCCAATTACCCTCCAAAAAGCAAAGAAAAAAAAAACCCAAAAATTATTCAACTACATAAGAGCCATGATCAAAGAAAGAAACTAGAAATCATTCTTCAAGAAATTTTTAAGGAAAACAGCCTTGTGTTTTAGAAACAGAGGGCAAAATAGTGTTTGAAGGAATCCACCAATCACCCCCTGAAAAAGATCCCCAAAAGAAAACTCCTAGTAATATTATGGCCAGCTTCCAGAATTCCCACATCAAGGAGAAAATACTACAAGCAGCCAGGAAGAAACAATTTCAGTATTGTGGAAACACAATCAGGATAGGCAGGATCTGGCAGCTTCTACACTGAGGGACTGAAGGCCATGGAATATGATATTCCATAGGGCAAAGGAGCTGGGATTAAAACCAAGAATCACCTACCCAGCAAAATTGAGTATCATGTTTCTGGAGAAAATATGGTCATTCAGTGGAATAGAGGACTTTCAAGCATTCTTGAGGAAAAAACCAGAGTTGAATAGAAAATTTGACATTCAGATACAAGAAACAAAAGAAGTATGAGAAGGTAAACAGAGAAAAGAAACCATGAGGAATTTAGCAAAGCTGAACTACTTACATTCCTATATGGAAAAATAATAATTGTAACTGATGAAACTTTTCTCAGTATGAAAATTGTTGAAGGGATTAGAAGGCATATGAATACATATGTGAATGTATGTATATATGTTGACAGGTATACATAGATAGAGGACACAGGACCAATTTAATAGGAAGGGATGATACTTAAAAGGTGGAATTAAGAGGTGAGAGAGGAATATAATGAGAGGAGATGGGGAGAGACAAAATGGGGTAAACTATCTCATATAAAAGAGGCAAGGGGAAATGGATACAATGGAGGGGAAGAACAGGAAGGAAAAAGGTAATGGGTCAATATTATATTCATTGAATTTGTTGCAGAGATGGAATGATATACACATTAAATAGGGTATCTCACCCTACAGGAGAGTAGGGGGGAAGGGGATGAAAGGGGGAATGATGGAGAGGAGGGCAGGCTGGGGGCGAGGGAAGTTGGAAGCACCCACTTTTGAAAAGGTCCAGGACCAAAGCAGAGAATAGAACAAGTGGGAGATGGGATAGGAGGGAGGGAAATATAATCAGTCTTTTATAATATATCTACTATGGTAATGTTTGGCATTAGCTACACATGCACAACCTATATTGAATTGCTTATTTCTCCATTAAGGGTGGGTGACAAAGGAGGAAGGGAATGAATCTGGAATTCAAAGTTTTAAAATCAAATGTTTAAAAATACATACATGCATATATACACATATAACATATACATATATATATATAGCATGCATATATGTGTATATATATAATTAATACTATTTTACATGTAATTGGGAAATAAGTTTTCCTTGGATTTCAATGACACTAAGTGAATAAATGGTCTTTGTTGTCTGTTTCCTTTGCTGGTTTCTTTTCCTCCCCTTGCATTTTACTCTGGGAATTCCCAGAGTAAAACATATTTCCAATCTTTGAGAAATCATACCTTATTATGTTTTCTATCATAACCACTAGGCAGTTGATTCCCAAATCTATATTTTTTTTAGCTCTGGATTGTATTCAAAATCACAAAATCACTGAATTTAGAACTGGAAGAGATCTCAGTGACCATCTTTATTTATCCTATACTTGAAAGGAATCCTCCTCATAAAATACTTGACAAATAGTCATTCAGTATGTATCTGAAGACCTAAAATGAGAAGGAACTCTAGTTATAACTCATTCTCTTTTTACAAGTTTTTCCTGACATTAAGCATAAATTTGATTTTTTGCAACATGCACCCACTGCTTCCTGGTTTTGCCATTTGAAGAGAGACAAACAAATAAATAAACCTAATCCACAAGACAGACTTTCAAATACTTGAATACAGCTGTCATCCTCACCTCATCCCCCCTCCAACTAACATGCTGTCTTTTCTCCAAGCTAACCACAGCCAATTTTTCAACATATCCTTATATGGCATGTGCCTTTGCCACCATGCTTGCCCTTCTTGAAATATTCTCCAGCTTATCAACAAACTTCTTAAACTCTGGTGCCCAGAATGGAACATAATAATCTAGATATCATCTGCCAAGGGCAGAGTACAGAGGGACCATCTCCTTATTCCTGGAAGTTATGCTTCATTTAATGCAACTCCAAATCACATTAATTTTTTGGCCTCCATATCTTGCTGCTGACTCATAGTGAGTTTGCAGTCCACTAAAACCCCTAGATTTTTTATTCAGACAAATGACTAACTTACTATGTTTCTTTTATTCTCTACTTCCAAAGATTTTATTTTCTATTTTTTGCTTTTCTCAACTGTTGGTCAGACATTTCCACTTTTGTCTATCTTTCACCATCATCTCAAAATGTTCTATAATCTCAAAATTAAACCTACAATGGAATTCCTTATCTTCCATCAAAAATGATTCCTGATATTCCTATGTTGATAGAACTTTTTATTTTCTTAGTTATCTAGACAAAATATCTTTGAGTTAGCTTTGACACTTTTCTGTTGCTCTCTCTGATTCCTTCTTCTCTTCATCCCAATAATTAGGCCAATCATTCAATCAATTTAACCCAGCAAACATTTATTTTGGCTCCACCATGGCATTGTGCTAGGTAGGGTCTGGGATACAAAAATAAAGTAGCTTATGCTCTGAATGTTTTCAAGGGATGTCTTTCATTCCTGGAATGTTCTCAGCCCATCATTTCTATCTCCTCACTTCAATGACTTCCTTCAAATATCATCTAAAGCTTCACTTTCTATTAGAAGCCTTTCTCAATTCTATTTAATGCTAGGACCTTTTTCTGTTCATTATCTCCCAATATGTCTTGTTTGTATATAATTGTTTCCTTTAATAGACTGTGAGTTTCTTGAGAGCAGGCAATGTCTTTTGGCTTTTTCTTTCTTGTATCCTCAGAGTCTAGTACATTGACTGGCACATGGTAGACACTTATTAATGTTAATTTGTGGATTTGACTTATGAATCATAGAATAATTGAGGAACTAAAACCTTTTCAGTTTATAAACCTTGTCAATTTTTCATTCAATCCATTCCTTTCATTTTCTCCTTTACTATTTCTAATCAGTACTATTTGGGAATTTTTTCTATAGCATCCCAGAAAAGTAGTATCCAGATCCCACTTGAAGATTTCAAATTAGAGGGAACACTTTACCCACCAAAGTAGCCAAATGCACTTTTAGATAACTAATTATTATGCCATTTCTTCACTGCCAGAATCATGTCTGAAGTGTTTAGTAACATCCTAATGGGTCTCTATGATTCCAATCCCCCCTTCTATCTCATCATATCCTTGCAATCCTGTGCATTATTCTCAGCTTTATCTTTGTGAAACATTGTTTAAAATGATAGTTGATATACTTTAGGAAAATAATATCTTATTGATTACATCTTCAATGATTTGACTTCTAATGAACACAAAATCCATGCAAACATATATGCATATATATTTATATATAATACAATTTATATTTCTTTTACTAGGATGAATGCATTATGTAATTATATTTTGGGGTCCAAATTGTGGGTGTCTGTGTAGGATACAATCTCTAGCACTGAACAGATATATCTGCTTTAGATGGTGATAAAACAATTGAGTTTAAGAAGAAAATGGTTTAATTCAATGACAAATTTAGAAAGACATTTTTTTCCCATAAATTAAAAGATTGAGTGTTTGAATTGAACATTTAGGTAAATTGGTAGTTAATCTGGGAGCACTAAATACCCATAAATACATTGCTTTTTTTTTCAATAACACCTTTAAGTCCTCCATAATTGACTCATTTGTAAATTTAGAATCAAATTAGAAGGAGAAATACTAGAATAGTAAAAGTTTTGATAGCATTTCCAGTCCCCATTGTAGAAGAAAACACTATTAAATCATATTAGAAAGGCTCTTCTTGACAGATTCCCAAGTCCATAAGTCCATACTGCCTGGGCTTGTTTCAGAAATGTGTCGAAACAGGATCTGAATCTAATATAGGCATTATTGCTGATGCTCTGATTTAACATACTAAGAAATCATCAATCTTTGTTCTTTGGTATTTCTTCACATTGAATCATTAATTTATTTGATCTGAATGTATTTTTTCTCACATAGTTATTAATAATGATTTGCATATACATGAACTCATAGCTCTTACACAATATTGTTTGTATATAGTAATACTATATATTTCTAAAGTACATTATAATTTTGAGCTCTTTTATATAGATGATCTTAATTAATCCCTACAGCATCCTAGTTAGATAGGCATGGCCAATTAGGTATAATCATTACTGTTTTAGAAATGAGGAAACTAAGGATCATGCAGTTGGTGTATTTTTTAGGTGCCACAATTAGTGTCTGAGAAAGGAAAAGAACTCATTTTGACTTTTAGTCTAGCACTTTTTCTGCTATATTAGAAAATAAGCAATTATAGTGAATTATAAATGTATATGATAATCTACATTTACATAAACCTTTCAGGCTATTCAATTGCTTTTTCCTACATCAAGTCTCTGAAGTAGGTCCTATATTATTCCCCCATTTTACAAATGAATAAAATTGAAAGTTAAAGAACATGGAACTTGTTCATGGCCATACAGTTAGTAAGCGCTGAGAATAGATTTGAATTCAACTCTCCTGATGCTGAGTTCAACACATTCTTTCCCTTGAACCACACACTCTCTTGACAAATATTCCCAATCTCTCATGGTCTTTTTTTAAATATGCTTTGTGTAGACAAATTTAAATATACATCAAAGCTTATACCTAAATAGCATTATATGCCAATGTCCTCAATCACATTTGAATTTAATAAGTATAAAGATAGGCTTTTAAACCATTCAAGTTTTCATAGATCCTCTGAAGTTGTTGTTGTTCCTGAATGGTATATAGTAATAATTTATAACACTGAATCACTGTTCAAATAGACTCTAACAACTTTAGTTTCCAGGTTACTGACACAGAAGCATTTAAAAAATATTATATTTGAGGATCTTCCATTAATTTCATTGTAAAAATATTGTGTTCTACAGGGAAAAAAGGTATGTGTACATGGTAATTTTCTAAAGATATTAATGATTAAAAACTATAAACAATTAATATTTAATTTTTTTAGAAATAAGAAACTATTTGTGAGCACTATAAAAGCCTGGAAGCTAAGCACCTATAAAATCACAGTTTTATTATTCCCTAAAAACTGAAGCAATGGTTAAAGGTCAAGTTTGCTTGAAAATATATCCTTATTTTCTTTTCTTCATGTTAAACTTCTTTGAACAATTTTTGTCTCAGAAATTTGATTTTTCATCCTTTAGTCTTTTGAAAGATGTGAAAGTCATTGTTGTACCAACTGTGACTGAACTAGATAACTCCCACAATTTAGGGACCTCTAAAAATTCAGACTTATTTTTCATCGAATTAAGACATCAGAAATTAAAATGCAACCTTTTACTTTTAATAAGGAGTGCTATGGCTATAGGAAAACTTTCCAGTCAACCTTTCAGGCTTGTTCAGAGAGATCTAGGTTTTTAATGTTTATAAGACACATTCTCTAAAGGACCTTGTTTATGATAATGACAAAGAACAATGTAAAAATTCTGTGAACGTGTAGCAACTGAGAATTCTGATTAAAATGACTCCTCAGAATTTCCTCCTCCTTCTCCCTACCCCCAATCTCTCTTCATCATTTCCTTCTTTTAGTCTCAGCCATTTGGTAATCCTGTGCATAAAATTTGGGAAGTCAAACATCACAAGCAAGGCCTAAAATCTTTGTCTGAAAGTCTTTTTGTTCTTAACTGTCAGAGAGTATAAAAAATCAGCTGCGGTATTTTCGGCAGTATCCAATTTCAAATGTCCTTTTATTCTGTGCTTTTATGGCCAGTTGTTTGATGACATATAGATATAGTTACTTCAGGGGTCTGAGCCTGGGCCATTGGTGTTGGTCTGACTTTTTCTGGGCATTGTCGACAAACAGTAGCCCCCAATTTAAAAAGTTTTGAAAGCAGATTTCACTGCTTTGCATTTTTATGTGGTGAAGTGGTGTTTTCATTAAACTCTTCCATGAAATATTCACTTTGAGTCTTTTTAAACCCAGTTTAATTCATCTCCCATTTGTCAAGCGCTCAAAAAAACAGGTCTTTTCTATTACTGATAAAGACAAGTATAAAGAAAATCATGGAAAAAATACAGTTTATCACAGACACTAGGAAGGAATAAGTGGGGGCTAAAATTGTTTTAATGGCCACTAGACATAAAAAATGTGGAAAACCCTCTCCAATTCAAAAAGGCCTCTCAGTATCCTACTATAAATCTAAATTTATAATATGGAACTTTCTTCTCAAGCTTTAGAATAGTGATTTATGTCATTATGAATAAATCACATTTCCTGAAATTTAAGAATTCAGTAAGACAGGATTACTATTAAATTTGAAAAAAATATATATACTATTCTACTAATGACTATGAGCCTCAAGAAGGTAACTCACACTCCCTCCTCCTTTCACCCATTTAAATATATCAGGATAAGTCAATCAACAAATATTTATTAAGCATCTACTCTGAACCAGGAACTCTACTAAGCATAGGTAAAGAAGTGGTTTTTTCTTTTTTCCTACCTATACAGATCATATAATATGACAACAAATAAATAGCATTTAAGCCCATTGGAGACATGTACCATAAATGAAAATTTTGTTTTTAATTTTATTATTTTTCAAAAAATTTCAGTCTTTATATAGTATCATAGGAAACAATACAATATTCTAATAATAAGTGGGAGGGATTACAGATTAATGATACAGAATGATTTATGTAAATTAAAGGATTTGGAATCACCATTTAGCATACATTCTTGTTTTAACAAATAACAAAACTAAATGTTTCGACTGTTTATTTGGTAATAAGAGTGACTTAGAATGACTGTTATATGTTAAGAAAGTTTCGATGTTTGAACTCCCAACAATGCTTGTGGGTTCTTTGCAATTTTGTGGCATTCTTTTTTTTTCTCCCTTTAAGGAAAATGCTGCCTTGTGGATCACCAAGCTCTTGATTAATACAAAGGGGAAAAAAAAACAAAAAAACTAGCTAAGGTCTAAGACAGAGAGCTGATACATTTTCAAGGAGGACTGGCCTGCTGCACTTGTGAGCGATGATAGATCTGTGCGAAATATAATCCTGATTAAAAATGCATGTGTGAAACCCCTTCGAATAAAGCGGTGTCCAAAAGCAGACAGAATTTTCATGTGAGAAGAAGGTTGATATAACCACTCTTGGGGACTCCACCTTATCATTTGCAAACATCTTTGCAATTCCCCCATATTCAATCACACTTGCTTTTGGGTGGATAAAATTGTATTTATTAATAAAAGACTATAAGAAGAAATATGTGTGTCTCTGCCACAATAAATATAGTAATGTGTAGATTTGCTAGCTAGTGTTAGATAAACTGAACATATATCTTATACAAAAATAGCTAAATAAAGGTCGTTGACAGATATAAAATTATGTTTACAAATCCAGCATTTGGCATTATGTCGTGTTTAACAATTATAACTATAATGTTATCTCCTGAGCATTATTACATTTAATGTGGATTGGCATATGAATAAGCCCTAATTCATGTAAATTAACTCTTGGTTATTGATGAGTCCTCTAATATTTTTACAATGCCAAGCACTTAACTATTAAACAATGATAGGATAATTTTCTCCATTTATAGAAATTGGAATTCTTATATCTTTCCATATTCTTTAGACTTTATTTATAAAAGCTATATGTAATGATTTTGTAATTATTACAGGTACATTCTATTATGCATAAAATGGACTGGAGAAAATAAAACAGATATTTTAAATAAGAAGGTTCCTAGAGAATTATAAGTAACCTGCCTAACTTTGGTTGCCCCTTATTTAGTAATAACTGCTGTGTGTGATTTTAATACTGTGATAATATCCCAGATTGACTAACTGTGGACATTTTATTTTTCTGTGATCTCAAGGATGGGTATAAACCATAGTGATTTTTTAGTTCATTCAAGTCATAAGAAAAAAATTGTGTGTGCAATCACTTGAGTAACCCAATAGGGAAGCAGAAAGGGATACAAAACCTTGTAAATACTTGTCTAGTACTACATAACTCTCTATCACATTGTATAATTGTTATTTTTTGATGTTATTTTTTGAAATAGTTGCATTTGGGGGAAGAAGTTCAGTAGAAAGAAACATTTATTCAACATCCATGGGCTATATCATGGTACTAGGTGATAGCACACTTAACTCTCCTGAGTGCCACCTTTTTTAAACAGCTATTTTGAGAGCTAAAGTTAAAGTTCTTTATTTCAGAAAAAAGGACCAGAAGTGCCCTGTATAAATCTCTCCTAAATCCTTTAGTTTATCTGAGTCTTCTAAATAAAATTTTGATAAATTTTTGTTATATAGAAGCAGGGGTTAAGAGTTAATGGTCCCTTTTGTCTGGTTGACTTATTACCACTTGCTTTTCTCAGCCTAGACTGAGTTAGCTGACCTTTATTTACCTTGTTCTTTTACATGTTTGATGGAATTTTGGAGATTGAGTACAATCCATAAGCCCAATGCATTAAAAAGCACCAAAATCCAAAAACTTTGTGGCAAGTTTAATCTTATACATGTAAATAACTGATATCTTTATCTTTATTTTGAAATTAAATAAATACAGAGATGCTAGTTGTTTTTATGACCAAATGATTCGAGTGTCCATACTTTATGATTGCTTCTTTCATCTATAAAACCCCTTTTAATGAAACTAAAAGCATAATGACAATATATACCATTCATTTTTTTCCCTCAACAGTCAACAAACATTTATTAATCACCTATTAGGTACAAAACAAGGAGTTAGATAGCTTTTCTATTTTTTTCATACTCTGCTATTCTTATTGAAAGTTCTTTTATCAGAATTAATATATTTACCAATAGTTGATTTTGACTTCCTTAACCAAGATGAGTGTTGTATTTAAGGATAGTGAGTATTATTTGCTTTAAAGTTGAACTTTAAATTAAGCATAATTATATCTAAAGCCTTTACCATACTCCTTACTTCAGTAGCTGTTTCATTTATGTTTTGCAATAGCTTCTCTTCTTGCTTACAGTGGGAGTAATCCCTCACCTAGTCTTCTTTAAGCTCACATCACTAAAGAGAAACATTGATTATATATTGTGATTTCCCTACGATAAATATAATTATTTCCTGAAGTGTTATATTCAGCATAAATTATTTTTGGGTTTGGGGGTCTATATAGAGAGGAAGAAATCATGAGTAAAATTACATGACAAAATACATTGCAAGTACAAACCAATGAATCAAAATTTTTCTCATTGAGAACAACAATAACAAAGAGCCTTCTAAAACCTTTAAGACCTTGAATATTTTTCTCTAATCCCTTGGAACCTTTTAACAAGTGAAACTATTTTTTTTAATAAAATTGTCAATGGCTTTGCTTCAGATTTATTGGGATGCCTACTTAGCTGGAGTGTCTGTATTATGTGTTCCAACAATTTATATAGAGCAATGCTTTGCTGAATTTCTTCTGTATTACCTTCATGGTAGAACAACAACAACAACAAAAGATCCAACAGGAATGCAAGGTTGTCTCAATGTAAACCATGATTTTCTTTTCCATGACTCAAGAATACAAGTAGCAACCCATTTATTCATTATCTCTTCAAAAGAAAAAAAAAAAAAAACAAACCTCCCACTCATAAATGAATAGATGTGAATCTCAGTGAAATCTCATTTATCCCCAGCATTCTCCATATTTTGCTTTATTTGCAATTAATTCTCTTGTTATATTACTTCTGTGTTAATATATGTTTTCCTGCAAATTCTAAGGAGAGTAGTGCCTCTAATTTATTTCCCATCTTGCAGATGATTTAAGCAGGGGTTTAATGCCGGTGATCTCCTTTCTTAGTTACAAAAACACACAGTGAGTGTTCTGAGATTTATGTAGGAAAGTGGAATTCATAAATGGCTTTACTATACTTTTAGATTTAAAATTAATTAGCAATTATGAACTTAAAAATTCACACTGAGAATTAGTAGTCTCAGCTTGCTATTTAGATCATTACTATTTTTATTTCAAAGATACTGATACAAGATACTGATATAAGTTAATGGCAAAGCTCTAACCGAATTTATAGAAGGAAATTGACACTGGCTATCAGGTTAAAATTGGGTTTTCTTTAACTGATTGAGTTAAAAGAGAAACATATTCACTAGAAAGTATTAATGCCATCTTTTATTTTCACATGCATAATTTTGACCAAACCATAACTGCATAAAATATATAAAGTAATATAAGTTTTTTCTTTCCCATGACTAAGTGAAGCAACTTGTTTGGACATTAATGCAAAGGATCTATTTTCTCTAAAAGTTATTCGATAGCTTTACTGACAATGAGTGATGCAGATTAAATGCTACAGTGCACAAAATTTTGAATGCCAATTTTGATCCCCTTGAGATGCAGTCTGCCACAGAAATATACTTAAGGGAATTAAAATGGCGATGTTTAAGGCAATGTGAATGTGATGGAATCTTTCCTTATTGTGAATCTCTATTTCATTTGTAGTTCAAAGTATAATCATCAGGGAATACTAAGGGAAAAAAAAAACTTTTAAAAATAGAAAAAAGGTAAATTTCAGTACCTTTTAGTAAAAATTAGTAAAAACTACACAAAGGGTCTTTATTTTGAATTACAATTCAAATTTATGCAAATCAGAAGATTATTGCAAGACTATCGATTTTTCAGTAGAAAAAATATAAGTTGTGTCAACGATAGTTTTTGAACACTTTTTGACAATTGCAGACCTTTCTAAGAAAGAATTTCTCATTGATACTATTTACAAACTTCCCTTCCTCCCCCACCCCTCCCTCCAAGGGTAGTTTACAATGATATTTGAGTTATGTCATGAATCCTACCATGTGGTGTCTTTTGCATGTAAAAATTCATGAAGCCTTACAAATAAGAATGTGAATGCTTATCCATTTTTTCTGATTAATATCTCTGGTATACATTCCATATCAAGCTGTTGTATACTTTCAGGAGCTTTTTGTGGCCATCATTTGAATAACAAATATAGTTTCCAAAGAAATATGCTTCTTGTAACAAATAGCTACAGCAAATGACAACCTACCTTCTGGCCCAGAGTCCTTAGTTAAATCATCAGTTTGTTAACTGCTGTTTGCAATCTAAACCCTCCCTCTGGAATGAACTTCTTTAAAGCAAAATGAAATAAAATAAAGGTAAGTAAAAGTAAATAGATTTTCCTATTGAAAGTTATTACTTCAGGAATGAAGAAGATGGATATTGATCTGTACCATTCTTTGCCATTATAGTCAGGTCCACATAGATAGCTCAGACACTTTATTCTAAGCAAACAGCCATTTTCTCTTCTGACATGGGATTCCAGTGAGAATTGAAAAAAGTAAAAGGTTTGTAAAAACATTTTTCTGTCCTTCTTACAGGGGCAATTTATGTTGAAGTAACAGTTTCTGAGATACTCGCACCTGTTATTGATTTATTTCTTCTTTGTCATGGACAATCTCCTGTTTTAGAATGCAGTTACCTTTGTATACTGCCCTGCGGGTGCTTATTTAGAAATGATTCCTGCTACCACACAGTCAAGAGTGGTCAAGATAGATTACAAATAAAAAAATAAACATGCCTATGCTTCTTTCCTTACTCATCTATATCCCATATCAATAGTTGTGATAATTGTGTTTTTTTAATGATAATAAAAGGTACAATGTCATAATGGCCAATTGTCATAACATTGCAAATGGTCTTCTCAGTCCACAAGGTCCCTGTGGTATCTGGCCAAATAACCCTTGCAATATGACCTTGGGAATCCATGGACTGGAAAACAGGAAAGTGTGTGAATAACATGAAGTTAATGTGTTTAAGGATATAATTTGTTATCACCCAAGATCAACTAAAACAGAAAAGGAGACAAAAATACTCAAATTAAACCAAATAAGCAAAGAAAGTGAGCAAGCGAGTTTCAGAAGGGGAAAAGAAGTTTATTGCTACAATAGCATAGAAGGTTTGTAAATAGAGATCTCTACATAGACACATGTATAAACATGCAAAGACAAGCATTTCCCTTTTAAAAATCCATATACCTTTGATTACTGTGCCATTCATCATTTATAGTTGGAGATTAATGTTTGTCCTCTCTTTGCTTTTTTAAACTTGAACTGGTTATTTCAGAAGAATCCTCCTGCTTTTACTTTTTAATCACATCTTTGGATATTTTAGTGAATACTACTGTATAGCTATGAAACATCTGTGGAAGTTATTGTTATTATAACTTGAGTTTAGTGGAACTCTTTTCACTGATGCTTAGACAGACCAGATTAAACTAAAGAATATGCATACTCACATTAAAAAAAATTCTCATTTGGCTTACAGTAGTAACTTTTTTCTTAGTTTATTTTAGCAGCAATGGGGCTTCTTCATAATCAAAAATGACACCTGGAGGTGGGAAATAAATTTGCATTCTGCACAAGAACAACCTCAAAGTATTTATCTTTCATTTATGATTGTTATACACTGTGATCATGAATAAACTTCTACCTTCAACAGTTATTTTTCCCTCTTCTTAAATGCACAGGGCAAAACCCCTTTGGCAGCCTTAATACTGCAATTCAGATTTAAATAGCATAAACTTGCAAGTTATTTCTATGAAAAGTATTTTACTTTAGTCTCTTTATTTCTGATTCTGTATGCACCCAAGAAAACTGGTATATTACATTCTCCTTGACGACAGCAATAGAGATGGAAGATGCAGTTAGTCATTTATGTGCATATTACAGTATAAATCGCCAAGATTAAGGGGAATCATTTTGGGGAGCACCACAATTTTGCAACCAAAAGCACTTAAATAATTACCTTTTTAAGCAACTTTTATTGACTATGCAGAAGGATAAAAAGTAATCTTACTTGTTTTAAATGGCATAAAGCAACCAAATGCCATTAACAGAGTGTTACATTTCTTATTTCACTAAGATTGTTGAAGCTTACCAGAAAGAGATAAAAAATGTATAAATTCAGGAACACTGGCTAGTAATATCCCAAACCATTGTCAGTGGACTCCTACTTTCTCCTGCCAAAATATGTGGAAGCATGCATGGATTGTACTAGATTAGTAAGAGGGGCTTGTTTCCGTGGCATTAGCCAGGTATCTTAGCAACAGGATCATACCAGATTCTAGCAGTGCTCTGTGGTGGTGCATGTAATATCCTGGACATAATCTGTCTTTTAATTTTCTTTGGATTGTAGTGATATTACAGATACATGTGTTCAGTTATAGATCTTTATTTAATAAGAAGAATGCCTTAGCTGAAGATTTGTACTATGCCAGAAGTGGGCAACTCAGAATGATGTTGCTGGTGCTTTAGCCCAGGTACAGCCTTGTCTCACATTTCAGATTGACAGCAAAACTTACTCCCTTCATTAAGATGTGCCTCATAGTTCATATCTTTATGCTGCGGAGATGAGAATGCTGCTGGAATTCATAATACTGAGAACGTTATTTAATGTCAGATAGAATGCAAATTGCTCGTACAATTGAAATGTCATCTAAAACATGCCACCGTGTGCAACACCACTTTATTATAAGTCACTGAGAGCAATATCTTAAATTTGGAATCGCACTAATCCTTCATCTGCTTTGTTTACCTTTCATCTATAATAGAGATGTCGAATTTCCTTCCAAACTGGATTTGCATGTTTTAACGGCTTGCTCACACAGCTGAAGATGTGTGGGAGAACTATATGGGAGAACTTCCTTTGATTTTCTTCTTGCCTTTTGGTTGTTTGTTTAATGCAAATTAACAGCAAAAGATAGCTTTCAAATACAAGACAAAATGCCATGTCAACCCTTTTGGGGAAATAAGCTAAAGCTTATGCAAGAACATTTGATTATTTAAAGGCCGAATTGTAATACAAATTTGCTGTTGGTTTTATTGGTAATTGATTTTCTTGGTAATTTAGCTCCATGCAGGAGTTTGTTGCATTTAATTGAAACAATAATAATAATTTTACAGGATTAACTTGGTTCACAGTGAAATTGCATACCATTTATCTAAGACTTTTTGGCATCCTCACTTGGAAAAAGTAGCCCAGATGATTGCCTTCCAGATTAAGGCAGAGAAATCCTGATGCAGAAAATGGTGTTTGTATACTAGAGCCCTTAAACTTTGTTTCTAAATATTCATCCGAGACAAATGCCTTATCTTTTACAGATCAGTTTTCAACACTGAAGCAGACTCAAGGCACCTCTTTGTGGGGCTTTTCCATGGGAAAAAAAATATATATTTTTTTTTTCTTTTTTAACAAAAGAGATTGGGAAAGAAGGGGAAAGAGGAAAAGAGTTACTCCTCCCCCTCCTCTCTGCAACTCTCCACTGGATCTCCTCCCCCACTCCCCCCTTTACCCCATTCCCCAAAGAA